>WHPX01000834.1:0-60861 GCA_011057435.1 Actinia equina
TCTCGCTGGATTCTACTTTATCCCATGGTCCTTTTGCGGGTTCTTATTTTTTTCTTGGCTTTCAATATACCTACCTCTACCATAACTTAAACCAATGTTTATCTTTAGTGCCGGGAGCCACCACGCCACCACGGGGCAACTTAGGGCACCCATAAACATGGGGGGCCGCCAGTGTGTGGAGGGGGGGGGGGGGGGGGGGGTCATGTTACGGAAACCTGAAATTACCGAAAAGTTTCACCTATTGTGCATTAAAATAGCCATCTTGCTAACGGTATTGACCTACAATCTACTATAAAGTACGATTTTAGCTGTTGGAATAGCAATATATTATTCTCATATTTCTCACTTCACAATGCATTCTGGGATACTAGTGGATCCTCTAGCTGCTCCCAAGTTTTTATTATTATTTCATTGTGGTGCAATTATTGCATTCCACTGGGAAAACTGCTAAAAAAGAAGTATGGCTGATATGCTATTTAATTATCTGATTTGTGCAGTTTTTTCCATACTAATCACATTAATGCCCAATCGTTCATATAATTCTTCTTCGTACATGTGGTCAACAAGGTAGTAAATATAGGTGCATCACTTACTTAGTAATTACAGACAGACAGACAGACAGACAGACAGACAGACAGACAGACAGACAGACAGACAGACAGACAGACAGACAGACAAACAGAGGAAACTTACCTATCCCAGATATTAGCATGTTTCTTCATCCTCTCATCATATACAAGCCCTGTTCTGATGGAATACAACAAAGTGAACATTAATAAAAGTATATAATATATCTTTCTTTATAGTGATTGTTTGCAAAAAATATTCTAACCTTTTCTTGACTTGAACAGGTTGTTCATCACCAGTTTGACTAATATCCTGCAAAAAAAGATCAATTAATAAAAAGTATTTATTCATGAAATTTTAACTTTATGATGAAAATGAGAAAATGGGTCAAGTTAGCAACTTGTTATTTCTTGGACTGGATAGATTAAATCTGTTAATTTCAGTGTATACCTTATCGGTAAGCATGCACAGAACGCAGGATATAAATGTTCATGGTTTATACTTACAAGTTTTTCAAGCTTTGCTTCAAGTTCACTGCTGTCACAAGTACCACTCATTGTGAACTAGCACTTTTGGAAAACAGAAAGCAAACAAAACACAAATTAAGGGCACACTGCTATTTTACAGATTGAATTGGACTTAAAAGCATAAACAGAGTTTTTTGGGGCAAATTTGGAATCATAATAGGGGATTTCAGGTAATGTTCTTGAATATGTATGGACAAAAGTAAGGTTATATACCAGTAATAACCTTTCCAGAATTCCCTTGGATGACCAATATGAGACAATGGTTTGAAGTCGAGACTAAACTTGATTCTTTTAGTTATCAAGTTCCACCTTGACTTGAAACCATTGTTTCCCCTGTCATGATCAGTCAAGCCAATTTAGGAAAGGTCTACATATGGACCAACCTTTTGATAAACAGAAAGCAAAAAAGGCATATGTTTTCCTGTGCTCTACGTCAGGGGACAGGTATTCACAGATTAAATTTAAAAGATTGGGGGATCCAGAAAAAAATTATTAGGTTATAGGGGATTTCAGGTAAATAGGCCCTTTGCAGTTAACGGTCACGTGTCTGTACTCGTGAGCAATAATTATCCTTTTGATTATTTTAAATTGGTGATTCTTTTTAGCTACTTGTAAAGAACTGAATGAAACAATGTGTAACCAGTGTGTTATGAAATGCAGTTTTATTATGATCTCTCGAAACAGGTTGTAGAAAGTTTGTTTGCTCACCAGTATATAATTTCATCCATGGGAATCATTCTGTTTATTCATTTGCTCTCAGTGAATTAATCAGCACGTGATAACTAAGCTGCAAAGGGCCTATTGTTGATGAAATATGTAAATCGACCCTTGCTGGACAAAAGTATATTCCAGTAATTCGCATTGATAATAGAATATTGAGATCTTTTTGACAAATATTGAACAATATCTGGCAGAGAGCTTAACAGACAACACAGGCTACAAATCACTTCAAAATAAAGTATTTTTGGTTATTGTACATTTTGAAATAATCTTATTCCAGCAAGAAATGTTAGCTTACAACACGCAGGCAATGCGGGCCATGGAAGTCTTTAGTTTTTGGCTCGATAAACGTTAGAAAATATCTTAAACCAATTCTAAATGAATGGACGAATGCCTTGGGTTAAGAAGCTTTAACACTGATATTTAGATAACACAGTATTAGATTCACCTAAGAAGGTTTATTAATATTAACCGAAGGATCTTTTGAAATGTTCTTTTTTTGAATGTTATCTTTAGCTTGTTACTTGACTAAATGCTTGGCTGGTTGAATCAATACAAGAAGACCTTGAACGATATTTAATTTAAAACTTATAGAAAGAATAATGAATAAATATTATGTCTAGCATAGCTTACCTGTTTTGCAGCTGTTTTGAGAGTTATAGAAATATTTAGCGGGTTAGTAGGTAAATCTGGACAGAAAAAGACGAACCAATCCAGGTGACTGGCCACCACAGGACACCCAACGACATCATAATGTATATCACGTGACTGTTCGTTTCGGTCCAAAGGTTATGTGTTTTCCAATCACTTTTGCTTTTGTTATTTATTTATTTAATTTACTTTTTGCACTTCCCCCACCCCACCCCCCGTTTTTTCTTTTCGTTTCCCCCCTGTAGAGTGTGTTCATGGTAGCCATGTTGGTGGTTAAACAAAAGAAATTTTTTCCCTGGGAAATAAGTTTTCTTGTCATGCAAAATAATAATAATAATAATAATAATAATAATAATAATAATAATAATAATAATAATAATAATAATAATAATAATAATAATAACAATAATAATAATTTAAAATTTCTATAGCGTTAGTATCCGCTAGTTCAATAACGCTTTACCGGTTTTTTTTTAAATAAGAACATTCAACTTTTTTTTAATTTAAAAAAAAAATTATACATATTATAAACGTATGACAATGATTCAATTAAATACATAGAAAAACACTTTGCAATATAACAAAAAATTAACACTTTAATATCATTAAAAACATTTACATTTCATCAAATTCAATAAAAATCATTTATTAAAACTCAATAGTAAAATTTTAGTAAAAAATAATAAAAGTCAATTAGATTAATCATATGCCTTCTTGAAAAGCCAGGTCTTCAAATCTTTTTGTAGAAATAGATGTGTACTGGACCTGAATGTAACTGGCAATGAATTCCACAATTCAGGAGCAGCAAAAGAGAAAGCTCTTTTTCCATAAAGATTGAGATTGTAAGATGGTTTACATAACAGGTTTAATGATGAAGATCTCAAAGAACGAATAGGGACATAGGATTTTATAAGGTCAGAAAAATAAGAAGGAGCACTGTTGTTTAAAGCTTTATACGTCAATAAAAGAATTTTGAATTCATTACGTTGTTCCACTGGCAACCAGTGTAAATTAAAATTAAATTAAAAGAACGGGAGTAATGTGCCCATGCTTACGAGAGAAACTAAAAAGTCTTGCTGCAGCATTTTGCACATGCTGTAGTTTATTTAGAGAAGTTTATTTAGAGAAGTCATTGCATTGTTTCTGGCACCAACATGGCTGCCGTGTACACTCTGCCTTGCATGGTTGGTTTTATGCTTAATTAAGAAAGAAAAATAAAAGGACAAGGGGAGAAAAGTCCTTGAAAGGAAATTGGAAAGAAATTAAACAAATAAATACAGGTAAATCACGTAATATTTTTTTCAATATTTCATTCCATTTTGTTAACATTTGTCGTGTTGACAGTACTAATATATATCAAAAGGTAACTAACTAGAAAAACCTATATTAAATAATTAAATATAATATAATGTAATATTAAGATATTATTAGTATATGATTATTATATAATGATATTATGACAGACATACTACATTTAAAGTCCTTCAAAAACTTGGCCTTGTAATGTGGATCCTATCGTTCCATGTTCGACCACAAAGAGCACAATTTAGATTATAGTGAATGGTGAAAATAAAATCGAAATAATTAATCATTTTTGAAAAATTCGAGATCAAGATAATGTTCTCCGCAATGCGAAAGAGTAAAAAAAAGTACATATGTTACCAAGTCCTCTCTTCTTCCTCGATGCCGGCACTACAGTAAAGACACTCAAACCTGATGAACACGGCTTCAAGTTTTTTGTCACACTCGCTCGTGCCATAATTAAGGCAGTGAAAAAAACTCGGTCCATACACTTACGGTGAGGAGGATTGAGCCGACGAAGTTAATTAGGCTATTTATAAACGCACTTATTCTCCGTACTTTGGTTGTTTAACTAGCTTCATTGTTGCTTGGTTGCATAAGGGACATCTCCTGAACATCGCCGCCACTCTCGTTGTTCTGTTGACGACGACGCATTCTCACATATATTACAACCGCTATTATAACGATAGCAACAAAAAGGACACACCCAATAACGATGCCAGCTATTGCTCCATCCGTCAAACCTTTTTCATTTAAAAACAAAGAAGAAAATATGTCTGAGCTAAAAAATCCAATGAGTCTGTGAACAGGTCCTAAAGGGAAGACCGTGGGAGAGAACGAGAAAAGAGGGGATAAATTGATAAATGTAATAAATTAAAACTATCAACAAACTATGGACGTGTGGATTAGAGCATTAGTTGATTATGAATCTTGAATCCTCTTCTTCCACTACAGAAAGTAGCATTGAATGTTACATAATGAAATAACATAATAACAATCAAGGATGTCGTAGCGGTAGTGGACTCGCCTCTTACCTCTCTATGGTCTCAGGTTGGATTCCTGCATGACATGTGAGTAGAGTTTGTTAGGTCACTCCCTTGATTCAAGGGTTTTTCCTCCTTGGTCTAAATTGGTTTTGATTCCTGGACTTGGCATCACATGTGAGTAGAGTTTGTTAGGTCACTCCCTTGATTCAAGAGTTTTTCTCCTGGGTCTAAATTGGGTTTGATTCCTAGACTCAGCATCACATGTGAATAGAATTTATTAGGTCTCTTTCTTGATTTGTAGTTTTTCTCCGGATCTCGGGCATTCCTAGTTCCCCCCACATAAAGTAACACACGCTAGCCATGTCCTGACTTTGATAAGTCCAAACGTTTCTTTACGCGATAAAATCTGAGTTTTTTTTCAATATCATGTCAGCACAACAGATCTTTTCTGAATTCGACAAACGAGGTGTATGGTGGAATAGGTTGGGTACCAACAACACCGTATAAAACATGATGAGCAGAAGATGTTTGTAGGCAAGCTATTGTTCGCTATCTCAGAAAATATCATAAGAAAAAAGAAAAAGATTCATGTAAAGCTAACAAAACCACAAATAACTGTGAGACCGTGTGGTATTTGTTTGTTTGTTTGTTTGTTTTTTGTGGGGGGATGGGGAGGGGGGGGAGGGGGGCTGTTCAGTAATCAAACAACAATCATAATTAACCTTTTTCTGTTGACGTCGTCGTTCCATTAGTAGATGTAGTCGTGCTTGATGCAGTGGTTGATGTTGTCCCTGGAAGAAAATTATAGTCACTTGGGATAAATGCTACTCTCCTTTGTAAGCGTTCGTAGTGTCGGTCTAAATAGATAATTAATCTTTCTCTGTGACTTTGATCAGCCAAAAAAAACTTTTTTTCTTTTCAATATCATGTCAGCACATGCAACTGATTCTTTTATGAATTCGTAAAATGAGGTGCATTGTGGTCTAGCTTCGGTACCATGTACCAACAACACCATATAAGGCATGATGAACAAGAGATATTTGTACCTAAGCTAGACCACAATGCACCATGTTCGTTATCTCAGAAAAGATTGATGTAAAGCTGACCAAACAACTGACAACTGTGGTATTTATCATTTGTTTCCAACTGACAATAGAATAATAAATATTATTAACCTTCTTTTGTTGGGGTCGTCGTTGCTGTAATTTCTGAAACCGAAAGAAAGTAGCTTATCTACCTCAACAACGATGACAGCAACAATAACTCAAGCAACAACAGCAAGAACAACAACAACGACAATGACAACTTAACACGAATAACAACAGCAACAACAAAGACAACGACAATGACAA
This sequence comes from Actinia equina, assembly GCA_011057435.1. NCBI lineage: Eukaryota > Metazoa > Cnidaria > Anthozoa > Actiniaria > Actiniidae > Actinia > Actinia equina. The sequence continues at coordinate 6,106 of WHPX01000834.1, forward strand.
CTTAACACGAATAACAACAGCAACAACAACGACAATAACAACTTAACACGAATAACAACAGCAACAACGACAACGACAATGACAACTTAACACGAATAACAACAGCAACAACAACGACAACGACAATGACATTTTAACACGAATAACAACAGCAACAACAACGACAATAACAACTTAACACGAATAACAACAGCAACAACAACGACAACGACAATGACATTTTAACACGAATAACAACAGCAACAACAAAGACAACGACAATGACATTTTTACACGAATAACAACAGCAACAACAACGACAATGACAACTTAACACGAATAACAACAGCAACAACAAAGAGAACGACAATGACAACTTAACACGAGTAACAACAGCAACGACAACGACAATTAACTAAATGTTCAGCGACAACAACACAACAAAAACAACAAAAACAACAAAAACAGCAATAACTACAAGAACAAGAAAAACAATAATTACAACAGCAACAACAACTTTTACCATAACTTGGAAATTTCTCGCGCGCTATTTGCTTAAAACCATTTTCGATTTAACAAATCGAAGTCAGTTTTCTATGCCTCTCATGTACCGTAATCGAACAGGAAAAGAAGTCAAAAATGATCCAAACTCAAGTGGAACCACGAGTGCAGCGTTCAATATTTTCGACAATTTTTTTTACAAAATCGGTGCCGTCACTGCAGTCATGGGTTACAACTGAACATTGGGTTTTACACACTCAAATACATTTTTTCTATCCCACACAGGAACTTCATATCACAGTTACCCTTTCAGCTGAAATTAGACCAAAACTAAATAAAATAACAACATAAACAAACAATGACTACAACAACACCGACAACCGATGGTATTGCTGCTGTCACTGCAGAATGAATCTGTAAGTAATCATGAATACCTAACATCAAGTATTTGCATCACACACCAACAACGTTATTGATACTGATATAAGGTTTGAATCACGCAAAGCTACACTCAGTGAATTTGATCAAATAAAGGAGAAGTAATTTATTCAAAGTAGATCTTGTTTTGTTGTTGTGACATGCCTCAGACAATATTGTTTAGCGCAAACTTCACTATAATATTATTATTGTTAGGGCACATCTTGCATGTATTACACGGGACATACAACAGTCGTATCCGCCCACTAGCCTGCACAGGCTCTCTTGGGAACAATATTGAATGAGCTCATGAAAAAGCCTTACGGTGACGCGAACACTAGCTTTTGGATTTCTGTCAAAATGGTCACATTCATTCACGTAGAAGAACTTCACACACACACCACAGGCAGCCCAAACAAGGTTCCTGTGAATGGTTTATAAGGGATTGTATGGGAGTTATGATAAAGTTACGAAAATAAAATGTTTCAATCAACAAGTTGCCTCAAAACGTGCTGCAGTTGTTGCTTTTACTTTGTTCAGTCTTCTGGCGAAGTTTCAACGCGATTTGAGGCCGTTTAGTGGTTTTTTTTTTTCAAGAGAGCGGATTTTGAAAAAAAAAAACACTAAACGGCCTCAAATCGCGTGGAAATTTCGCCAGAAGACTGAACAAAGTAAAAGCAACAACTGCAGCACGTTTTGAGGCAACTTGTTGATTGAAACATTTTATTTTCGTAACTTTATCATAACTCCCATACATTACCTTATAAACCATTCACAGGAACCTTGTTTGGGCTGCCTGTGCACACACAAGAACGTAACGGGACATTCAAAACTGGGAAGAAGGTGTACTTGCCCTTTTGCTCATATAGGGAAATAATGATCCCCAATTCATCATGATAGTTTTCCTCTAAACAACCAAAGAACTTTACGGCACAATGTAGTTCGGTGTTGTTGAGGGAGGCTGGTGTCTTTTTCAAAACAAAGACGACGATGCTACCGTTGACGTACGATAAATTCATGTGCTCCTGACAGACTTTGTAAAATCTATTATTGTTATGATTCACACAAGCAAATTCATTCTTTGATTGTGTGATGCTGACCGCTTTAACATCTTTGTTGTTTAATTTCAAGACGACCTTTGTCGAATTGCATCCGTCTTGCGGGATAGAACAATTAAAATATATTCTTCCACCAACGTAGCCTTTAATCCTGCCTGTTGGGTCGAAAAGATTAGCTTGAATCAATTAAATGGAAACGATGTAAAATACGGGATTTTAAAATACGTATGTCACGATAGTGCAAGGGTAGCGGAAGCTGAAAATCTTTGGGAGGCACTGCAAAAAATCCCAGCAATAACTTTACATAACAGTAATAAAAATCGAACCTGTGCATTTTTATTACATGGCAAGGTATAATTGGTCAATTTGCGGTCCATAACTTACGTTACGGACCGAGAAATGAAATGGTTCACTGAGTGTACGTACTTATGATCTTTTAAAACATTCAAATCTTCATTAAAATATATTTCTGGATGAAACTCGTTGGGCAACCTTAATAAATCATTAAAGATAACCAAGAGAATATTAATATTCTCTTGATATAACTGAAAGTCACTGGCATTTAATGTAAAACTTATCATAACAACCGACAACTCTTTTGATGAAGGCTCTACACGGCACTTGTTGAGCGATTTTGTACGTCTAGGAAAACTAGAAAAACTTAAACAAAAACTAGGTGAAACAACGAACTAAAGGGTGGTGAATGGCGGCTAATCCAGTGAATGAAATTAAGATAATGTTACAAGAAGAAGAATCAACGTAAATTTGTTATTTCAGTAATCTGTTACAACGTCAAGTTTGAACTTATCTGAATTGATTGGTGAAGAAGGCAGTTGTTTATTTCGTTTATCTCTTTTTAATCTCGATGCCTTGCCATATAATAAATATCTTATTAACCTCGCTTGCACGGTCCGCACCGTAAAAATGGATCCTCTTTATTTCCACTTTTTCTTGGCCCGCGCGCTACGCGCTTGGGCCATAAGGCAGTTGGAAGAGCTCGGTCCATAACTTACGGTACGGACCTCGCACTCGGTTAATAAGAGCTATATATTTCATGTGAACCACCAATATTTAATGAGGGCCAAACCCCAAAAAATATTCCGTGGGAGGGGGGGGGAGAGAAATGCCTCCCCCCTCCCCCATCGCCCCCGGTTCCGGCACCCCTGTAGTGTGATATTTATACAATGAAAATGACAATGATAATGACAATAACGATATTGATGATCATGATGATGATGCCTGATCATCATTATCACCATCATCATCATCTTTGTCATGATGGGGGGATTTTCCATTACTGCATTCCCACCTTAAGAATCAACATGTGGGTTAAGTGCTGTATATTGTGAATAGTATGTGTGTGGATCCGGAGTGAACCTCACGGAAGAGCCCCGTACCTAGTATACAGGAGTAATGGTTGTAAAATATATGCATGGTCATACAGAGCAATTGTTTACAAACCTCGAAGTTTAATCGTTCGAACTGGTCCTGGACTAAGACTGTCCTCGGTAGTCGGATATTTGTATTCATACGCACAGTAAGTCTCACAATTATTGAGTGTTTGTGGAGCATTCTTGATAACGAAATTGGCTCGATTATCATCTTTGGTCAAATATGACGTCACCTGTGACAGGCACACATTATACAGCCAATGATCCTTATTGCAAACTCTGGTATCATCGTATGAAACAAATTTCGTTTTAGTTGTATCAGTAGCATTGCTCAAGTTGAGAATAACAATCAGCTTTTCTATCAGTTGCTTAGTATCATGTATTTTACAGAAAAGATCCAGTGGTTCGTCAAGAAATCCTGTGATGATGAAACCTGTGGATTGAAGGTTATCATGGGCAAATAAGATTTACAATGTTTTATTTTTTATCTGCCCGCCTGCCCGCCTGCCAATCGTTTATGGAAATAAGGTTAAATTAAATGCAAAATGTGTCCCTTGTCGATATAAGTACTGCTAAGTGTGGATATAAAATTAAATCATTTTCTCAACTGATTTATCCTGAGATTGCATATCAAATAACTTTTTTTTTCAAGGTCTTGAATTTAGGTTGATATAATATTTTCAAAAACTGCTGACGATTTGACTCGGTGGCTCGTGGACCTTGCAAGGTAGACAGGTTAACTAATGCAAAGAGACAAGGCCGTTTCGCAGGCTACGACAATTTAAAATTTACTTAAAAGTCCTAATTGCCAACCTCTTTCAAGGTATGATTATTGGATTAGAGTAAACTTTTTTACGGGTTTCTAATCAGTGGAACATTCCGGCAATTCCACTTTTCACTTAAATATTTTTAAAGAAGGTCGTTGAATTCGGGCTCTTTTCCCAGTTTTAACATTTTTGGCAAATGATGCAATACCCTTTTTCATTATTCAACTCTATTTTCCGATTGTGTGAAAAAGGTACCTTTTTCAATAAAAAATATGGATGAAAAATCTGGTTTTTTTTTTACGTTAGTGAAATAGAAAACGCCTGCCTTTTTCGTCGTTTGTTTAGCTCAACACAAGGTACATCAAAGAAAAGATTACCTCCCGTTTTCTATGCACAGCTGATTTAGTTTGAAAAGATTCAAAAGGGGGTACGTTAGTTGCATTTTCCTCTGGAAGCTGCAAAGCACGAACATTGGTACCCCTCATCGAAACAACGATGACATGGCATAGAGTTACAATAATGGGCAGCCTTTTTCGAAGTTTCATTGTCCTTTATCCTGTCAAAGAGAATCGCCTGTGATTGGCTATCCGGGGTCCAGACCTAGACTACGCATGCGTGCATTTCGACACAGGTAATCCATGCAGTTGGTCGGGGAATGGCGATGCCTCGATCTGTTTGGAATACTTGAGCTTCGCAAATTACCCGTACGACGCAAAAAAAAAAAAAGCTATAACAACAGAACACAAACCAAAACTTCTGTAATCTTTTTAATTAAAATCTACATAAGATATTTTTCTTAATATCCAAAAATTCAAACCTTACAAAAAAATGTACAGGGGACCTCTTCGCACTACCCATAGATCCGTCACTGCTATCCGTTCTTGACAGCCTATGATTAGGCGCGTCTTGTTCCTTGCACGTCCATATTGGTTCGCCTATTTTGCCGCCTATTTTAATTTTAATTTTTTGCAACTTATTTCTACTTCTTCTTTAGATTCTTAGAGGCTCTGATACTAGTAAACCGTCACAAACCCCGGTCTACCCTGCGACGACCAGGACCTTGTTTGTTTGTAAATTTAATTACGTCATTGTTCATTGAGCGCGAATAAAAAAGTTTCGAGTCGCTGGTCAGGTATGAAAAAAAACCAAAAAAACAAAAAATATTGCATTATATATATACGACATAAGCAATAGCATTATTATTATAATATTATAGTTAAAAAGACACCGTTTACAGGTTCAAATCTGATTGAGCACCAGTGCTATTTAGACATTATTTTGTTTTGTAGGTTATTTAATTACTAGCAAAAAAAGATATGCTTCTAGTTATAAAATTAGAAATCATCTATGATAAATGCTAGGTAAATACAGAGTCAAAAGAAACTATGATAGAGTGCTCGCACTAAATCCGTGAAACAATTACTAACTTTTAGCACTAAATAGTGATAATTAAACAATAGAAAACGAAGGATTCTGTATGAAATAGTACTAATTAGTACTATATTACTTCACATAAATAAAATATTTTATTGGTCATGCATAATGATTTTTTTTTACCTGAACAGTCACAGCCTGGGAAGAGTAGGAGAAATAAGAAAGGTATCATCAAACTGTTATTAGACATTGGAGCTGCATGGCACCTTGATTCACAATGCTTTATTTTACCCGCACACCAGTAACAGCCTTGGGAGAGTATGAGAAGAAAGGATGATATCACATTGTAGCTAGCCTGTTGATCATTCCCAAAGACGAAGGCGTTTCGGATCATCGCGATATCGACGATGTCATTCAGTCACAGTTCATATTGTATCAGTACTGACGTCTTGGTATATGATCACACGGAATGCCTGATATAAATAGATGATACAAACACAACATGTTCAACCAGAACATTCTTCTGTTTACGAAAGAATGAGTTGCCCCAAGGTTTTTTCTTTCTTTCTTTCTTCCTTTTTTTTTTTTCTTTCTTCCTTTCTTTCATTCATTCTTTCTTTCTTTCTTTCTTTGTTCCATTCTTTCTTTCTTTCTTTCTTTCTTTCTTCCTTTCTTTCTTTTTTTTCTTTCTTCCTTCTTCTTTCTTCCATTTTTCTTTCTTTCTTCCTTTCTTTTTTTTCTTTCTTTCTTTCATTCTTTCTTTCTCCTTCCTTTCTTCCCTTCTTTTCTTTCATTCATTCTTTCATCTTTCTCTTTCTTTCTTCCATTTTTTCTTCTTCTTTTCTTTCTTTCTTTCTTTCTTCTTTCTTTCTTCTTTCTTTCTTTCTTTCTTTCTTTCTTTTCTTCTTTGACTTCATTTCTTTCTTTCCTCTTCTTTCTTTATTCTTTCTTCTTTCTCCTCTCTCTCTCTCTCCTCTCTCTTGTGGGCCATCCCGTTCCACCTTCTTTGCCAGTGTGGCGTTCCCGAGATCTGTTTCAGTTACCTATTTTTTAGGCATGAAAAGTCTTCAGTGCTGGCCGAGTCGCGTCCGCCCAAGCAGACAGTTGAACCTTCCGCTTTATTCGGATGATGACTATTGTTTGCTTCAGCCTGTTTTTCCCTTGTCCATGTAATGCTTTAATCTTATTCGTCGATCCTCTCCTAAGATCTGAGTTTTGGGAGGAAGTTTTCTTTTATTACGTAATAATTGAAACTTTCAAGTTTAATTTGTAGTTTTGTAGTTAGTAGTCTGAGTTTAGGGTGTTGTCTGAGTTTAGGGTGATGTCTGGGTCTAGGGTGTTGTCTGAGTTTAGGGTGTTGTCTGGGTCTAGGGTGTTGTCTGGGTCTAGGGTGTTGTCTGGTCTGGGGTGTCTGGGTCTAGGGTGTTGTCTGGGTCTAGGGTGTTGTTTGGGTCTAGGGTGTTGTCTGGTTCTAGGGTGTTGTCTGAGTTTAGGGTGATGTCTGGGTCTAGGGTGTTGTCTGGGTCTAGGGTGTTGTCTGGGTCTAGGGTGTTGTCTGGGTCTAGGGTGTTGTCTGGGTCTAGGGTGTTGTCTGGGTCTAGGGTGTTGTCTGGGTCTAGGGTGTTGTCTGAGTTTAGGGTGTCTTGGGTCGATCTTTGAGTCTGGTTTTGGCTTTTCGGTATCAGCCCATCATCTCAGCGTATGATCGGTTCGTTAAGGAGCCAGGTCTGCTCCCATAACTTAAATATGAGTACAGTGACGAATATAGTGCCCAAACCCCACTCGTTTTGCCAATAGTTGCTGCGTTCGAGTTCTTTGATGTTATCAGTTGAAGGAAAAATTGAAGTGGTATCAGTTTGAGAGAAAGCGAGTGAAGAACGGCTGAAAAAGTCTGAGAAAATGTTTACTATTATTGAAATTGTTAGTCATATATTACAAAGTGAGTTATATAAACAAATAAAAATCGGTGATAGGTGTAAATTATTGGCCATTATTACGAGCCAGCCCGCACCGCTCGAGTTAAACCGAGTTGGCAGAGCGGCTAAATGCGGCTGAATTATAAAATTTTTCTATAAGATTCAATCTTATATTCAATTATTTAATGTAATGCGCTCAGACTACACCCTTGCATCATTCAGCTCCGATCTTTGTTATATTCGCCCCACGTAAGGGAATCCGGAATCCACGAGATTTTAGGCTTTGGAATCCGGAATCCAGGCCTTGGAATCCGAATCCGCTACTTTGAAATTCAAATAGACTCAAATGCTATCGCCTCGACCTAGACTGAACCGATGTAGCCCCTCCCGCACTGTGTACCTCCACCAAGAATATCTATCATCAGATGCTGATTTAATTGATAGACGATTCTACTTATACTAGCAAGTATATCAAATATAATTTTCAGAGAAAGTATCTGAAAATTAACGATATGGAATCAGGAATCCGCAATACAAAAGGTTTGGAATCCGGAATCCAGCGCTTGGAATCCGGGGGCGATTATATCGAGAAGTAAAACTCCATTTGTTGGGTGTTTGCGAGCTGAGCATGATTCCTTTTTCTCGCCCTTCTTTTTGCTATTCGAAAGGCCTTTTTTATTCCCTAAGTTGCATTTGTGCGTGTATTTTTCTTGTGGTGATGTCGGACGAACTGGAATGAGGCTCGAAACAGGGGTTAAAACAGTACTCTTCTCCCAGTTCAGAACTTGGTCAAGCTGTCATTCCTTCTCGCTATCTATTGAATTGTTATATTGTTTAAATTCGTGAGTAGCATCTTAACTTCTTTTTCATCTTTTAAAGGAGGGATTGCAGTTGATTTGCAGTCTCTTTTAGATATCGACCCTACACGTAGCTGTCGTTGCTCTGAATCACTTTTGCAAAATTTAGCTCGTTTGAATAGAAATACTATCACTACCAATACGAGCAGAAAACCAACAGCAGTAAGTGCTATCAGTATCATGGTGTTACGAAATTTATCTTGTGTTGTATTGATCGTATTTCTTCCCTTTACCACCGTCAGGTTCAAGGAACGTCTGATTTGATTGTAGTTCCTTTGCTGTACTAAGCACAAGTACTCTCCCTCATCTTCGGGCTTGGCTTCTAGAATCTTGAGCACACAGTGCCCTGTACTATTATGACACAGTGTACGATTCCTCTTCTTGATGATGACAGAAGGCGTTGGACGGCCTGTCGCTTCGCATTCGATAGTCGTTGCGTTACCTTCTTCGACTTCAATTCTTTGCAGCCATGATGAGTTAATGATTTTTGCAGGTTCTGCCGAAGGGTGTATGAAATGAAAGAATTAAATTTGAAAAATTAATTGGACTTTCTTGTTTCTCTCCTTATATCCTTTTTCAGCTCTTCTTTCCTTCTTCACTTCCTTTATTGATTGTTCCTTCATTTTTTCCTTCATTTTTCCGCTGATTCGTTTCGATTCTTCTTTCCCTCCTTCTTTCCTTCCTTCCTTCGGCCCTTCTTTCCTTTCTTCTCATCCTCCTTTCTTAGTATGCCACTGACTGACAATTAAAGTATGTTATACCTTACCAAATTTTACAAGTCTCAGCCAATTTCTAAGAGGGCTCCTGTCCAAACTTAGTTCCACCTCTACGCCATACTTCTTGAAATCCGCAAACGTCAAGTTGTACATTTTGACTCTTGCTGTACAATACACACAGTCGTAAATATTCCCGCTCCAATTCACCTTTCCCTCAAATCCTTTTTGTTTATATATTTTATTGCGTTCTTGAACAGCCAAGATCTTGTTTCTCACAAAGCCAGGATCATCCCAAACACCAAAAAGAAATTCAAACACTCCATTAGTAAGAGATCTTGACACAAATCCGACGTGAAAGTGCCACTCTAACGTGACATCACTGCCTTCGTTACTGTACACTTCTTCGTCAGGTTGATCGATGAACGAATCTGTCGTAATTGAAGCTGATAAAATATAGTTTGCGTTAAACTAGTAAATTTTTGTACCAAATATTGTTTTTTACTAGAGCCACAGATATAATATTGGTCCACGTTAATAATTAAAGCCAGTTCAAGAGTAACTATAAACATGTTAGAGAGGGCCCATGAGGATCGGGACAGAAACTTATGACGGCTTTGGTAGTACACTAGAACTTGCAGGTGCATGTGCACAAAAATGCTAACGTCGTTCAGTGCTGCGTGGACGACAATACCCTGAGTCAGTTATGCCAAATCTGCTTGAACAACTTTAAGTCTACCAGAAATCTCTCGCTGGGTAAGGAATGCCTTAATCTTAATAGAACAAAACGTTTTATTATTTTATATTATGACATTCCCTGCTGATCTGTTCAATTTTCGGAACCCGCTCGGAATATCCGTTAATCAACGGAATTTTTATATTTTGTGAATTTATGAAATGTGTTTTTGTCACTCGGTAAAGATCTATATGTTAAGTGTATGCTACATCGAGTGTATAAACAGATTAAAAGAAATCTGCCTCAGTTGGGTTCTCGCGAGCGGTTGAGATCTCGTCTCAAAAAGCTTCAAAAACTATCTATCATTTATTTTGGAACATTTATTTTTAAGATTTGAAGTTAAGAGATATTCTCAGGGCCGATTTTCAAACTCTACTGAGATTTACTTAGATTGCTTTAGTTCGCAACACAGGAAGGCCAATATACAAAAACAGAGCAATTGTTTACAAACCTCGAAGTTTAATCGTTCGAACTGGTCCTGGACTAAGACTGTCCTCGGTAGTCTGATATTTGTATTCATACGCACAGTAAGTCTCACAATTATTGAGTGTTGGTGGAGGATTCCTGATAACGAAATGGGCTCGATTATCATCTTTGGTCAAATATGACGTCACCTGGGACCGGCACATATTATACAGCCAATGATCTTCGTTGCAAACTTTGGTGCCATTAGTGTATGAAACAAATTTAGTTATAGTTGTATCAGTAGTATTGCTCAAGTTGAGAATAACAATCAGCTTTTCTATCAGTTGCTTAGCATCATGTATTTTACAGGAAAGATCCAGTGGTTCGTCAAGAAATCCTGTGATGATGAAACCTGTGGATTGAAGGTCATTGGGCAAATGAGATTTACAATGTTTTATTTTTTCATCTGCCCGCCTGCCAATCGTTTATGGAAATAAGGTTAAATTAAATGCAAAATGTGTCCCTTGTCGACATAAGTACTGCTAAGTGTGGATATAAAATTAAATCATTTTCTCAACTGATTTATCCTGAGATCTCATATCAAATCACTATGTTTTCCATTTCCAATATTTTCAAAAACTGCTGACGATTTGACTCGGTGGCTTGTGGACCTTGCAAGGTAGACAGGTTAACTAATGCAAAGGGACAAGGCCGTTTCGCAGGCTACGACAATTTAAAATTTACTTAAAAGTCCTAAATGCCAACCTCTTTCAAGGTATGATTATTGGATTAGAGTAAACTTTTTTACGGGTTTCTAATCAGTGGAACATTCCGGCAATTCCACTTTTCACTTAAATATTTTTAAAGAAGGTCGTTGAATTCGGGCTCTTTTCCCAGTTTTAACATTTTTGGCAAATGATGCAATACCCTTTTCATTATTCAACTCTATTTTCCGATTGTGTGAAAAAGGTACCTTTTTCAATAAAAAATATGGATGAAAAATCTGGTATTTTTTTTTTACGTTAGTGAAATAGAAAACGCCTGCCTTTTTCGTCGTTTGTTTAGCTCAACACAAGGTACATCAAAGAAAAGATTACCTCCCGTTTTCTATGCACAGCTGATTTAGTTTGAAAAGATTCAAAAGGGGGTACGTTAGTTGCATTTTCCTCTGGAAGCTGCAAAGCACGAACATTGGTACCCCTCATCGAAACAACGATGACATGGCATAGAGTTACAATAATGGGCAGCCTTTTTCGAAGTTTCATTGTCCTTTGTCCTGTCTAAGAGAATCGCCTGTGATTGGCTATCCGGGGTCCAGACCTAGACTACGCATGCGTGCATTTCGACACAGGTAATCCATGCAGTTGGTCGGGGAATGGCGATGCCTCGATCTGTTTGGAATACTTGAGCTTCGCAAATTACCCGTACGACGCAAAAAAACAACAAGCTATAACAACAGAACACAAACCAAAACTTCTGTAATCTTTTTAATTAAAATCTACAGAAGATATTTTTCTTAATATCCAAAATTCAAACCTTACAAAAAAATGTACAGGGGACCTCTTCGCACTACCCCTAGATCCGCCACTGCTATCCGTTCTTGACAGCCTATGATTAGGCGCGTCCTGTTCCTTGCACGTCCATATTGGTTCGCCTATTTTGCCGCCTATTTTAATTTTAATTTTTTGCAACTTATTTCTACTTCTTCTTTAGATTCTTAGAGGCTCTGATATTAGTAAACCGTCACAAACCCCGGTCTACCCTGCGACGACCAGGACCTTGTTTGTTTGTAAATTTAATTACGTCATTGTCCATTGAGCGCGAATAAAAAAGTTTCGAGTCGCTGGTCAGGTATGAAAAAAACCAAAAAAACAAAAAATATTGCATTATATATATACGACATAAGCAATAGCATTATTATTATAATATTATAGTTAAAAAGACACCGTTTACAGGTTCAAATCTGATTGAGCACCAGTGCTATTTAGACATTATTTTGTTTTGTAGGTTATTTAATTACTAGCAAAAAAAGATATGCTTCTAGTTATAAAATTAGAAATCATCTATGATAAATGCTAGGTAAATACAGAGTCAAAAGAAACTATGATAGATTGCTCGCACTAAATCCGTGAAACAATTACTAACTTTTAGCACTAAATAGTGATAATTAAACAATAGAAAACGAAGGATTCTGTATGAAATAGTACTAATTAGTACTATATTACTTCACATAAATACCTGAACAGTCACAGCCTGGGAAGAGTAGGAGAAATAAGAAAGGTATCATCAAACGGTTATCAGACATTGGAGCTGGCACTTTGATTCACAATGCTTTTTTTTACTCGCACACCAGTAACAGCCTTGGGAGAGTATGAGAAGAAAGGATGATATCACATTAGAGCTAGCCTGTTGATGATTGACGAAGGCGTTTCGGATCATCGCGATTTCGATGATGTCATTCAGTCAAAGTTCATATTGTATCAGTATTGACGTCTTGGTATATGATCACACGGAATGCCTGATATAGATAGATCATACACACACAACATGCATGTTCAACGCGAACATTCTCAGCTCTGTTTACGAAAGATCCTACCTAGTGAAATGAGTTGCCCCAAGGTTTTTTCTTTCTTTCTTTCTTTCATTCTTTCTTTCTTTCTTTCTTTCTTCCTTTCTTTTTTCTTTCTTTTTTTTTCTTTCTTTCTTCCTTCCTTCCTTCCTTCCATTCCTCTCTCTCTCTCTCTCTCTCTCTCTTGTGGGCCATCCCGTTCCCACCTTCTTTGCCAGTGTGGCGTTCCCGAGATCTAGTTTCAGTACTATTTTTTAGGCATGAAAAGTCTTCAGTGCTGGCCGAGTCGCGTTTGTCCAAGCAGACAGTTGAACCTTCCGCTTCATTCGGCTGATGATATTGTTTGCTTCAGCCTGTTTTTCCCTTGTCCATGTAATGCTTTAATCTTATTCGTCGATCCTCTCCTAAGATTCTGAGTTTTGGGAGGAAGTTTTCTTTTATTACGTAATAATTGAAACTTTCAAGTTTGAATTTGGAGTTTTGTAGTTAGCAGTTCTAAGTTTACACTGAGTTTAGGGTGATGTCTGAGTCTGAGGGTGTTGTCTGAGTTTAGGATGTTGTCTGAGTTTAAGGTGTTGTCTGCATCTAGGGTGATGTCTGAGGGTGTTGTCTGAGTCTAGGGTGTTGTCTGGGTCTAGGGTGTTGTCTGAGTTTAGGGTGTTGTCTGGGTCTAGGGTGTTGTCTGCATCTAGGGTGATGTCTGTGGGTGGTGTCTGGGTCTAGGGTGATGTCTGAGTCTGAGGGTGTTGTCTGAGTTTAGGGTGTTGTCTGGGTCTAGGGTGTTGTCTGAGTTTAGGGTGTTGTCTGGGTCTAGGGTGTTGTCTGAGTCTAGGGTGTTGTCTGGGTCTAGGGTGTTGTCTGAGTTTAGGGTGTTGTCTGGGTCTAGGGTGTTGTCTGGGTCTAGGGTGTTGTCTGGGTCTAGGGTGTTGTCTGGGTCTAGGGTGTTGTCTGGGTCTAGGGTGTTGTCTGAGTTTAGGGTGTCTTGGGTCGATCTTTGAGTCTGGTTTTGGCTTTTTCGGTATCAGCCCATCACGTTATGTCAGCGTATGATCGGTTCATTAAGGAGCCAGGTCTGCTCCCATAACTTACATATGAGTACAGTGACGAATTATAGTGCCCAAACCCCACTCGTTTTGCCAATAGTTGCCGCGTTCGAGTTCTTTGATGTTATCAGTTGAAAGAAAAATTGAAGCGGTATCAGTTTGAAAGAAAGCGACTGAAGAACGGCTGAAAGAGTCTGAGAAAATGTAAAATAATTTATTCACTATTATTGAAAATTATTAGTCATATATTACAAAGTGAGTCATATAAACAAATAGCCAGCCCGCACCGCGGATCGATCACGTTAATAATTAAAGCGAGTTCAAGAGTAATTATTAAGATGTTAGAACTTGTATAGAAAGGAAGAAATGTAGTGTTCGAGCCATCAGAAGGCGCAGATGACTGTAGACTGTATTTGTCCGGATCACTGATTAATTCAGATTCAGTTTCTCGACCATGCTCGTAAATAGCCAACTGGTTTGTCTCCTTGCCAGTTGGGATTCTTATTTCATTTCAGTTTATTAATTGTAGGAGGGCCATAATAAAAACTACTGGGTCACCAGTAATGTATGTCACCCTCGTTAAATAAAGTCAATTTATTTATTTTTATTTAAAAAACAAACGTTCTATTATCTCATGTAATGACATTCCCTGTTGATGTTGTCATTGTTAAAAACGAAAATGAAACTGAAAGCTTAAAACCAAATACTTTCACAATTGCTAACAATATCAAATGACCTGGTAAGACTTCATATGGTAAATAATATGCAAACCTGAAAAGCCATAGACCATGAACCATATCAATAACATCCGGCAAAGTTTTATCCCTTAAGAAAATTATCAGTAGCCAAACAGTATGTTTTTATGACCAGCATATTTACTGCGATTTTCCATAGTCCACAAACTCGATAGTTACAAACTGAACGCTGAACTTTGGTTTTTCGCCGTTGTTAATTAAAAATTCTTGATCGGCGGCAGTGAATCAAAACAATTCCACAACAAGCCGAGTTCCCAGAATATCGAAAACAGAGTAAACTTTACCGTACCTTCAGGAGTTTTGAAATTTATAATTACTCTATTTACAAAATTACTCTATTCTGATTGTAGATAGATGAGGCAATGCGCCATGTGGGATGGGCTCGAATATCAAATAAGAACATGCGTAACAGGTAAATTACGAGCCTTAGATGAAACGACTGAAGAAAAGTGCCATACAAGCCTTTCACAACTTCAAGTCGCGTAAAAATGAGCCAACTCAACTAGAAACTGTGGACAGCTGTTTCGGCCTGTATTGGGCCTCGTCAATACAATTTGAATTAATTTAATTATAAGGAAACATTTCCTACATATAAGTTCATCTAAGTAGCGACTAATTAAGTTGATAAGATCAATAAGATCAATAAGATCATTGAAATTATAGATTAAAAAGAACTAGTATTCAATTTTGAGTCAAGTTGCCGTTCCCAAGATTCACGTCTTGACATTGCCCGACTTCGTTTTAGGGCTATAAGAGATTAAAGACGGTTATAAAGATTTTGCTTAGCAAAACATTGTAGGAAAGACGTCATCACGATGAGCGCTCGCTCGTTGTAAATTAATGCGTAGAACGCTTTAGAACAATACACATGAACGTCCTTAATGATATTATATATACATATATGCGCGCGCGTTTTCTATTTCTTCAATATACTGTATGTTTTTACCTGAACACCAGTACCAGCGTAGGAGTAGGAGGAGGTAAAAGGGTAATATCATCAAACTGTTATTAGACATTGTAGCTGGCACGTTGATTATGTTCATAATGAAGAAAACGTTTCGGATCATGGAGATATATGTCATTCACATTCACATATTTTTATTTACGTCTTGGTATATGATCACAAGGAATGCTTGATCCTTCCTCCTTCCTTCCTTTCTATCTTTCCTTCTTTCCTTCTTTCCTTCCTTCCTTCCTTCCTTCTTTCTTTCTTTCTTTCTTTCTTTCTTTCTTTCTTTCTTTCTTTCTTTCTTTCTTTCTTTCTTTCTTTCTTTCCTTCTTTCTTTCCTTCTTTCTTTCCTTCTTTCTTTCCTTCTTTCTTTCTTTCTTTCCTTCTTTCTTTTTTTCTTTCTTTTTTTCTTTCTTTCTTTCTTTCTTCCTTCCTTTTTCCTCTTGTAACAGTCCTGTTTCTATTTCTTTCTATCTTTCATTCATTCTTTTCCTTTATCTCAAGCCTAGAGCCTTCCGGATTTTTGGTTAGCGGGCTTGTGGACGACAGGAAGGCGCTAGAGAACTCTGGGTACGATATTGTCTTTTCTTCTCCTCCAAAGCGGTACCCATTCCCCGCGACAATGATAGCACCCAATTCAACCTCCACTCGTTTCTGCCAATAACTGATGCGTGACTTGAAAAGGGAAGATCTGTAACTTGTGGTTTCCAATAGTCCACCCCCGAGGTGTTCCACTCCCATTTCACGTCACGTGTCACGTTCAGTTTCTGATATATTTCCACTGCGTATACAACCAACTATCTATATCTTTTAGGTTGTTTAAGTGTTCGAGCGCTCTAAAGTGGTGTAGTATCTAGGATTCTTCTTTTATTAGTTTTTTTCAATCAGTATTTTTCATCCTTGCACTTGACGCAGTGAACGTGGTCGGAAAAGACGAATACTGCACATTTAGTAAACATCGATTCGTACTGACGACCAGCTACATTTTGAGATGATGGCCAAAGGTTTTATTCGCTTGTCAATGTTGATGCTAATAATGCATTTAAAGACACAGTGTAGAGCAGGTAAGGCAATTGTATAAAGATGACGAGAATAAGCATGATATATTCTGTTCCTACCTCAGTCACTTATTCTGCAGGTTAAAAAGTAAAACCGGTAATAACAAGATTGAAATAATAGTGCACCACAATATATCCTCGAATTCAAAATCCCTAAAGAAAGTCTAACAGATACATCAAAGCTTAGGTACAGCTTTTAAGCCGGGAATTTAAAAAAAAAAAGGAATTCGTACTTTGATTTATCCTGAAGTAGTTAGTTATAGGTTTCATTATCATGTTAAGTTACATCCATTTTGAAATCACTGTTGATTTCTACAATCTGATTGGCTCCCAGCAGTGCGATTTAATCACGAATCGCGCCATTTTGAGTTTTAAATCGCACTCTTTTGGTTAGCCAATGAAATTGGAGAATAATAGAATTTGACCATTCAGATATCAAAAAGGAAAGTGAGAAAATGGCATAAAAACAAAAATTGAAGGGAATTTTTTAGGCGAGAGACGGTTTTTTGGACTAAATCTTAGTAAATTTTAATCTTAAGTGTATTATTATTGCAGGAGATTTCAAAATGAATATAATTAAGTGGTAATTGAACTTTGTGTCGTGCAATTTTGGTCTGAAATCAAACTTATGATTAATAAATTGCATTCCCGCTACGCGGTCATAATTTCGTAATCACTCGTTTGATTTCACCAAATTGCACTCCACTCAGGTTCAATTACCATTATTAATTCAAGATAAATATAATTTCTACGTACACGATACGTCAGATTATACCAAACACTGTTTGAGATGGAGTTTAACTTTTCATAGGCAGATCTGTCGCAGTCAGAGTAATCTACAGTAGCGCCTTCAGTTAAAGGTGGTTTTTTTTTTCACTCACAAGAAATCTTCTCTGTTTTGAGAAAGCCCTCGTTTTAGTATGATGTGGTAAATACAAACCGCCACCACCTTTCTTTTGGTTTTGCTAATAATAATTTCTTAGCAAAATCAGCGACAGTGTTACTGTGAATAGGAATAGAGACTTAAAATAATGTGTTGAATCTTTCTCTAAGAAAGTGAAACTCATTTTACTAAGTTTTGCATTCGCTTTAGTTCAATAAATAATATCATTTTCTACGCATTTGGGATTTTAATTCAATCTTAAGATTGAGAATTTTTTTTAGAAAACCGTTGGATTTCTCGTCCAAGCCAGACAATATCCGTAAACGAAGGTTCGAATGTGACTCTTGCGTGGCGATACATCTTGTCGAATAATATTACACCAAGACAAATAACATTTGGAGTGTGGAAACCACCCGGATACATCAAGACGAAACTCTTAGTGGTAACAGGATCTGGATCGACAATGGTAATAATAAACTCAAATTATAGAAAATATTTTTAGTTCCTCTGAAACATATTTATTTAAAGAAATTTAAGTAAATATTTTTTATTTTTCGATTAGAATAATTAAGAAGGAAACAGAAAGCAAATGGAATGTTTAGCACGGGCTATTGACGTAACGGCCGCCATTTTAAAAGATTGTTAATATTGCTGCCTTGTAATGACTTGTCTGCTCGTTTTACATAACTCTGTCAATCAGTTTTTATTATTGTATGATTGCTTAGTATGTAGAATGCTTCTAGTATTATTGTTAATGCTGTTTATAGATGGTTTTCAATGCCCACCATCTTGGTTAAAACAAAAAAGAAGACTCATTTTTTTGTTAAGTGTGATTGTCCAGGTGGGTGTAATTTTGAGAAACACTACGAATCTGACAAAACGTAAGTTCAACCAAGATGGCGGCTTTGAAAACTGTGCACAACTGTTTTATTACGCTCTAATAACTGTTGTCGTTCTTATTAAGATCAACCATTTAGTCAAAGGACGATTGCTCTTCGAAGGAACATTATCTAACCCGGGAACTGCTACCATCAAGATACTACACGTATCGATACAAGACAATAAGACGTATGGGTTTGAGATCGATACTGGACTTAGCCGTTCTCCATTCAAACACAGTTTTAGTTTGTTGGTTTACAGTAAGTTGATTGGTCTTTGCATTCGCGGTAAATGACGTACTAGTTAATGTCACGTGATCCATTATCTCTTATACCTTGACATAACCTTTGGTCCTGACATAACCTTTGTTAATTCATTGTTGTTCTTGAAAACTCATTGATGATGTGCGAAGCTTGTCTATTCTATGCTCTAGAGAGGCTCCAGTGGGCAAACCAGTTGATCTAAGGCCGGAGAAAGAATTCAGACGGTGTTTTCTTGAAGTTCAAGTTGCTGCTGCTAATTCTTTCAATTTTACTTCATCATTTCACAGCTTACCCTGCACGTCCTCGCAATGTTATTCAAGAACTCGTCACTCATTCATATTTGCGGTTGTTATGGCAACAACCAATAGCTCATTTATACCCAATCACAAAGTACACAGTGTGGATCCGAAAGAACCAATCACGATGGAGAACCTCTAACACGACTTTGAAAGAGTCAATTGTGCAACTGTGGGGGGAGGGGAGGTATGAGTTTGGAGTAACCGCGTGGAATCGCTGGGGTCAGAGTCCATTGGAGGTCAATAATACAGTAACGATTACAAGACCTTCCCCAGCAACGTTAATATTCACTGGTCGTACTGAGAAGAAGACTGATCCTCGCCACACGACATGTCAGTATCAAGTTTATTTTGCCCTTCAGAAGACGGGGGGATCGCCAAACACTTTCCAGCCCGTACCCCCCTCCCCCTACCCCCTTCCCCCTGCGAAAAATCACACGTTCCACTACTGTGACTCACATCGTCGTTAGTCTAACACCACTTCCTTTTGCCTTAAAGTTTAGAAAATGATCACGTGATATGTTAAAGAATATCTCCCGATCAATCACCAGTGATGTGAGGTCACGTGACTGACCCCAGTCTCCCTAGTTTTTAGTCTATAGTCAACTTTAAATTAAATAGAAAACGTACAAAGAAATATTTGTCGTGGAGGCGATGGTGTGAAGTTGCTGTCAGCTTTGTGATCGAATCTAAAGCTGCCTATTAATTACGCGACCCAGACATTCTGCATGGGGTTTGTACTTCCGTCAATCAAGTTTACAATGTTCTGAGTCAGTAAATTTTTGATCGATGGCAGACAAATACCCTGACATCTTGGACTGTACTGCTGACGTAATAGTCCCCTTCACGACTCCCTTGCCATACCGAATAAATCATGTTAATTATAAACATTGAAACGAAACGAACGGTGAGATGTCATGTTCTGTTAATTATAAGACATCGCAGTGTCTTCTATTGTCTCGGCAGATGTCGTAAAATCCTTTATTACTTCCTTTTCTACTTTTCTATTCAGCCTACTTCGTAAATGTGTGACTCACCTTTCGTCTCGTTAGATGTTAATTATGATTTATTCCGAATATGGAACAGGAAACATGAAGGGGACTATTGCGAAAATAGGTGTGATATTATGTAATAAAGACGCATTTTTGACTTTAAGATCGAACATCTACGCATCTCCCTACGACAACCATAGCAAATCAAGATGAAAAAACAGATTCAAACGGTTTTTTTTTGAGAAGTTCATGACCCATATTCTTATCCTGATTGGTACAACTATTTTGGTGACGTGTGGGATTTGTTTGTGTGTTGCTGTGCTGCGATGCCGACGAAAAAATACCAAAGGTTTGTATCACAATAGAACTTTATCGAATTCTTAAAATATGTACCGCTGTGTTCCTTGATTGCAGACTCATTTGCACAGGGTTAGCCTCATATCAGTGTCTAAATATTCACAAATACCAGCAGTACAGAAAAGAATGCTTAACTTCAACAATACAAACACTTTGAAATTTCATGGACCTTTACTGGAAGACGTGAAAATTCTGCTTAAAATGGAGGGTAACCCTGAGTAAATCTTTAGCTAACAAAATGGGATAAATGTTCACATTTGGTAACGGTATTTGTTTGTTTATCCAAAGGCAAAATGAATCATACGAAGAAAAGGTAAAGCTAGATAATAAAGTTAAATATTCGTAAAATTCAAGTCTATTTTTTAAATTGAGGAATGTTTCACCTGCAAACTGTTTGTTTTTTTGTGTTTTTTTTTTACCAGAAAGACAAAGAGAAAAAGTTAGCGAATGATATGGTCATCATTAGCAATGGAATGGTATGTCGTCAACGGTTTAGAAATATCTTATTCTCATTATAAGGACTGTTTTATGTCGTTTTATGAAAAATCCGCAAAGCACAGTAGAGAAACAACAAGAAGTAACTCTGCTCACATACGACATCAAGTCCGGGAATCATCCGAAGATTGCATTGGTAACAGACGGCGTATTAGCAAATCACACGTAGCCTCCCGCACCTCACACGTACCTCACGCACATCACACGTACCTCACACGTAACTCACGCACACCACACGTACCTCACGCATACCACACGTACCACACTCACATCACGTACCTCACAGACATCACACGTACCTCACCCACACCTCTCGTACCTCACGCACACCACACGTATCTCCAGTACACCACCACACACGTACCTCTAGCACACCAGCCACGAAATGTAAACTTGTTTGTAACGCATTTCAGTACAGGGAACCAGGCACCTTTACCTTGGATAAAGAATCAAACGAATTGGCAGAGGAACTGGCACCTTTTACAAAGTTTGAAGTTACTTGTACGCTGCATAACACTGATGTACCTTCTATGAAGACGTTTGGCCAACGAAATAACAGCGTTAAATCATCGAACACAAATCGTAAGTCGTATGTCGCACACGTAAGTTCCATATATCGTAGGTCGTATATCGTAAATCGTCGCAAATGGGTACTCCTTATAATCCAAATTAAACAATTCGACTTCTTCCTTCTGCGAATGTTAACAACAGATAGCTTCCGGCCCCAAGGAATCCTAATAAAACATCCACACTTGACTACCGGTGTACTTCCTCCACTCTAAAAACGATCTCGAAGGAATCGAAACTCGAATTCGACTTAGAAAACCGGTCGACATATCAAGCTTTACTCTATATGTTAGTGTCGAAGTTGGAGTAGAGAACGTTCAATCCATATATGGTATCATCATTTCCATATTTGGATTGTGCGGAAAAGCGGCAAACAGAAAGGCCGTCGTTTCATAACGAATTTGACATGAACATTTTTGAAGAAGAAAAGAAAAGAAAAAAAGGACAAGTAAAAAAAGAAAAACTTTTGGAAAATCGAGGAAGGATAAGGGGACGATGTTAACTCAACAGACAGGGAAATCACTCAATGTTTGATGTGCGTTCTACGTACATCGAAGTTAGCGGAATTATGATGAATTATATAAGTAGTTCCAGTAGTTTTAATATCAATATACATTATGAAATTTCAAGAGTTGTGCACTTACATCAGTGTTGTCTTTCTTTCGATGAACCAGAGGTTCCTACTGATAATGATTTTGAAGGTGGCGTCCACATTTACCAGGACATTGACCAACCACAGGGTCCCGCTCTACCGCCGCGAAACTCTATCAAAAACAGACAGGAATCGAGCAAAAGAAATAAGTCTTCATTACGAAAGTCTTCCACTGGCAATCAAACAAATATGAGGTCAAGTAAAAATATCGTAGCGAAGATTCTAGTGGCGGGGAAAACGAGTTCAACACGAGAGATGGTTCAAAATGAGCACAGAAGCGAAACAGCGAAAGGAGGCGGGGGAACAACACTTGATCGAAAAGGAAGTCAAAACAAGTCTTCTCCGATCTATGCTAATAAAGATTGCGATTCTAGTGGGGGGGTATCGAGTAAAGGTTGCAAGACTACGAGTTTTTCGACGTTTTGTCCATCTGAATCAAACTGGGAGGTGTCTCCTGAGAGTGTTCATTTGTGTAATAGAATAGGAGCTGGTTCGTTTGGTCAGGTGTGGCAGGGAATGATTGGAGGCAAACCTGCTGCTGTTAAGATGTTAAACGGTACGTAAGCATTTGGGTAAAACTTACCAGTTTTGATGGATTACTGTGGAACAGAAGAGAACACAAGAGTGCTTAGCATAGCGGAGTGCTTTTCGACTCTTCTCGAGTGTTTCGCTAATCCCCAAGTGCTTTATAACTCCAAACAGCACAGCAAACAAGTTTTTATTTCTTTTATAAAATGCAAAGGGCGCGTGCGTGCTCTGCTCTCTTAAATCACGCACTCCCAACCAATCCGAATGCAAGATTTGTAACAGTTATCTTATAATTACTTTTAGTATTTCTCAAAACTGGTTGGTCGATAAAATTGGATTTTAGAGGCACGCGCAGATGTTAAAAATTTAGAACACTTGCGCAAACCTCGGAGGGTCAATATCATTCAACTATTTATTCATTCTTTCCCAGAGAGAGCATCTGCATCTGACAAAAAAGACTTATTATCAGAGCTCGAGGTGATGAAGACACTCAAACCTCATCCAAACGTTGTCAAACTTAAAGGATGCATAACCAAGACAACCGTGAGATGTAGTGGCTCGGTCTTTTGTAAGTTTGGAAATTGAATGGGCAGAACTGTGGTGAAATAATGATAGATGTGTTGATCATCACAGTGAATGAGCGATCTAAGCGAACGCCGAGTCATGGGTTCGATTCCCGTTGAAGCTTGAAATCACTTTTTCAAGTCTTTCTTTACAGCGTTCGCTTAGATCGCTCATTCACTGTGATGATCAACACATCTATCATTTTGTAAGTTTGTTGTCAAGAAGTTATAGTTTGGAGAATTTTGAGATTTGGCGATATTGAGCTCAAACGCAGAATAGAAAAGTATCTGCACTCGGAAATCTGAATACAAAGATGCCAAGAACCATTTTTTCGTAAATTAACTGTGTGTTATTAGGTAATTAATCATAAACGGTTATCATTTTAAGAGACCCATGGCCAATTTAGAGCCGGGGTGGGGAGGGATGGGGTTTCTCGGTACCCGGCACCACCTCTGGAAATGTAATTCTGGATTTTGTTATCAAATATCTTCAAAAGCAAATGTCAAATCACAGTCTACTGTGTGATTGCATGTTTGCTAAACAGCGTATGTGTGTATGTATAGTCTCCATGGACACCCCGTATCGAGCATTTAACAGATCATGATGGTTCAAGGGTGAAGGGGGTAATTACCTTATCGATAACATAGTATCTCTCTTCACAGACCCACCGCTAGTTTTCCTTGAGCTCGTTCCGTATGGTGATCTTCTGGGTTACCTACGTAAGAGTAGAGGAGAAGACGATGATTACTACAGCGGTAGAGACTTGAAGTCTCCTAAAACACCCACTCCACAGCATCTGTTTAGCTTTGCTCATGATGTGGCGAAAGGAATGGCTTTCTTAGCTGAAAATAAGGTGACTATAGAAACAAGGAAAAAGGCGAGGGGGAAGATAAGAGAATTAGGATGACAGGAAAGAAGAAATGATTGAAATTTGAGAGTAGGACAGACAGATAAGCCTACAGACAGATAGAAAGACATATGGAGGACAGACAGACAAGCCTACAGACAGATAGAAAGACATCGGGAGGACAGACAGACAAGCCTACAGACAGATAGAAAGACATCGGGAAGACAGACAGACAAGCCTACAGACAGACAGAAAGGCATAGGGAGGACAGACAGACAAGCCTACAGACAGATAGAAAGAGATACGGAGGACAGACAGACAGAGCAACAAAAACAAATAAAAACATTTTAAAGTATCAGCATGCACTACACGTACCATTTCAATTATCTTGGCCGCTGTAAATAAACTCCCCAATTAACTTGTTATCTCTCAGATTGTCCATCGTGATCTTGCTGCGAGGAACGTTCTCATTGGTGACAGGCTGAGATGCAAGATCACAGACTTTGGGATGGCAAGGAGTCTTCACGATGAAGACATTTACACCAAGAAATCAAATGTCAGTACTAGTAAGACCAAGAAAGAATCCCATTTAAACCCTATTTACTAACTGACATATTCTAATCTATTTTAGGGATTGTTTCCTGTGAAGTGGATGGCAGTTGAGTCGTTGTTGTTCCAGAAATACACAACTTACAGCGATGTGTGAGTGCAACAAAACTCTCGAATACGCACACACATATCGATAGCAAACTTATTTCTTGTTCATATTCGTATTCTCTCGTCACAGGTGGAGCTATGGAGTTGTATTGTACGAGATCTTTACCCTGGGTAAGTACAATGTTAAGTGTTTCTTTGTTGATTGGTATTATATTATTATTGTACGATGTTGTTTGATGGTAGTAAATGATGAGCCGATATCATGAAGAGTGAAATTAGAGTATTGATTCGTAATGTGTTGAATGGTTGGACAAATTGATGACATAAGAAGGAAGGATATGGATGGAAATGGATATACGGACGGACGAATAAGGGGATGGATGGATGGGTGGGTGGGTGGATGGATTGTTAGATGGAGGGAGGGAAGGAGAATGGGAGGGAGGAGGGATGGATTAATGGTTGACGGTTACATGGAAAGGTTTAGAATGGATGGATGGATGAAAAAATGGATGAATAAATAAATAAATGAATGGATGGGTTGGATACAAATGGATGCAGTTATTGATGGATGAATAAGTGATCGGATGGATGAATAAATGGATGGGAATAAATGGATGGATGGGAATGGATGGATGGGAATGGATGGATGGGAATGGATGGATGGGAATGGATGGATGGGAATGGATGGATGGAATTACGCTCCTTTTTCATTGTGTTTATATTCCCAGGAGGTCGTCCTTACGCTGGCATGAATGGACTACAAGTTGTAGAAATGATCAAAAATGGTAAACGATTATCTAAGCCTCCACACGTCTACAGCAAACTGTAAGTAACACTATCCCTAGCAAAGTACCTGAATCATTTGAGTCATTCACCATTTTCATGCAGGTATTCCCTGATGCTTCAATGCTGGTCAAAGAATCCAAACCATCGTCCAGACTTTTTATCTTTATGTAAACAAATTACACTCTTAGCCAAAGATCACGAGGTAAATATTTACTAGTTTCTTATTTATTGTAAAGATGTATAGATAAAGCACAGTCCAGCTCAAGTTATGTACTCTTGTAATCTATAACAAGCTAGGGAATGCATGTGTATTTGTATATCGCATGAATTCAATCCAATCCTTTGTTTAGCTCTAGTGGTCTTCCTGTGGTACGAGAAGAGGCAATTTCAAAACACTTTTGTACCTTTGTACTTTACAGAGATATTTGAACTTAAAGAAATACGACCATCGACTGTATGTCAACGTCTCTTATTTGGAGGAAACATAGCTAGAATACAATTTGCTTTCTTTAGAGTAAACAGCCCTAACTGAGACATTTTCAATAAATTTGGGAAACCACATGTCAAAGTCATCGAACGAAGCGCGCGAAATTCAATCAAATTGTAGTGTTGCAAAATGAGCTTTTGGAAATGCTAGAAAAATAAAAAATACTGTACAGTAACAAATAGAAATATAGATGAAATCTTATAATTTAGAATAAACAAGATAATGTGAAATAAAGTGTAACTTCTTGAATATGTCTTACTTGTTTTATTTAATATTCATTGAATCGAATATTGCATTTGAGAGACAAGCTTGCAAAAATCAAAACTAGTACATTTTACAACTCATTGACAGAATATTTCAAATATAGATTGTAGACTGAATCATTCAAGGTTGAATTAGAAAGAGGAGACTTACCAATAATAGATATACTTGACTGTAGTTTTCTTGTTCGTTATTGAATTCTTACTGCTTTACTTCTCGATGAGCAGAACACGGCTGGCAAGTCATTAACATATCATGTGGGCAAACGCGGGAATGCAAAAAAGCAATTGCTCTTGACGTCATTTCCTGGTTTCGTCCAGAATGTTAATCAGCTGAATCACAAGTTTTCAAATAGAATTATTTCTGGTTGACAGCACATGCAGGTCAGTATTTAAACAGATAATGAAGGTAGCTTTAGCTGATTGAAACCCAGTAATATAATAAAATATTATTTAGAGCAAACATTGGAAAATTCACACCACAATTCATGGCAGCATTTCTTTATTAAAAGCACTAATACATGACATAGCGCTTTAGTTCATAATTGATATCGATAGAATCAATAGAATTAAAATCAGATTTTGATATTGAAACTCTTGGACTTCCAATAACTTTCTTACACTGGCTGTAATAGATCACTTGCATTATAGCGTCATTTACTACCACTACCAGACTGCCTTGCACACTTTCTCTTGTTCATTTAATTAGCACCAATTGTGTTACTGTTCTCATGAGGAAATATAACTATCAATAAGAAATGGCACGGCATGCATTTCGGTAGTGGTAGTAAAATTACACCACGTTTTTCCATGAGGAACCTACGGCAATCGCATATGGCAATAGCTTTAATCATGCGTGCTTTTCTATGAAATATCCCAAGAGTAATCTCACTCTATTTTCTAGCATATACGAGCATTGTGTAATTTTTTATCCCACACCAATGAAAATACCTATGAATGCATTTAGTAAAGAAATTCGAAACCCGCTATGCATGATGGTAAGAGACGAAAGAATTACCGTCGAATATACGACGGATTTCCTGCATTCTGATTGGCTCACGTGTATTTTCAATGATGTAGAATAAGGGTTTGAAGCCTGATTTAAATAACTTGATAGGTGTGCAGTTTCTAGACCCCTTGCACAAATCTAGACCTGGGCCCGGTTGCACGAAGTCTGGATAGCGCTATCCGGCGGATAAATCCTTATCCAGTGCACAAGTCGATGCTGTTATCCAATAAATTTATCCACTGGATACGATTGATCCGTCGGATAGCGCTATCCAGGCTTAGTACAACCGAGCCGTGGGGGTCTAGACAGCAATTATCCAACAAGATTTCAGCCTTCGAAAAAGACCGGAGAACTGAATTCTTTGCAGGATTATTGAGAATTAGTGCAAGGCGTCTCAGTACAGTGGTTTTACAGCAATTATGCTGTTGTGCAGAAACAATGCGATATTTTTGAGCCAAAATTTCTGTTCTACAACATGAATTATGAAAAATATTTTTCGACAAAGTCACGTCAATATTTAAAAGTTATTATATTAGGAATAAAAACTTATATTAAAATTCCATTAAATATCTTTAAAAATAGATAGATATTTATTGTCAGAAACATCGTATCATAATGTTAGGTACGGGAAGGACGAGTATTGTCCAAATGTTGTCTACCCATCAATCCGCTCGCTTGTCCTAGTCACCCGCAAAAAATAGTGTCCAGTCTCCCACTCGTTATTGTCGATAATGAATGTTCCCAGAAGTGGACCCTTATCCTAATGGTGCGTGATTAACAGAAACTCTTTATTTTCATATAATTTTGCATAAATAGTTATCAAAAAACTGTTAGATAAATATTTTATGCAAAGAGCAGGTTTTTTTGTTCATTTTCCTTTTCTTTTTTCTTTCATTTCTTTCGTTCTTTTTTCTTTTTCATTTTTTTTAAATATTGCGCAATGAGTGGGCTGGTAGGGAGGTGGGTATGTAAGTAGGTTGGTTGGTACGTTAGTTGGTCCCAAAAAAAAACAATCTTTGATATCATTTGAATTCAAAAGATAAATGTCTAAACTCTAGGTGGTTTTCTGTACATATCACATTTATCATGTCAAGTTCATTCAAGTTCATGACATAAGAGATTGAAATACGTTTGGTTATTTTCGAAAACAGAATTAATTAAATCTGCATTCTAAGTGTACAAAATGTATGATAAAACGATTATTGAATTTGATTTTCGAATGTTATGGCGTAAATAGTCAATTGCTCGGCCGTTTTGTCAGCCTAATTTACGGTATCTTGTGAAAACCAAATAATTCAATGATTATTTATATTAATCCTTCTGACTAGTGACTGATTCCTCTGTTTGCCGAAATAGCGCAGACTCATCAACGGCCCTGTGATATCCATTTTGGTTCACATCTTGTTGCTGCATTTCGATTTCATTCGCGTTCACTGGGGCGCGTTTTGATTTACAGCATCGATATATCTTATAATAGATGATAACAGCAATAAAGCCACAAATACAGCCACCAATACAAATGCCACCAATAATACCTGCCACAAATTCTTCAGTGGTAAATCTGCCCGAATCACCTATTGATAACAAACACGGTAAAAATAATTATCACCATACGACATTAATCATATAGATAAACTACTTCATGAAAATATGAGTTCTCGTTACAGAAATAAAGCTTATGACTTATCAACATCAAAATGTTTTTTCTACGTGTAATTTGACATAATCAATCTAAAGCTTATATTGTATAAGTTGCACAATATTAACAATCTACATACCTTTTTTGGCTTGGTCGTTGGGTACATTC
Organism: Actinia equina; assembly: GCA_011057435.1. Lineage (NCBI taxonomy): Eukaryota > Metazoa > Cnidaria > Anthozoa > Actiniaria > Actiniidae > Actinia > Actinia equina. The sequence goes on from WHPX01000834.1 coordinate 34,923, forward strand.
GTAACATTTGGCACGTTGCTTTGTCCTGGATCTGGAGTAGTAACTGAAAATAATGTAATAATAATGATAAGATAAAAAGTTAAACACTGAAGGAGTCGAAGGTTTTAGCTGTCGGATCCCAAAATGCATTCTAACTTTCAACTTGAGGGTATTCTTGTTAGCCTTTGTAGAAACACTTCTTGACTTTCCCTTGGATATAAATGGACATTTTCTTCCCATGGGGGAGGGGCTAGTAAGCATTTTCACGTACGCTGGGAATCTGTCAGCACAGACGTGGTACAATATAAAGTTCCTGTGTAGAAGCATTCTGATTGGATAAGCTGTAACTACACAAGCTGGGTGATGCTACTGCATGAGCGTATCCAGGATTTCCTATAAGGAGGCCATCTCCCTTCTCTATCAACCTCCCTCTCTCCACTCCTTCAGAAAAATATATTAGGATAAAATCAACTGCTTATAGCAAGAGAGGCACAGAGGACCAAATGTTAATCTGGATAATGTCACTGCTAGTGTTAACGTGACGGTGTGAATCGCAAGCTATAAGGACCGACCTGACATGGGGACTGACATTGTTGGCGGCACAGTCATTGTTATATTTCCATCTAGAATTGAAGGAAACCAAAAACAATCAATGAACAACCTTCAAATTTAGATCCAAAATAGGGACCCGACTTTTTATTGGGATTTAGGTGACGAGGTTGATATGACTAATTCTATTATACAGCCATTTTTTAAAATGTTGATTAATAAATACAGTACATTCATGGGAACTGAATGTACTATTTGTTTACATATCCATATGCTAAACAACGTATTTGAATATACAGCTATGTCAAAAAGAATACTGTATACTGAATAGTACATTCCAAGACCGAAAAGCATTTGGGATCCTATAGTATGTAATGTTGTCTAAAGTAAAATAAATAACAATTATTTCTTTTGTTTTTAGTACATTCCATCCAAAACAATATAGAAGATGCATTAGAGAGCAAACCACTGGATATTTACTCTTCATTTCGAAAAAATAAGACCCATAATGCATTTCGATCTTGGAATACACGGTTTATTCAACATTTTTTGATATAGATGAATACACAAATACGTTGTTTAGCAGACATGTAAGCTGACTGTGCATTCCGTCATAATTTCGAATTCTGAGATTTCACTTTAAGTTTCGAGGATATTTAAGGACAAAATCCAGGATTTCTCTACGAGAGGTGGTGGGTACCGGGTAACACCACCCTTCTCCTCAAAATCTGGTCCTGTAAGATGACCACTCTCGTTCCCATCCCCTTCCCCGAATCTTTGTGGTGAAGGAAGTTTGTAGGGTGGCGACTCCCCTTTTCCCTTAAAGCTGCACTTCGATGAAAATCGATAAATTGGAAATGACTTTAAACTTGTTGGGTAAACCTGTCTATATGGCTCCAATAGAAGTCTGCAAGCAACATATTTCTTGACAGTAAAAAGTGGGGGATGAAAATTATCAGTTTTACTCAGCAACTAAATTGTGAGTAAATGACGTCATTTACTCAACCCTATTGTTGTTTTTGCTTTTAACCTAAAATTTCTCAACAACAAGTGGCTCCCAGGCTAAAGTTTTCACTAACCTGGTTTACATAATCGTAATTATGTTAATACTTCAGTTATTTGGACTTTCAAAAATTGGGGCGTTTTCAAGTGCCCCGTTTAAAACGTAATAGAATAACCAACCAACCTCCAAGTATAATCGTCATCATAGGCCCATATTTATCTGTATAATTGTGAAGATATCGGAAGAAACACCGACATGGTTTCCTATCCAGTTCTGGCCACGCCTTTTTCACCACGAAATGAACGTAGTTGCCGCCTCGATGGGTGGTGTTCTGCATTTGCGCTAAACATTTGTCGTAGTATGGATGATCCTCAACACAAAAGCTTTTATTGGTCTTGGGATCAAAGTACTTAAATTCTTTATTGTCTATTTTCAGCACGGCTAATTTTAATCGTGAGGCATTTACAATTCCACAGTATATATTTAATGGCTTGCCAACGTCACCGTGTACTTGTTCAGTTTGACCTGCAATAAATAATAATCAGTAATTACTATGCACCATATTCAGCTATGGCCGCTACCTCATTATCATAAATTTTAATTATCACGATATAGATTAATAGAATAACATAAACAGAGTTGGAAATTTTGAGTTGAAATTTAAAATGTGTAAAACACCAGAACGAAGCTTATTGACTGAAAGCAGAAAAATCCGTAGAAATGAAACTTTCCAAAAATACCTTTTTCTGCTTGTTCTTTGTGATGGTGGTGACAAAAACAATGATCGACGCGTATATATTCAAAATAAGCAAATCGATTTACTGCAAGCAATATACTGGAGCTATACTCATCGTACTATTGCAGTGCCAACATATGTGGATGAAAAGGTTGGATGGGATGGCTGATAGTGTAAGGTTCTTTGCCTTTGATTTCTCGCAAGCCTTTGATTCAGTGAATCATTTATCTTACTGAATAAGTTTAAACAATTGCCTATTAAACCATATATATTTAACTGGGTAGTGCATTTTCTTACTCATAGACAACAGAGAGTCATTAGTGATGGTATTTTTACTCCTTTTGTATCTATAAATAGTTGTGTTCCCCAAGGAACAATTTTGGTTAGTTATGCTAAATGACATCAAAGCTATTTATAATTCCAAGTCTATTTTGGTTAAATACACAGACAATATATTTAAGTACCTTTAGGATTGGTAAATGATTGTTCTATCCAAGAGAAAGACTCCATTAAGAAGTGGGCTCAGGATAATTAAATGGAAATTAATTTATCTAAGACTAAAGAACTTGTTGTCAAGGGCAAAGCTGTGGCACCTATTCCTAATTCCATACAGGGTATTGAACAAACAACACATTAAACTTTTGGGTGTTCATTTCCATAGTAACCCTACCAATTGGAACATCCAATTTGATAATTTACTTAAAAGGGCAGGGAAGAGAATGTATATACTAAGGTTTTGTAAGAAAAATGGAAAAAATGGTTTTCTAGTTTGTACTGCCTCCATCACCTTTTCCAATCTATCGTTATGTCTCTATTCACCTACCAGTTCAGTTTTGGGCTGTTCTAGAGTACAAACAATAAAAGTGTGCAACACTTTGCAGTATTTAGTAGTAAATAGTGCTAATTAAACAAAAGAAAATAATAGAATTACCATAATTTAGCATAATTTAGTGGTATTTATGTTACACACTTATAGTGTTTGTACTCTAGTTACTCTAAATATTTATATAAAATAGGTGTTTTGCACAATAGGGCTTTTAAGTTTGGTTATATTAAGAATACGGTTTCAGTAAAAGACATAATTGAAAATTCAGCTGAGTAACTTTATCCCATAATCTTAATCACCCTCTTTTCCATCTGCTTCCACCCAAGAGGACCGGGTCTTAAGAGATAGAGTACATAGTTTTGTTCTCTCGTCAGTAAAAACTGAGCTTTTTAAGGACGTTTTCTTAAATAAATGCCTTTTTAGATAAGTATTTAATAATTTTTTTTTGCTGTATCATTAATTATATTTTATCATAATTTTTATATATATAACTAGTTTAGTTAGTCAATTTGTCATTAAGGACGTTTGTCTTCTTAATCAATAAGTTAGAGTCTATCATGTAAAGCGTAGACTTTAGTAAGCTTCAGCTTTGAAGTTATTCTATGCATAAAAATATCTGAAAAGACATCGAAGAAAAAGAAATCTGGAAAAAGTATTTGTCCTGACGTTGTAAGCAAAAACAGCATAACCAATGCTCTGCCCTACTGGCTAAGGATTCGTCAATGTAGTCTAAGAAGATTGTCATGTAAATAGAGGGTATTTCATGGGAGCGTGGAGATATGAAATTTACACTCGATTGCAGAAACATTCATGTATACATTTAAGATAATAATAATAAACTTTATTTCAACTGATAAGACCAATCAGCTATCTAAAAAGATTAGCTGGTATTAACTGGTGATCAGCATAATAAATATATAATAATAAAATCTAAAGTCTAAACTACAATACAATATATAAAAAATCTATATAAAAAATAAATAAATAAGTAAAAATATAAATATATCTAAGACACATATATAAAACTAGACTAAACAATAAAATACTATACTTATCTTAAACTACATGAATGGCTATGACTCATCATTTTCAAGAAAATATTTAAAAACACTGGACTTGAACTTAGATAATTGATTGTATTTCACGAATGTTCCTTGGTAAAAGATTCCAGTCCCTAGCAGCAGCACATTTAAAAGTTGTTTGACCCATTTTGGACTTTAAAGTCCCAATGAAATCTAATAATTTGGAAACTCTAAAGTTCCTATTATGAAAGGATGACCTCTTAAAGAGATAGCCCTCTAACTGCTGTGGGCCATTTATATTATGTACAATCTTAAATGCAAGCTGGGGTCTTAAAAATCTACGTCTACTCTCTAGAGACAATAGAGAAAGCCTACTACGCATCTCTTGAGAACATGTCTTACGGTTTGCAAATAAAATGATACGCATTGCTTGACTTTTGTAACCTTTCTAAGCGCTGAGAATTGTTCTTTCCACAATCTCCCAATATAATGCAACCGTAATCTACAAAAGGTAATATTGTTTGCTTATAGATAGTAAAAACAAAATACAAATAATACAATTAAATACAATTATCTAATTTATTCATCATATTTAATGATATGCAAAACAGAAAAATCGCTTCACATGTGGTATATATGTGACATATGGGTGAGGTACCGGTATTTTCCGATCCAATCCTTCTCCTAATTTTTCCCCTATTCTCTTATATTTCCCAAAATTGCGCTCCCTACCACCACTTCCAAAGGTAGCCACGCACGTAGGATTGGAATACAGCTGATGCTCGAATACAAGAGAGTGGTAGGTCATGATTGCATTCATAACCGCTATGGGAATGGAAACTGAGTGAATCTTGGGAGTGTGATACAAGAGGGTCAAGAAATGAGTGCATTTGGTATCATGCTCTTACGGACGATATTCTGCAACCAATGTATGGGATTGGAATAAAGCTGCCGATGGAGTACAATAGTGATAGGTCCTGAATGCAATCATCACCGTTGTGGGCCTAGAGAATGAATCTTGAGAGTATGATACAAGAGGGTCAAGAAATGAGTGCATTTGGTATCATGCTCTTACGGACGATATTCAACCAATGTATGAGATTGGAATACCCTGATGATCGAGTACAAAAGAGTGGTTGGTCCTGAATGCATTCCTCACCGTTATGGGAATGGAAAAGTGAATCTTGGGAGTGTGATACGAGAGGGTCAAGAAATGAGTGCAATTTATATCATGCTCTTACGGATGCTTTTCAAGAAATGTACGGAATCGGAATATAGCTGATGATCGAGTACGAGAGAGTGGTAGGTCCTGAATGCATTCAGTACTGTACCATTATGGGAATAGAGAATGAATCTTGAGAGTGTGATACAAGAGGGTCAAGAAATGAGTGCATTTGGTATCATATGCTCTTATGGACGATATTCAACCAATGTATGGGATTGGAATATAAAGCTGATGATCGAGTACAAGAGAGTGGTAGGTTTTGAGTCCGTTCATGATTGCATTCATTACCGTTATGGGAATGGAGAATGAATATTGATAGTGTGATACTAGAGGATCTAGAAATAAGTGCATTTGGTATCATGCTCTTACCAATCTGTTTATTTGATGATTTTTTTCAAAAATCAAAAACTCCCGGGTATTGGTTCCCGGGTGCCCGGTATCTAGATAGTTCGAGAAATATTTAATCCACGGAAATTATGTTTTTTAGGTTATTGAATTTTGAATTATAATTAAAATGCTGTACTGAATCATTTTTCAAACATTCAAAAATAAGAGGAAACAGCCTGTGATTAGTGTTTGAGATACTTAGCTGGCTAACAAACTACCCTAACCGTTCAACTCAGAGATATTTCATGCCACACTCGTGTCACGAAATCATAACTTTTTTTGTCAGATGTATTCGAAACGACGTACTTATTCTACAGTAGTATCTTGCACAAAAGGTATATAGAGATTATAAAATTATTCATGAATTAATTTCCATCATGAAAGCATGAATTCTTCCACATATCATTTCACTCTGAGATATGGTTTAAATTATCCACTGCTAGTTTGATTTTTCTTATGACCTTGAATTTGTATCAGGCTCATGTGTATCGCCAGTAAAGGTATGATTTTTAACGATACTGACTGACTGACTTAGAATATGGTTGAGCGGTAAACCCCATTATATACGCATTTACTAGTTTTTAGGAATGGAAAAACAAGTAAATGTACTTTGAACTTTGAACTTGAACTTTTTATTTATTAACACACATTAATAGAAATAAAAGAATTATTACAAGGATATAATTATGGAAATTATAGGAGCCAATGGTTTACAATTGAAATATATATATATATATATATATAACTGCACTATATATATATATATATGTATAACTAACTGCAGACAGTACTGTTTCGGCCTTCTGGGCCTCATCAGTGCAGTGCTAATGCTGGAGTTGGGGTTTGACCATATTGGCTATATGGCCACCCCAGATGATCTCACACATGTGGGATCATCGTACCATGTCACAGTGCTCAAACTAGTAAACTAGTGAGCTACGCATATATATATATATATAAAGAATAAGAGAAAGTGTGTGTGGTTGTCGAAGGAGTAAAATACTAGGGACTTTAAGATTTGCAAAATCTACGACGACGACGTCAACCGGAAGTGTAAATAACTTCTCTTTGGGGTTCTATTTGTTGGTGATTTCATTTAAAACATTGTCAGTAAAGGGAAGACAGACTTTGAAGACTTGAAACCCCAAAGTAAAGTAATTTACACTTCCAGTTGACGTCGCCGTCGCAGATTTTGCAAATCTTAAAGTCCCTACTTTCTAGTCGACAGCCACTTATTGCACAGGTAGCCCAAGCTTGGTTTCTGTGGTGTCCTGTTATAAGGAAATGTATGGGGAATCATCAAAAATTTCAATAAAATCATCAAAACCACTAAGTGGTGGGTAAAAAAAATCTTAAAACGGGCTAAATTAAAAAAATAACCACGCAGAGCGAAAGAAGTGCTCTTTCTCAATGATTAGGTAAAATTTCGAGGCTTTATTTCACGTTTCAATGATTTTATTGAAATTTTTGATGAATCCCCATACATTTCCCTATAACAGGACACCACAGAAACCAAGCTTGGGCTACCTGTGCTTATTGTGGTTGATTATTTTTACATATTTTGACCAAGAGCCGATTCGGAAATATACATAAATATTTACACTTAAATATTTCAATAAATAAAGAATAACTAATGTATACAAGAAAATGTGTGCATTTCGTATCATACTGAAAATTTTCAATCATAATTTGCATAAACGTCGATGTTATCCGCTGGTCTCCGCATATTCGATATATAAGTCACCTAAATGATACTTGTCAATAATTTAACATACTCTAAAATGCAATGAATTCATATTTGTATGAGTAAAAGGCTCATGATATAGGGAACCGATAATTGGTCCCTTTTTCCGCACAATATCATGAGAAAGGACATGATTTGGACCCGTTTCTTAAGTGTCATGTCGTGACTATTTCATTATCGGCATTATCGGTCAATTGACCATTAAAACGTGCAGTTATATTAATAAAGCATCGCTTACCTTCGGCTGTAAGTATAAAAAATAGAAATCCACAGAGGAAAAGGAGGAATGGCTTGATAAGCATTTTAATGCCTTCTATTGCCTAATTTCATGCCGCGCGGGAGACTGGCACTAGCGGATTTTTGCGGACAAGTCGAAAAACAAAATGGTGGACAAAATGGCGGAGAAGCACGAAAGCAAAGAAAAAGTAACAAAAACTCCAGAAGAACGCCGTTCTTGGCACTGGTCGTGTGCCAGCAAGTATTGCAAGAGCTCGTGGAAAAGCGGAGAATCTTATTACACATTAACAAAGATAGCTTCAGCTCCTAAAGCAGTTCTCGAGTCATATTTGAATGTCCTTAGAAGAGCGAAAAGCGAAGTGAAATTCAAGTGTCATGTTATTTGCAGCAAACATTGGGAATTAGGAGAAGAAAGGATTACTTGGACGCATCAACTGTAAAGTTTGCCTCTGTGAAAGTTAAAGTACAGAAAACGGGGAAGGAACACTGGAATTGTGCAGCAGCATTGTGTACAAACTCGTGGAGAACAAGAAAGGACAATTTAACCTATTACCGTCTTAGTACTATTTCTAGTTGTCCAGAAAAAAGGCGTGAATATGGAAAAATGTTAAAAAACAAAGGAGTCGACTTTAAAAAAGACTTTGTATTCAGTGAACATTGGAGCAGTGGATACAGGAAGGATATCGAGGACTTACCTGACGTGCCATGTACTAGTGACTATATAGAGAAAAATGTCACAAAGAAAGTTACTCCAAAATCCAAAATTAGCTCAGCAAAACGCGCTATGCACCAGCAACAGACAAAGAAGGTCGCAAAAAGGAGGAAGTTGAACTACGGAAGTCAAATTGATACGACTGAAATCTTAGTAACAGAGCTCAAGGAGCTCAGAGAAAAAGTGACAGAAAAAAACAGACCAAATAGAACAACTTACTGAAGAAGTGAAGTTATTAAACAAACAAAATGTTTCATATGAACAACAACTTAGATTCCTTTCTCAAAACAAAGAAAATTGTACATTTTCATATGCAAATCTGAAGAATAAGGAGAAGAGATTTGAAAATATGACTGGGTCGTCTCTATGTGACTTTGATTGCTTGTATGAATGTATTGAGCCTTATCTAACTGCTATGGTTTATCCTGACTGTAAAGCCCACCACAGTGCTCAAAGAAAGCTGTCAAAGAAAAGTTTTAACTGACAAAGGATTTGGCATAGAAGATCTGTGTCTCTCAAAAGGCCTGCTGCATAACAGACCACCACTCAAATTTGATGCTCAATATGAAGAAAGCGAAATAAGCAAGAACTTTGATGTAGCCACTCTGCGTATCTATAATGAAAACTATATCGGACGTATGAGGGACTGGTCTATACTTAGTGCATGCTGGCCAAAAAATAGTTGTGATATTCTTGGCTATGTTTACAAGATTTTTGCCAACGTTGTCAACATTCTGTTTAAGCCCATTGGTCCAAAAGAGGCAGCTTCACAGAAAAAGTCAACAGATTTGTGCACCCCTTCATCTGACAAAGGCAACACCCCACCTTTATCATTCTTTATTTGATTCTACAACTAAATAATAATATGTAAACCAGTAGTTTAATTGTCTTTATTGGCAAAATTTGATATCTGAGTGGTTAAATTTTGTCAACTCTGAGTTTTTAAGAAAAAATTTCATATATCTAATCAATAAGTAGAGTGGGCCCTAAATAAACCAGAAATCAAATTTGTAACAACACATACATACTTCATATAAAAGTGTTTTAAAGTGGTTTTCATAAACCTGTGAAACAAATTTTACTCATTCAGAGTGTAATATTCAGATTCAAACTGCAGTAGAAAACAAAAGAATTAGAGTGTAATAGTGCTAAATATGCTAAAATGTTTTTCACATGTTTATAAAAACCACTCTAAAAATTGATAGGTTTGATGGAATTTGCTACTGAATTTACCCAATATCTGAAATTTCTGATATTTTCAAATGTTGGTACCTTGGTAAACCTTGGTTTAAAAATATCAATATTATGTTCTTTGCCTGTTTCTCTTTTTTCATACTCCAGTTTATACCTTAGATGTAAGAATAGACCAGATTTCTTTTTTTACTTAGAAAGTGTAGAAAAAAAGTGACTTTCAGGAGAATAGCTGAGCTCTCTAGCTGCTCTCTTCCTGTGCCATACCTGCAGTTTCTCAGTACATGTCATATGAAGGAGCAGTTTATTGTGATCGGTGTAAAATTTCAGCTGTAGCAAAAGGGCTAAGGCATGGCAGCATAACCCACTCTTTCCTACAGCACATCCACAATGGGCTTTGACAGGATTATCGTCAACGAACAACATAGTAACAGGACGTGACACACTACCCGTGAAAGATTTTAGAATGTTCGCTTTTATATACAGCAAACGAGAAGGTTCTTCTTTAAGCACTTTAACTGACATAACTCGCCTTGAAGAAAACATCCTGTAGGCCTTCCGGTATTGACCTTTTGCTCCGGCGAATTTTGCTTGTTGGTATTTCCGAATCATATTATCATCAACTCTTGGGATGTTGACCTGTTGATCCCGACCAAGTACCTTCCACTTAGCAGATGCAGCAGGTATTTCTGAGGGATTCATTGAAGTTTGAAAGCTGTATTCTTCATTTATGTGCTTGACTTTTTTCGTAAACAACTCGGGATATTCCCTAATGGCACGAGTCTTTCAACGAGTTCTTTTTTCTCTCCAGTGACTTTTAACTTCAGTTCTTTACAGCATTCTTGAAGACGGTCTTTACTAAGCTCTGTTAAGTTTTCCTGGCCAATATCCTTCCTAATTTGCTCAAATTTATCGATAGAATTCATGGAGAACTTTTGTTTCGCGGTCTCCTTACTGTCCACCATCTTTGATTTGTCCGCAAAAATCCGCTAGTGCCAGTCTCCCGCGCGGCATGAAATTAGGCAATAGAGTGATCGACACTCGATTTCATTCCACTGTTATAGTAGAAGTTGAGAAAGCAAGTTGACCGGAATATACTAGTAGAGTATAAATAAGTTGTTCTCACAGAGCAGTCCGATCGGAATACGACATCGAACAGCAGCTACAGTAAGCAAAGTATGTAATCAAAGTAATATCAGACCAAACTACTATAAATTGAAACCTACTGTCACCTCGCACCATTCCCTACACATCCAAGTTAAAAGAAAAGCGACTGGGACCGGATGCGAAAGACTGACCAATATAATTTGGAATGAGCTTTTATGCTGAAATGAGCTTTATATCCGGAAGTGGTGCTTACAAACGGTACTCGCACACACATGGTGCAGTTTTCGTATGACTGTGAAAAGTTCACGGTATGTACACGGTCGTGACACAGCATGAGATACGCCAAACCAATAATCACATTGCACGAGAATTTGCTCTCCATCCAATCAAATACCCAGAACATGGCATAAAAACGGCGCGCACACGGTCACGCAGCCAAGATCACGGCACTTTTAGACCAATCATATTGCGCGTGAAAAAAATCAGCAAATTAAAATTCTAGAAAGTATCACGGTCACGGCACGTAACGCTTACAGCACTGAGCTTTTCACAGTTATGCGATAACTGCTCTATATAAAGTAACAATGTACCGTAACAATGTATGAATGCTTGTAGCAGTTCAGGGGCGTCCACCGCCCCCTTAAAAAGTCGATTCAAAATCGTAAATGTTTTTTTCTATTTTGCTACCTGTGGATTTGGCTGGAATTTTCGCGCCAAAACGCGTGTACTAACTAAGTCAGTTGTAGTATACGAGTATCGCATTTCATCAAAGAGTGTGTGTGTGTGTGGGGAGGGGGGGGGGGCATTACTTTAAAGTCTGTCTGATGAGTGCGTAAGCACGAAACTCGGTGTTACAGTGAACATGTCTTGTCTTTAATCCAATCTTCACTATATATATATATATATATATATATATTTGTTTGAGAAGAAAAAGTCAAGACAACATTTTTCCCGACAAGCCTGTTTCGTGAATTGCTTCACTCTTCAGGGGATTTAATGATAAGAATATTCGTTACTACCATTTATATAGAAAAAGTATACATAATTAATTGGTGGATGTAGTTTAGCTGTTGCGTAGTAATGCTTTGTTTCTGTGGCGGCATGAAGATACAAGTTCGTTGCGCTTATTTAATGATGAGAGTTCCGGTCGATAAATTATTAGAAACTTTTCTTTAAGACAAAGGTTACATCTTAAAGAAAAGTTTCTAATAATTTATCGACCGGAACTCTCATCATTAAATAAGCGCAACGAACTTGTATCTTCATGCCGCCACAGAAACAAAGCATTACTACGCAACAGCTAAACTACATCCACCAATTAATTATGTATACTTTTTCTATTTAAATGGTAGTAACGAATATTCTTATCATTAAATCCCCTGAAGAGTGAAGCAATTCACGAAACAGGCTTGTCGGGAAAAATGTTGTCTTGACTTTTTCTTCTCAAACAAATGTTCTGCTCTACTTCTATCGATGTATTGAGCACTATTTTACGGAAAATTGATTCACAGATTTCTTATATATATATATATATATATATATATATATATATATATATATATATATATATATATACTGCGGTTTGCATAAACTTTGACCATTTGTGCATATATACAAGTATATCAAAAGTATATCAAAAATTATGGGATATGACCCCTGATATTTTTTTCAGAAAGTCCTAGTGATAGACAACTCGAAAACAATATCAGGGATCATATCCCATAATTTTTGATATTCTTTTGATATACTTGTATATATGCACAAATGGTCAAAGTTTATGCAAACCGCAGTATATATATATATATATATATATATATATATATATTTAACAAAGTTTCTGGCCGTTTCAAATATGTTTACAAATATATCAAAAATATAACATAAATATATCAGACACGATGGGATATCTTTATTGATATTTATTTCAGAAAGCCCTAGTGATACGCAACTCGAAAAAATTATCAGGGATGATATCCCAGGGATGATATATTTTTGATATTCGTTCAACAGCCTATCCCAATTTGGAGGCATAACACTAACGTACTAATAAATCACTCATGATTGTAAGCTGCTCGGCTGCTAATAGCGCCTTAACATGCAGCCCGTAAAGTCCTCCACTGCAATGTAAAGCGCATTGAGACAATGTGATAATGCGCTATATAAGAACCCATTATTATTATTATTATTATTATATACAAGTGTATGTGTATGCCTTACAACACACCTTCCCCTCCCCCAAATCAATTAGGTTTTACATTATATTTTTTGCAATTTTATTCAGTCGGCAAGTGGTAGTACCCTACGATAGTATAAATTAAGCTATGATCAATTAAATATTTTTGTTGTTTAGATATGACTAAAAAATGAGACCATCCAATCACCTGGACAGCGAGCATGCCAACTAGGGCATCTCTTAACGTGCTGGCTAGATGGGATACTCGCAGTCCGGTAGATTGAGATAGACTATAGGGAGATCATAATTGTCAGACGTTAATTTTATTCAGTTGAGCAGTAATCGTACCTTACGACAGATATGTTAAGCTATAATAGATATTTAGGTGTTTAAATTATATATCTAACTCAATCACCTGGACTGCGAGAATGTCAACTAGCCATCTCTTAACGTGCTGCCTAGATGGGATACCCGCAGTCCAGGAGATTGAGATAGACTAGACTTTTACAGCTCGCAGATCTGATTACATATGTAAAAAGAAACTGATCACAACACAGGAAACCCACAAAAAGCAAAGTTAATTTTCTAAAAGAAGCAAAAAATATATATAATCGGGTTCCCTGTGGTCACGCTTAACGCAAAACTTAACAAAACTTCAGGATATCGATCAAACAGATCCGAGATGAAACGTAGGCCTAGCGACTATCCAGCACGCTGATTGGTCAATAATAAGAAAATTTGTTCAGCTCATCGTCTGTGTTGACAGTGACTGACAGACTGTCAATCAAGCCTTTGAGCTGGAGATCGATAACCATGCATTGGACATTGGAAGTATACAAACACATGTATGATTCGTTCCCTACCTCTAGTGGATTGAATACAACTTTGTACCAGGCTGAAGACGATTGTGAAACCATTTCAGTCACCAACCAGCAAGAAAAGGTGAATACCTCATACCACAGCATCGAAATCATAGAGTGAAGATTTACGCCTTATCATCATGGCCATGAAGTAAGGATATAATAGATTTACGTACAGAAAATATTCCCAAATAGTGACGGCGTTGCCATAGTCTAAATGAACTACTAATTTCAGTCTAGAACTCAGAATCGCGTTAGTTAGAATAGTATGTAAACGTATGTAATGAGCCAAAAGCTTGTTATCCTAATACCTCGGTCGATAGTAACCTGAAGATCGATCAGTAAAGATTAATTCTTCTATATCCACATGACCTGGTCAAAACCTATTTGCAAATAAGAGCCAAAGCTAGCGTAGTCGTAAAGTCTTTTTTTTTTACTATAGTTATTCTGCTTATTGCAATTAACCTCCCGGCTTAGTCTTGTTCGACTCTCGTGTTAATTCTGTTAAGTTCTGTGTTGGCAAGAGATCGGCTAGAAGACACATCGAGTTCTTATCAACAAGAAAATGACTATAATTTGGCTTTCCTGTTCAACGTTACGCAGTTTCTTCAACAAAGAAATAATATAAAATAAAAGAGAAACGAAAACTTTAGTATTCCTTGAGTTTGTACATAAAGTTCGCATAACTTTTTAAAACGATCTAGTTACGCCTTTGGACCATAATTTGTCTATAAATTGTTTAACCAATGGCTTACTTTACATGTAACTGCAGGGCTTCTGTAACTATAAATAGTTTTTTCTAAGTTTGCTTGGATTGATAAACTTGTTTGTGCACATTTGTTTTCTCTGAAACATAAAAAGACCAAATTAAACGTACAAAAACAAGATAATCTGTTAATACGAAAATGAATATTTATATAAATTACTTCAGTAGAGTGCTTTTAGTCGCACTGTTGAATACGTGACGTCAACTAAATTAGACAAGTTATTTACTATTTTAGCTGACGTCACCTAAATTTGTAATGAATGGAACAGTTTAGACATTAACATATAAAATCGTCATCTTTATTACAATTCAAATCAGTAGTTAGTAGTATTTTATAATGGACTTTAATCTCTCTCTTTTTATTGTATGACAATTTTATATACAACATTTTTAGTATTTTATCTGTAATTTTAATTTATGTCTTATTTTATTTTTGTATATATTTTAAACAATTATTTCTGTTGCAGGACCCTACTGAAAATCGCTTTTGCGAGTAGGTCTCCTGGATAAATTTATCAGCAGTAAACACGTTTGAATGCTAATTAGGTAAGCTAGATAGGGCGTAATTTCGTAACCTACCAGCATGACAGGATTAATAATATATACAATCACTAAAAACTAATTATTAATGTTCTTAAGATGCAGTTTAAATACTTGGAATGTTTTAAATGTCCTTAAGATGTGATTAATTTGAATGTTCTTGCAATGTTCACTGTGCAGCTTAATACCGCCTTCTGCATTCTGAGTAATACATCTTTGTATCTTGCTCCAAAGATATTCTTCATCTCAGGCTCCATCTCTTTAGACCATCCTCCAAGAGCGTCCAAAATGAGGTTCACTTGCAAGATCGTGTATGCTGGGTGTTGTTTTGTAAGCTCAAGTATTATCTTAGACGTTTCAATGGGGGTTTTCCCGGGCTCTTTAAAAGTTAAAAGAAATATCTCACTCATCTCAGACACTACTCAGGCACTTCGCGAGACCTTTCTTTCCTTTAACGTTTTTGTACCGGTTTTTAACAGTTTATATAAATGACTCTTTAATTAATTTATATTTAAGAAAGAAAGCTGTTAATTAAGGTGAAAGAAAGCTGTTAATTAAGGTGGCGTAATAATGACGAATCTCTTGAAAATTAATGTACTCAAGTTCTATGCAATTCAGGTATTTTAAAATTGAAGTGACCGGATTTTCATGGGGGAGGGGTGGGTGAGTATGTTCAATTCCAATCGTCATTTACGCACTCCAAAATGCTCAAGATTTGAGGTTAGCTTAGGAAAGCAATCATGATATTTGAATAAAAAGTCTTTCTACTTTGGATCCCTGGTTTCCGATAACAATAGAGCTTGGACCGTTGACCCCTTTATTTCAGAAAACTCAGAAACGGCCATTTCCGCACGGAAAACTCTAAGAGCAGGTCTTGTATTCGTAGTGCTCTTCTAGGCTTATTCAGGCGGCTACCTGAGACTTGCAACTTACTTTAAGTTTAAAGAAATAAAATTAAGAATTGAGAAGTTAGGGGAAGAAAGACTCCTTAATCGGTTCGTCGGGGGTTTTGAAATGAAGAGCCATCCGCCTTGTTGAACAATACGCAGTAATCTATTTTCATCCAATTCATGTTTTCCAGCGCAAAGGACCGTAAGATTGTAGTGTTTGTGTTGGTGTTTTCTGCCCTGATCATACTTGGTATTGGTTTCGGGATTGGATTCGCTACACGATCAAAAACTTCTAAGAACTCTGGGTCCACACCAGACGTCAAGACCCCAACCTCGTCTCCTACAGGCCGCCCCACCACCAACGGTCCCACCTCTTTTCCTACTCCATCAGGGAACGGGACAGGTTATGGACCATACAAGGAAGGAGCCGTGGCCACAGACGCGGGAAAGTGCTCTGAGATCGGCCGAGATATCCTTAAGGCAGGTGGTAGTGCTGTAGATGCTGCTATCGCTAGTTCTTTTTGTATTGGAGTCATCAATATGCACTCTGCTGGTATAGGTGGAGGTGGATTCATGTTGATCTATAATAAGAGTACTGGGATAGCAGAAACCCTGAACTATAGAGAAGAGGCGCCAAAAGCTGCTACACCAGACATGTTTCAGAACATCTCGTCTACCAATGGTAAGACCAACTGTATCAAACCCATAGTCTTGGCCTGACGTGCAAACAATACAATACAATACAATAACTTAATTGATCTCCCTAAAGAGGGCTTTTCAGATACAATTTACAACAAGTCTTAAACCTAAGCTAAACCTAGAATAAGAAAATTCATTATTTACAAAAATAAATACTAGGAATAAAAAAAATAAATACTTAGAGCTAATTAGCTAGCTAGCTAACCATTCGGTTAAAAGACTACTCTTAAGTGTGTTTTTAAAGAGTTTGACTGAATCTATCTTAGTAATACTTTTGGGTACAGAGTTCCAAATATCAACGGCTCTATAAGGAACGACTGTTGAGCTAACTTAGTTCTACACATAGGAATCTGTAGCTTGTCACTGTTTCGTGTGCTTCGATTATGAATCTCAGATCTTAAGGTAAACATAGACGACAAATAAACCCTTCATACATTTAAACATGAGAACAGCGTCTCTAAGGTATAGAAGTTTAGATATTGGCAAAAATTTTAATTGTTTTAATGTTGGAGTTATATGATCGTACTTTCGTTTTCCAGACATTATACGAGCAGCAAAGTTTTGAGCTAGCTGCAATTTATTTACGTTACCTTTACTTGTGCCTGACCAGACAGATGAGCAATCAAAAAGTTTAGAAAAAACTAGGCTGTTTCTAACTAATAAAAGAGTAGCTTGATCCAAAAGGTGACGGATCCTGTTGATCATACATAATTTACTAATTAAGTCAGAAACTAAGGTACTAATGTGTTCATTAAATGAAAGATGGTTGTCAAGTATAATACCCAAGTCTTTAACTGAGTCTACAGCAAATAGTTCTTCAAATAGTGTTCTCAGCTGGATAGGGAACATCAGTAGGAATTGTAGGCTCAGGAATATCTGGTAAACTGAAATGTACTTTTAGTTGTTTTGATTGTTCTAGAGCTCTTTCACCAACAGATTAAAACTCATTAAATTCGTTCGCAACCTCTGTACAATCACGGGAGTATGCTAGGCGAGGGCTACTGGACGAAACCAAGCAGCGACGAATCATTTTCCAAATGGAAGTTTTGTTTTCTTTGTTTGCTGTTATTTCACTTTTAACAAACTTTTTAACAAACCTTTTCAACCCCAGTCCTGTCCCTTCCCAGTCTTTCCTTAGATACTATATCATACGCAAAGTTATCATTATTTATAGTTTAATAAATGAGCAGGAGTATTTCATCAGGTCGTTTTAGACCTGATAAAACACGATGATCTGCGAGTTTATTGAACGACTTCAAAAATATATGAATAATTAATGAGCATTTAGGATCCTTATTCGTCACATGCTCTTGTACTCTTTTGGTCCTTTATAAAGATTTCAAAATATTCATATAAAGATATCCGTGTTGAACTATTATCAGGTATAAAGATCCATGCAAGTGATGGATTTGTAGGGATCTGATAGATCTAAATGCTCATTAATTATTCATGATCTTTTGAACTATAGATCAACTATCATCATTCAGTTCATCACTCTTAATTTAGCTTCAAATCACGTATTGTATATATAGTTTTCTGTCGCTTTCCGACAGCTCCCAGTTGCATTCATGGCTGTTCTATTACTAATACAAGAATAAAGCATTCATCCACACTAACACAACTACGTACACACGAGTGTATCATAGGATAATAGATTAATTGCACTTGTTGGTGATACAGGCTTAATCGTTCAGAGGTTCATTTGAGCTGAAAATGCTCAGTACATCCAGAATATCTGACAACATCGAACTATCCATGCGTGAAGCTTGGAAGACTTTTTTGTAAACATTTCCATTTATTTTGATAGGCGGAAAAGCGTCAGGAATCCCGGGAGAAGTTATAGGTCTTTATAAGGCCCACCAAAAGTACGGGATACTAAATTGGTCCGATCTGGTGCAACCATCTATTGACTTGGCCACCAATGGCTTCCCAATCCCTATCCCTTTATATGAAGCCATGGAGTTAAGTAAAAAAGACATCAAAAAAGACCCAGGGCTCAAGTAAGTCGGGTTGGAACAAAAAAGGTTAGAGGTGTCTAGATTAGAGGTGCGAGCCTTAGGAGTAAGAGCAGACATATTGCATTTCAATTCTGTGAACCACTCGGAAACTAATGCTAATGAACATGTGATGCCGAGTATTGAACCCGAGACTGCGAGCAGTCCCTCTATCTCCCTTGGTCGGCACTGTCCGTCTGTCTGTGTCGATTGGCCGAAGAAGATTGGTTACAAGTCCCTGGGAGGGAGAAACGAAAAAACATGGACAGACAGACGGACAGTGACCAAGAAGGACTGCTCGCAGTCTAATGAGAAATGCGTGCGCAACACCACTACACCACCCCTAATACCCAATCATGACGTCGTTTTGCTAACGAACTTTAAAAAAACATTACGTCTTTGAGAGTATATGAAATACAGTGTCATTTTGTAATAATCACTTCTTCTTGCAGGCAGCTTTTGTTTAACGGGGAAGAAATGAAAAAACTTGGCGAAAGAATAACAAACCCACAGCTAGCAATAACCCTGGAAAAGATACGAGATAATGCAATGAGCTTCTACAATGGCTGCTTAGCAGACGATATTGTACGCGATGTTAAAAGAGCCGAGGGAATTATAACCAAGGAAGATCTTAAAGGTTATAAACCAAAATGGAAAATAGCACTCGAAAGTAATCTGTCAGCTGATTTATCTTTGTATACGACCGCTCCTCCATCTAGTGGTGCCGTTATTACTCTCATCTTAAATATTCTTAAAGGTAACGCAAAATGAAGAGTTCTGAATAAATATACATTTTCCTTGTTTACGAGACTTACAGTCAAAACGGCTAAAGCTTACCCCCTTAGGTTTCATTCGTTTTCTCCGAAAGAATGATAAATTTCAATATTAAGAAGATACAACCATTAATGGAATCTAAGGGGGTAAGCATGAGCCGTTTTGACTGTGAAGGTCGTTTGCCATCCAGCAGAGCCTTCCCCAACGGACCTCAAGCTGAATTGATTCTTTATCAAAGTCATATATCAGTAGGTGACTGTTTTTTGCTTATTGGACTAACACTCACTCTGTTGCCTTCAAATAATAGTTTCAAATGGACTAGTCATTTCGTTTAATACAGTAAATGTATAGGAACTGACCGGCTCAAATGTAACTATATATTGTTTGAAGGCAATAGAGTGTACTTCCGATATCTGCTTTTTCTCATCCTCAGCCTAATCAATAATAACTGAAATATATTTGTACGTCGTGCTAACATTGCATTGAATATTTGTATTTTAGGGTACAACATGAGTGAGGCAGACAGAGCTAATGATGAAGCCTCCGCCCGTACCTATCACCGCATTATCGAGGCATTTAAACACGCTTACGCTGCACGTGCTCATTTAGGAGACCCAGATTTCCCCGATCCATCTTATGTAAACATTTCCGAGGTAAGTCGAATGGGTGTACACACTCATTCATATCGCAGGCTACCTCCCTATATTACTCAGCTAAAATGTGTTTTTGATATACCGCATGAAACAGACACCAATGTATTGAAGTATAACATTAGGGAAAAAAACGATAACTACTGAAAATATCTTATGAATTTGGGTTCGTCGGTCGGACATTCTGTATTTTATTGAGTGGGAAAACTACCCATTGCACACTCAGGCATAGCCGAGATCGTTCTATTGGTGCATGTCGGAAAGGTTCGAGTGAGCATAATTAATTTCGATAACTTAATTCTCTAGGAAGTGCTTTTCCCTTTTTTTATAGTTTTGCTCCATAGTTTTATTTCAGTATAATATAGTGCGCTACACAGGAATATATTATAGATATTAGTGTAGGAAATCCCAACGTTCGAGAAGAATTAATTAAAAAATACCACTGCATTTGATAAATGTGGTTTAATACCTCGAGTGCGTAGCACACGCGCGCAGAGTGCAATTAATTAATTGTATGGATTAAGAAACAAATTCACGGCCAATCAACCAATCAGAAACACGTATTTTATGTAGATGTGGTATAAATATTTTAACCACCAGCAGCAAGGTTTTTTCATGTGTATCGTTTTTTTCCCCGAAGGTTTTAAAAAACATGAGCAACCCCAGCATAGCAGACGAAATCCGCTTTAAGATTAATGATAACAAAACATACCACGACGCGTCTTTCTACGGGAAGTACTTCTCCGGCACCGGGCACCAGGGGACGTCACATCTGTCTGTTTTGGCGCCTAATGGCGACGCTGTATCCTTGACAACCACGATTAACTTCAGGTAAGAAATTTATTCGCAGTCCTGAAGAACAAAAATTATAACATCGTAAAATCAGGGAATAGCTAGCTCACAGATCGAATCCTGTAACCTATGGGATGATCTAAGGCCTAGGGCAAACGTCGAAATTTCTATGCACCGAACTTAATTACATCAAAGAATGGCGCCTCATTATCACCTGATATCCTTTGCTTTTAATGAGTTCGGAGCATGGAAAGTTCGACGTTTGCCCTAATTTTAGCGAGTTCGGTCTTGCGAAATGAGGAAAACTAGAGGAAAAAACTCGAATAGGGGAGAAATAACAAACTCTCTCCTGTACCCTGCCTTTAGAGTCTGCTTTTAATTTCTTCCGAGTTAGAGAAAGAAATCAAAAGGATAACAGGGTAACTCCCCTCACATGTGATACCGAGTCCAGGAATCCAACCTCAGATCCCAGAGGTGATTGCATGACAACTACACCACCTTAGCGATTCGCCAGGGACAGAGATGTAATTTATTAGATATTTTTGTATAAGTTTGTAATGCGTATCTTCCTATGTAACAAGCGCAATATAATATTTTCAAGGTTTGGCGCCAAGTATCGCTCTCCAGTGACGGGTATAATATACAATAACGAAATGGACGATTTCTCCACCCCGGGGAAACCTAATGGATTCGGCGTCAAGCCATCGCCTAGCAACTACATCAAGCCTGGCAAGCGACCTATGTCCTCGATAAGCCCAGTGATTTTTGTACAGCGGAACAATTCGATGGTCAGGCTGATCGCGGGCGCATCAGGGGGAACTAGAATCACGACTGCCACAGCATTAGTAAGTAAAATGACCGATTCTCAACAGCTATAGTGTACTTACTGAGACTTATTGTCGATGGGATAGCTTGAGACCCAAAACCACAGGCACCCCGCTTCTAGCGAATTTTCGAAGCCTTCGATACAAATATATACCAGCAATATCTTCCAACTTCTAACTCATCTTCCTTGATGGTTCCAGGTTATCATGAACAAACTGTGGTTCGGTAGACCACTGAACGAAGCTGTAAGTGAGCCGCGTGTTCATAACCAGCTCTCCAACACCACATACGAGGTTAAAGAATCAAAATACACTTTACCAGCATCCATAAGACAAGGCCTAGCTGCGCGAGGGAACTACCTGATACCTTCCAATTGGTATGCTGTAGTCCAAGCAATATATAGAGAAGAAAAGAGCACCATTTACGCTCAGTCTGACCCAAGGAAACATGGTTGGTCTGCTGGCTACTAACTGGTCATTGCGCATGCGTAGTATCTATTGATTTTTTACTGGGGGAGGGGTGGGGAGGGAGCGGGCTAGTTCAAAATATTTTGCCAAAACGTAATGTTTTTTTGATTCAAAATATTTGCCAACCCCTTTAGTAATTGTCTTTCTTGATTATACTTTGGTGCAAACAGTCTATAATTCCTTTAATTATTCACCATTTATTTCTATTGATGCTGCTTTCAAACCGCGCTAATTTGCACTGCTTATAAGCACCTACCGCGCAGTAAGATTGCCTTTTAATATGACGTCAGGTATGGCGTGGGTATTACGTTGAAATAACGTCATTTTCTGGAGACAAATATGAACAACAAGGCTAGTTTGCAATTTGTTTATTTCTCGTCCTCGTTCGGCTGATAGTATATTATTTATATGTTTAATATGGGTGTACACGTTCGGTGTATATTACAGGATGATTTGTAATTAAGACTGAGAATATTATCGACAACGCTGAGCAAACTTCTACTGAATAGTCATCGATGTATCTGAAAGAATAAAGATCATAAATGAGCCCATGTACGCATAATAGTTGTAACCGTATGCGTACCACAGCTATTTCGAAAAAGTTAGGTGAAGGTCAGTTTTGTTGCACGTTACATGATCCAACTAAGAGGGGCTTTTTTAGCCAATCAAAGCGCGTTTAGCTGTTTTGCCGCATGGCTATATATACAGGCTACTGTACCCAACTTTTGCGTATTTCATAACAATTGAATTTAAATTTGCGGAATTAAACCGGGGATTTAACTTGCAATAATAACAGCATTAATAACGGGGGAAAGTGGAACGGTGACATAGTGTTTTTGATACGAGGTTCATTTTCGTATGGCGTTAACGCTACACTGGATGGAGTTCAAATTAACCTTCCTTAGTGTTGCGCAATACTGATTCGCCTCAAGTTTACATTGCGATTCATCAATGCAAGAGGAAATTGGCTAGTTGGGAATGAGAGAGGTGAATGCTTTTCAATTTACAAACTTAAAACATACCTGTGGTATCTGTTTCTTTAAGTAAGTAGGCTTAACGTGATTAACATTTACCACAAGCACTAGCGCATTGGGATGCCATTTGCTGTATGGCTACACATGCGCCCTGTAAAGCCAATTGACTGCAGAAGTAGTCATCTTGAATGTTGGCACACGTGCTGCCGGCTGGAGAATCATTCCAAATAATAACATTAGTAAAGCCATGCGATATTGCACCGTAGAATAAATGATATTATCCTTTCCGTAACGAACAAAATAACTAACTACAAATAATGATCTGCTGTTTTGCTGCAAATAATAATCTGCTCATGCGCAGTAAATCGCGTTTGGTCAACATGAAAGGCTTGCTTCCTTGATGCTACTAAACAACCTAAGCACAGAAAGAAAAAAGGATTTGAATGATAAATCAATTATTGCATCGGCAGCTGCTGAATAGACGATATTTTGCTTAACCTGGTCCAATTCTATTGCTGAATTGCCTATTGTAATCTAATTGATGTTTTACATGGCTGGAAAATTTATCTGGAAAAACTTGTGCAGCTAAAAAAGCGAAGGAACACATAATAATTAGCTAAAGGTTTTACTACTAAAAGTACTAGGCACTATAGGGAAATTACGTTTGTATCAGTTCTTTATACTAACAAACATATAAAAAATTAAAGCAGCAACAAACAAGAAAAAAAACCCCTCAAAAACAAACAACGAAAGCAAAAACAGAAAACCTTTTGCACAAAATGTTTGAACAAAGGCTTTTTCGGCTTTGTTTTTGTAACTTATATTTCGTGCTTGATCGAGGTGGTGCATAACGAAACGGCGTCACAACAAGGGCCAAGAAAACTTATCAAGGACTCCAACAACAAGCACTTGAGAAAATAAGACACTTTTATCTAATCTCATACTTTCAAAGCGTGGCGTCTTTTTCAGAGCCGAGTCAGTAAACAACTTTGTTGGTTACTATGTCACTATTGATTTTGGATTGATTTCTACTCCTTCAGGACCGGTAATTGTTTTAATAACTTGGAAAAAAAGCAAAATTAAATTCAGACCATTAAAAAAACCTATGATCTTAAATCTTTTTTCCAGATTGATTACGATTTTTTGACCTAACTTGAAATTTTGAACATTCGAGAGAAAAAAAAACAAACTTTTGTGGCGTTTGTTTTCGAGACGCGACAGCCATAATTGCGAGTTTAAAAATACCATTATCTTATCGATACTTGCTGTAAAAAACAATATCGATAGAATGTAGTTCAACGAAACTAACGAAACAGAAAAATATGTATATATATATAAGATATAGTTCAGTCCAAAAAATCTTTCGTGTTAAAGCGTGTCGTAAAAATCGTTATAGCTTTAGTGAATGAAATTGCATTTTCTGGCCCTCAACGAACAAGATGAAAAGAGGAATAAAGGTTAGTGGTTTATTTTAGATCTCATTTTAAGGGTCTTACCTGGATCTCTCTTGAAGTTGGCTCTCCGTTCTTTTAAAAGGTCAGCTGTAAAGAAGAATATACCACATGCATACTGTATTATCTTTCGCAATTATAAGGACTTTTCAAAGACAAACTATTTATCTATTTAACTTGATAATTAAAATAGCTGTTTCCAGGCTTATTTTCTTACCTAATGCATTCTTCTTAAAGTGAGCAGTTGATTTTGCAGAAACTCCAGCAACCACAAGACAGGCAACGAACAACAGGATAGCAATCCGTGACATTTTGAGCTTGTTTTGATTTGGGTTAACTTTTTGGTCGCCGAGTACGTTCGAAGATGCTTAAGTGGACGTTTGAACAATCTGAACAAGCGTTATTCATTGACAGCCTTTTATGCCATCATCTCTTGATAAGTGATTGACAAGTTATTGATAATTAGACGCTTTGAAATTGCCTTAAGGGCAAGCGACAGACTATGATAAGTCATTCAAATTCAATTATTTTGTTTCCGGGTAAGCAGTGATAATTTTTTTTCCAAGTGTAATAACAGAAGCCCTTGGAGCAACATGAATAAAGGGCGGCAATTAAAACCTGTTAGAGAGGAACAGATGTTATTGAAGAGATGATATTGTTTTTTGGTGTTAGTAGAAAATTCTTGGTTTTGTCGGAACTAAAGAAAAACTAAATTTAAAAGTGAAGAGTATTTAGAATCAAGGGCAAAGACAACGGCAGAAAGAAAGCAGAAAGCAAATTGAATACGAGCATGAGGACTAGAAAAAAGAAGGAAAAAACGAACGGAATAAATTAAGTGATAAAGGAGAGAAAGAAGAGAAAGAAAGAAAAGCTATAATAGAAATAGAGCAAAACCTTACAAGTTCAAACAATTAGGTTTCCTACAACTAATAACGTAATGGAAAGATTCATTTAACAATCTTCACATGACAAACAACAAAAATATCTACGATATTTCACAATTATATTACAAACGCAGGGAACTCGACTCAACTTGATGGGAACTTGACGGAATCCGCTAAATAGTATCTCTCTTTCTCTACTTCCTTCCTTCCTACTGTTGTTTACGCTACTTACCAGAAATACATACAACATAAAGCAGGATTGAACCAAAAACGTCAACTAACAGATCTGATGTAGAAAGTGGTGAAATATTACTAAACCTGTTACATTATGCCCAGATACAAAGCAACATCCAAGATCTGCTTTTAGATCTAGCGTAGTTTGACATCCTAATCAATGAAGAAACTAATAAAAAGAAGCGCTCTGTTGACATTTAGACATAACTCTATTTTTTTGTTGAAGAGAGTCGGTGTCGATCGAATAC
>WHPX01000835.1:0-166847 GCA_011057435.1 Actinia equina
CCCAGCGCCGCCCCGAGAGGATCTTAAAGACTCTCTTACTAACTTCCCTACGCAGTTACCGGGATGTCGCATCGGTTTCAACTTCTTAACGTCTGGCGTCTTTATCTCGTACGCACCGTAAATGACTACGGTAACCGGGTAAGCAACCTCGTAGAACAGCATGTCTATTCCTACCAATGCTCCCGGGCGTGTATTTTCGTTTAAGACAAACAGGTCCTTCTTACCAGACGCCCTGATAGGATTGCGCCCCTTTTCTATCATCCACTCGCCGTCTAAATACTTTATGAACGTTAGCTCCAACCGGTAGTTACCTTCGGGTATTAAGTTAATTATTCTTTCAGCCCTTTCTTCTGTCATCGTCTCGTCCGTATCTCCCTCCATAAATGTTGTGAAGGCAAAGTCAGCATCCAGGCGATCCAACACCTGAGTTCTCAGTCGGCGCACAGTTTTGTTACGAATGCTCGTGATGGTGTCCATCTATATCTAAGGAATATTTTAACCTCCGTTTGCGGTACCCAACACAGCAGCAGTAAGGACTTATCGCGCGGCTTATTCCCGCTGCCGGCGCCTTCCTTAAACCGCCTGTAAAACCCGTAAATCTTTGACA
The DNA here is from genome assembly GCA_011057435.1 of Actinia equina. NCBI lineage: Eukaryota > Metazoa > Cnidaria > Anthozoa > Actiniaria > Actiniidae > Actinia > Actinia equina. Next base: position 608 of record WHPX01000835.1, read on the forward strand.
TTGACCGCGAGTCCCCCTTACTGCTGCTTCAGTATGCGCCATAATTCAGATTTGCTTGGAATTTTTTTCTAAACATGCCAAGATGTTGTTCTCAAGCATATATTAGAATTAGTTTGGGGTCTTTTTACGAAAGCTTTTATAATTGCTCAAAGTTTGTCTAAATTCCGTATGTGACGTCATAATTTCATGTTAATAAGAACTCGGAACCTTTACTCGAAATCAAGTATCTCCAAATAAAAGTTGGATTTAAGTACAGTACAGTTGGATTTTTCTACAGTACTATAGAAAAAAATTTAATCAGTATAGCAGTGCGCATGTTTTACTGCATCTTAAGGACTAACGAAAAATATAAATAAAAAGTTTTTTTCTTATCAATCGGGTCACTTAGTCAGAGATTGCGTGACTGAGGTCGTTTATATTTGTAAATAATATATATTCCGGATAGATGAGTATATATTACATGCAATTCTCGCTGGATTGGATAGTTTTTTCTTTACTTTACTTTGGTTTTTAATTTCAATTTCCGTTGTTTCTTGACTTTCATGACCAAATCCTTTGATATTTCCAATTTTTGCTTCGTTTTGGGCGACTTTAAAAGATGCTCATGTTAGATGTTCATGTTAGCAACCAATCTATGTCCCTCGTTTTAAGGGACTTAAAATATTTACCTTATTGCTGTCAAGAACAATTTTTGCCTAATGCCTGGAGTTTGCTGATGTAGGGCTGTTTTCTCTTTGCTGTTATTTCTGAAGTGTCTATTTCAAAATGTAAACAGATTGTTTGCAACCTTTGATACTAAAGATGTCAATCTTTTGGTCGACAATAGCTCACAGATATTGTGTGAATCATATACTATTGGATGCTATATCCCTATTTCTTGAATGATTTTGTCTCTGAGTTCTTGGAGTTCGTACTCTTGTTCTGCATTGAGTCCTTCTTTACCCACATCCATCTCGTCATTGTCAACATCATCATCATGGTCGCCATCATCACAGTCATCATCATCATCATCGTCATCATCATTATTATGAACCTGATTGTTGCCAGTGACTTCTGCATTTCATCTTTTTTTTTTTTGATGTCGTTCGTGAAAAGCTTTTTATTTGTTGAGCAGTCAGGAACTCGTTGCTGCTGAACAAGCGGTTTTCCTCGTCATCTTTTGATTGAATCATAGCCTTTGCAACTGCGGATGGATCGGCCTTATATCTCTATCCCCGAGCTGAAACATTTTTATCAAGTAGGCTTTTTGCTTCAATGTGGATCGTTTTTTACTTGATTGACATGACTTGAGAGCTGACGTTCGTTGTAGTTCTTCTCTTTTACTTGTAAACCACTGACTTTAGGCATTGCCCCAGATTGCTGCTGTAGTCGCTCAGAGTACCCATGTGCTGCTTTGTCCATTAGAGTTTCGTGTTCAAGGACTCTCTCATGTTTCCCAGATTCAAGGTGATGCTGGAGAGCTGACCAGCGCTGATACGATTTCACACATCCCTCTTCAGGACAAGGAAACAGGCCATCTGAAAATTCGTTTGACGCACTTGATGCTGATGCCACACCTGCACCTTTAGCACTGTTGCTCTTATGGTGAACAGATTTTCTAGAAATGATTGCTTGAAAGACTGCATCATTCGTTTTTGATTCGCTATTACTACTTGTGATGGTGGGCAGTTTTGCCTTGAAAACATCCCATTTCTTCTATTGAAGTAGTTTCCCTGGACCAATTTGATATGCTTTCCAAACACGCATCCCTTCCTTTGTGAAGTTAAAATTGGATATATGGCTTACTCCCTCTATTATAATATTTCGAGGCCAGGAACCCTTCTCTGGTGGTTCAGATACTGTCACTCGAACACCATGTACGCCCCCAGAGGAAAGAATGGCAGTTTTCATTTCTTCCGCGTTGTCAATGTTGTGCCCCTCGTTGAGATATATCTTTATGTGCAACTTTATAGTAGCCGCCTTCCTGTCGCAGGCACCTTTGCCTCCTTGAGGGTCTGCGAAGTCCATGTGCTCAATCTGCCCTCCATGAAGCTTGCCTACCATCATTGCGCCAATTATGGTAGCACCACAATGGTATCAACCAGCATTGTCCTGCCATTAATAAATTTTGCGCAATTGGGGCATGATAACTTTGAGTTGTTGCACCACATCAGACATGGCTGCCAGTACTGCACAGTTATCTTAGTTACATTTTGTAAAAACATTTATGAATGTCAGCATTTGAACATCTCCATTGGCGTTTCTTCGAATGGCTACAGTAACGTGCCAAGAGATGCCACATTTTGCGAACCAATCGAATTGGCTCTCCCTGAATTTCCTAGGTAAACATTTCATTGCCCAGTCTTGAACTAATAATACAGAAACTTCATCTAGACACGATATGTTGTCTTGTCTTGCTTTATCTTGATATACAGAGCGCAATAGATGGGTTTTGTACGAGAAAATACTTTGCTTCGAGCTTTTAGTAATAAAATGAACCTCTCCCGTATCGGGACGATGTAAACTTTCAACTGCATCTTCAATTCTTTGTATGGTAGTGACAAGTAGCTCACACACTGCTCACATTACTTTGTGCTCATGACCACAACGAGATTGATAGTCAGTGTCCTTGGGATCACTTAAAGAGTAGGTTCTACAGTGGTCAGGAACATGAAACATGCACCTGTGTAGGGAAGAAAAAGCCATCATTATTATTTATACTGATGGATATGAACTTCTGTCGTTGTTGATGTTACCTTATAATCGTTCTTTAGGTTTCGCTTTGCTGCCTTTAAATTGTCCTTCAGTTGTTTGACTTCACCCATCGACATCTGGACTTGTTGTTATAACAATTTGAAAGTTCTTTCTTAAGAATTTCGTCAATACCATCTGCTTCCTTATCATTGTGCGTAGAGAAAATAGGTTTACTTGACAGTTCGCGCCAAAGATGATCTGGCTGCCTAGGAGCCATTTCTTCGGCAACAACTGAAATTGCTTACTGGTTTCCTCCCAAGGTGTTCGGAGGGTATACAGAACAGGACTTATGCTCCTGTAGTGAAGATACATATTCAACAGACTTAATGACGAGCTGCTACTACCATCAGCTATATCTTGGGTGAGTTCTTGACTTATTTGTGGGACATAAAGGCTCCCTCCGGGTGTCGCGGCTGTTTCTGTTTTGCATAAAAATCTTGCCGGCGTGCTCTGAGCTAGGGGAATGGTACTTGATGTACAATCAGCCTATTACGTAAACGACAATTAAACAGTTTATTGTTTCTATTGCTTAAAAAATATGAAGTCCTGGCAGCTTAGTGTACATGAATTAAGTGTACAGTTATTAATAAAAGTAAAAAAGTGAAAAGCTTAATTAACGGAACTGAGTGATCTCAGTATATCTATATATATTATATGATTACTGTAATATAACGTGGTGCTACCCAACTTATGGTTTATTATAAAGCCTAGAAGCCAGTCCTCATTTATTTGAATTAATTTAGAATTTAAAAACGACCCCAAGCCAATTCTGATATATGCTTGAAAACAACATCTTGGCATGTTTAGGACAAATTTCCAAGCACATCTGAATTATGGCATATACTGAAAACGCGATGATCAAGGGAGCGATAATCCTCGATTTTTTCAAAAAGAAAATTTAATTTGAGGAAACAAACTATGCCAGGTTTCTTATCTCATTAGGGACTATTGATGTGCAAAAAAATACAGAAAATCGATTTTTTCACTCCTGCCACCTTCTGCTTGATATTTGTAGACAGCTAATCTTAATATCTTTGATTAGTGTAAACATTCAGACTATACTAAATAAAATCAAGTTTAGGAGGAATATCACGTGACCTCCACAATGGATTTAAGATTCCACCAATCAAAACAAGAATAATAAGAAATCGTGTAGTTACTTATCATTTCAGGAAGTGCATCCTGAGTTGCTTCGAGCTTTTTCTTTGTATCAGGGTCGAGGGGGCATTTCTTTATGCCTGATCCTGTGGCGGCCTTGATTAGATCAACAATGGAGGCAACTCCAAGACCAAGAGTTACCAATGCTCCTATCTTCACTACCTTCGATATTATACCACTCGTGATGCTTTCCTGGGGAAATATAAGAAACTTGTATAAGACGAGTTGTACGATTTTGTTGCTCGTATTACTGCACCTTGAGAACACTCTCTTCCCTTAACTAGCATTCTTATGTTGAATTCTTTATTATACTGACCTCTGCAGCTGTCTGCACTGCTTCTTCCACTGCCGTTTCGGCAGCTGCTTCCGCCGCCGTCTCAGCTGCAGTTTCCGCCACGGTCTCAGCTGCAGTCTCTGCTGCTGTCTCTGCTGCGGTTTCTGCAACAACCTCTGCAGTTGATTCTATTGATGAATTCACAAAATAGCATGACAAATATTTCCCCGAACTGTTATAAATCGTTCTGGAGAAAGAATGTAGAAAATGCCGATCATCAGAGGCCTGCATTGTCTGATGTTAGAAGCTGAGACACTCTATTTTCATTATTTATTGCAACATCGTTTATACAGGTCCCTATGTAGAAAGTCGCGACCTAAGATTACGAGGAAGTTAAGTTTTCATTGATGAGCAGTTAAAAAGAGTGGAATGACAAAGCCATGACGCCTGCCTTGTTAGTGGTATATTAACCCACACCCAAGGTAGGATGGAGGGTTAATGCCCGTGGCTCCCCATACCAGTAGGTTTGGCTGTACTGTATATTTCTTACTAATACAAAGGTACCCCCCTCCCCCAAAAATATTTTCGACATTGTTAAGAGGCTGTCTCTCTAAAAACCACCCATCGACTTTCGGGTGGAAAAATCGATCTTCTTGATACTGAGTGTGTGAGTTCCCCTTCGTAAACCTATTACAACCCTGTGTTTCGAATTCTTAAAAACAATATTTTTTCCATGAATTTTGATACTTTTTCGATTTGTTGCCGAAAGGGCCGTTTTGTGACTTTGATAATCAATAACTTTAACAAATCAAAACCAAAACTAACAAAACTTTCACCTTTTATTTCTGAAAAGGATTTTGTATGACCTTTATACTTTCACCTAAAACTTGGTCGAGAAAAATGAGTATCTTTCCATTTCTCGACAGAGTAAGCGCGACTAGATAAGTGTAAAATTCAAGTTTTCAAAAGTGGCACCTGACTGAGATTTGAAACTAATGTGGGGAGAAAAGTTAAGGATACAAGCAATAAAAACTGTAAAAAGCTTTGTAACCTACCTAAATCCAAGCTCTTAAACAGCAGTGAAAGTTGAGCGTTTTTCGGTCTAATTTACATATTTTAGTACAAGATTGTCTGATTGTGTTCGTCACTTCATTTTTAAGACCAACGAAATCTTACAGAAACGCCTTCTAAAGAGTCCATCTTTGCTTATAAACAATCATAAGTTATTTCCCCGTGTCAGTTTGTTGTCATTCCACAGTTCAGTGTAGATTCGTAGTAATAATATTTTTAAAAACAAAGGTTAGTCCATCAGTGTTCTCGGCAATCGCATTGGAATTTGGCCAATCTCCTTTTGCCGATTGTCCGTAATCCACTCTTCTATGTCGATATACCTCCAATACCAAAAAATTAGCAACTTTTTTCATTTGCAGCTTCAATGATGAAGCGGAAAGCACTATTTTCAACCGAACTTTGAAATCTACAACACAACATTAAAGTATAACGACATTTTATTTCTGCGCCCTGTTCTGCCTAGAACAAAGAAAGCAACAATTCAAAAATATTTAAAATTCAAGGGAAAATATTTCAGACATTAAATATAGTAATATTTTCATATTATGTATTCGGTCGTGAATATTTGTTTTCCCTTCCGTGGCTAGTTGAGACATAGTCAAGTATTTTGACTTGTTTTACTCGTCGCATACGGATACAAGTGACTATATAGCGGAGTCGAGGTCTGCATATTTGGCTTCCTGTCGCCTTCCCTAACGAGTTCAAAGAATTCTTCGTTCTTATTCAAATTGATGATATATCGAGAACTTGTGATTTGCATTTAATTCTTTTCCAGCAACATAGAAGAGTGGATTACCGACAATCGGCAAAAGGAGACTGGCCAAATTCCAATGCGATTGCCGAAAACACTTATAGTCCAGTCAATCTATGAGATTTTATAGGGGAAGATCAAACTAATTGCAACAAAATGTTTTTCACTGTTCTAGTGTTAAGAGTAGCTATATAAACAACATACTGAAAATTCCATAAAATTTGCTTGGTGGAACATGGTAAAAATTAGATTTGAAAATTTATTGGTTTTACCACAGGGTACCCACGCCATGCAAAAGCGATAATCAACTGGGTATATGCTATTTTAGGTTTTTGGCATACCTAGTTGGCTTTGTTTAAGTGACGTCATCACAATAAAACAAGAAAACGTGGTGTTTGTTGCAATTATTTGTTATTTTAGAGGCTAAAGGATATTTTGTGTACCACAGGTATCCCAAAAACAGCAAATTCATGTTTTTTTAATAGTTTTTGTGGGCTTCAGGGTCATTTTCATTTGAAAAAGTTACAAATAGTGTTTTATGTTTGGAAATGTAAAAAAAAAAAGCGAATTTTACTGGACCTCTCGGCCAAGCAAGAAATGCCTGATATGAAAACAGCGTCGGGGAGTAGTGGCCGAAGAGAATGTCACCTGTGACAAGGCTAAAGAGGCAGGAGAGAATATCATCCAGGTTATGCGTGGAAAGAAAGTTGACAAGTTTTCTTTCCAGAAGAAGCATCAAGCACTAACTCTTGCCTCCACAACAACTGTCCCACTCAGCAAGGGATATGTACGAATAGACTCGCAACTTCTCTTCCAGAGGTTAAACATTCTGGCCACCAGTGGCCAATACCAGGATCCTAAGACCCTGTTCAAGTACTAGATGTCAAGCTATCCCAGCGCCTTGTTTGACAGCTCTCTTCTTACAAGGTAAGCCAATAACTCTGTGTTAGTTGATGCCATATGGGCTCAAACGGAAAGCAAACAGACGCTATGCCCTGTAGGAGATCTGCACTATATTGTGGATGCAGGCGCACTTATTCATCGCGTCATATGGCTGCATGGGGTGACGAATGATGCTGTTTGTGCAATGTGGGTTCATTACATACAAGGGTGGTATGGAAATGCCACGATTGTTTTCGATGCCTATCAAGGTCCATCAACCAAGGGGTGTGCACACCAACAGTGAGCTCCTACCAGTGCGCCATTCGTGGTAATCGACTCTGGTATGCTCATTTCCCTGAGGACGACCAAGAAAACAGGCACAGATTTATTAATCTCCTCGCATAGAAGCTGAAGTTTGCCAATTGCACTGTTCTTCAAGCTCCTGGTGACGCTGACCTCCTCATTGTCCAGACCGCCGTACAAGAAGCACGGACTCATACCACTGTTCTTGTTGGTGACGATACTGACCTGCTTGTGCTACTGATTTCCCATGGACAGATGAATGCGAGTAATCTTTTCTTTATCCCCGAGCATAAGCAAAGATCAAAGAAACGCAGGGTGTGGAACATCAATAATATAAAGTCTACATTGGGACTATGCGTATGCACTCGTATGCACACTTATGTATTTGCGCATGCGCTTCTTTGTTGTGTTACCACCTCTCTAATCACTTGACTCTTTGCGATACTACCGTTATTGTCTGAAGGTTGCTACTGACAATATTTGTGTTCAGCCAGAAAGCCTTCCACCAACTTATGCTGCTGCGTGCTTTCACAGCCTAAGAGTATGTCATCAGGTGCAGCAATGGAAAGGAACTAATCTACCTCCACAAGAATGGGGATGGGAGATGATCATGAAGGGTGGAAACGCACCAACCTGTCTGCTGCCCATGCATTGTCACTGCTGGAGATCATACGCTGCAGTACGCTGATGTTTCTGCCTAAAAATTGGCTTGGACTGCTCGGCTGCTTGTGGAGCATGCAAAGATGTCAGCTTCGTCAACTCACCACAGCCAGAACTTACAGACAGTGAGGAGGACGGTAATAGAGTGTAGTGGGAAGGCAACCAGCCAGATAGTAATCCCCATTACAAGTATTGTAGCTTGTACAGCATTTTTTTTGGGTGTAGTTGGGAAAACTACAGACAGACAAGGAACAGGTCAAAGAGGTTATGATCATTTACCATCGTGATGTAAAACGATGATCGCTAGCACCATGGCATTTGTTCAATAAAGTGAGGAGTGTTAGTAAAATGTTGCCTTAGGCCTTTCTGGAGCTTACCCTTCCATTCAAAGTCTTAAGAGTGCAAAACTTTGAAAACACTCTCAAATTCAGTCAAACACTTTTTGTTCAACTTTGCATATAGAAGGAAAGAAAAATAAAGAATAAAAACTACAGGAAAAATGAATATCTGGCTCGGGTACCCTGTGGCGGGAATTTCTAAGAAAAGCCGTTTTAGCGTTAAATGTTCGTGGGTTTTCAACATATTGTTTGCAAAACACTAGAACAACAGTTTATAACCCCAAACAATTTGTATATTGCGGTAATTTTAATTTATATTGCATATTGCAACTTTTCCAGACTCGGGTACCCTGTGGTACTTTGTTTAAAATTTAGAATTATCATCATTTAGTTTAAAATTAAAATTAGAATTTCTAGAAGTCTCACCAATGGAATTTTCTGGAATTTTCAATATGCTACTAAGGTTACCTCAAACTGTCAATTGTGGGTAAAATAAATTCTGTTGCAATTAGTTCGATCTTGAACCACAGATTGACTGGACTATGTCGGGAAAAATGTTGTCTTGACTTTTTCTTCTCAAACAAATATTCTGCTCTACTTCTATCGATGTATTGAGCACTATTTTACGGAAAATTGATTCACAGATTTCTTATATATATATCTAAGTATACATTAGAGTACCAATGGACAAAATATAAAGGATTTTGATTGTTCATCATGTGCCACCCCTAGCTCGGTGATAGTGGGCATTCCCTCTTAATACAAAATTAGAAAAGTAAGCATTTTTCGCTTTTATTATATAGTGATTGAATAGCATAAAAAGCGAGACAGTCAAATTTAAATCTAAGCATTTGTTCATGGGACGGAAGAGTAAAAAGCGCCAAAGGTCTGCTTGGCTCGTACGAATAAATTGTTTTATACTATTTTGTAAATAATATTGCAACATGGAAGCGTATTTCATATTATTAGACTAAAATACGTTCTATTTTATTTATCTGATTTTAAGTAACAGCGTGTTATCGAAAATGATGGAATCCCGTTTTTTTCCCCCTGTATAATTCCTTGCGTTGTTTTGTTTTGAGCCATCTTTGTTTTCGTACTTTTTAAATCACTTGCATTTACATTGCTCGGCGATTGTTCGGTAGTCATTCATGTGTTTAATGATATACAAGTGCAATGGAATGTTCAACATGTGAAATTTGAAAAACAAAAGCGCTGCATAACAAAACAAACAAAGAAAACCCCGAAAATCTGGCTCTATAGGTCGGTGTCCACTGGTAGAACGAAGCTTGGGATTGGGCAAAATAACAAAAACAAAGAAAGCATGGATTATGGTGAACAATGTGTATTGTTCTACATGTTAGCTGCGTTCTTTGTTTTATCTCACCATTCATTGTTTGTTCATCCACTCCCAGGCTTCGTTCTGCCTGTTGTGTGTTACCCCCCGGGTAGCCTGAAGCGAGATGACGTTTTACCCCCGACTCTATACCATAATAGTTTTTAAAATTCTTTCATATTAAAATTTTTGATTCCTTAGAGAATACAGGAACAATAGTCATAATTAAAGAACAAAAGCAATGTGAAAAGGATTATGGTCTAGAGACGGGGGTAAAACGTCATCTCGCTTCAGGCTTATTCAAGGCGAAACAGATATGTATTGCGTGCAATGTTATTTTTCGTATTTCCAAGGGCTTCTAAAAATTCCACTCACTTGAAATTTCAGGAGTAATAAGTACAATGCCCAAACTAATCATATTGTTGCGCAGAAAAAAAATTCTCCGTCGATTTCGTTTTTTATGGCGCCGTGAATAGTAGACACAATATGATATGTAATAAAAGCGACAAATGCTTACTTTTCAAATTTTGTATTTAATTGCAATCAGTCCAACCGATTGATCTCGATTTCTCATCATCACTGGTTACTACATTGATAAGCGAAAATATGGTAAAAATAGTTTGTCAGAGACCGAAATTAATGTTGGGGTTGAAACGTTACCGTTTATAACGCGTGAAATAGCGTAGCGCGCTGATTCTAAAATAGCTTAAAGATTCGGACAAACATTGCATTCTGTTTAACCGCTACGAGGATTATACGAGCCGATTTTATTATTTTTACTTAAAGTTACGATAAAAACCCATGTAAACTAAGATCAACTGCGATCGGCTGCGAAAATTATCTGCTGAAAGTAAACTTGTAAGTTTGTTTGTCCGAATTTCGCCTTTGTCTTCGTTTTTATGACGTCACGGCTGCGCTGCGCTATTATGGAAGCGCGCTCGGAACAACTATTGATAAAGGTGCGCCGTGACGGATATGGTCGAACCCTTGGTCACACATATCTCGTACGTTTATATATTCTTCATTGTAAGATTGCGTGACGTAAATGGGGCAGCCAAGGGTTCGACCATACTACACATGGTATGCGCTTCGTAATATTATATGATTGCGTGACGGAGGTCATCAGGTATATTCGGGTGTAGTTTATGCATCAGACGTTAGGCTGTGGTAACCAGCTCCAGGAAGAAGTCTTCCTGTAAGGTATTTCAAGTAGAGCGCCACAACCATTATGAAGTAGATCTGAGAAAAACAAAAAGAAAAGTTATTAGAATCAAGGTGAAAATATGGTATATTCCGCATCAATGGAGCTTTAGGGGCTGGTCATTATCAATATTTATTGCCGCGGGGCAGGTGGATTACGGTTTCTAGGGAGATGTGGGGGGGCATCTCTAATAATTGACTGATATAAACTTCCAAGTGCCATATTGAGTTTTTGTACCTCCATTTAAGGTGGAACCAAACTAATTCAGCGCGAATATTGGACAATTTTATTCTCGCTCCCTTCGTAAAACTATTACATCAATTTATCTGTATTTTTCATATAATGTGCTTGGATTATCCTAGATTCTAATAGTGTATTTATTATAAGATTTTTAAACTATTCAGCCTATTACGGCAGAAAATCAAACAGTAATGTTTTTAGTTTTTGGCTTTTTTCTCCTCATCCTCAGGTACGATTTTTCTGAAATTTTCAGAATCATATCATCTAGTACAATTGCTGCCTGTGTATAAATTTGGATGGAAAGTCTTGGGCAGGAAAAAAGTTATGACGCTGCTTGAAAATTCGATCCAAAATTTGAAGCATATGAAACATCGCACTGCAGAAACATTACCATTAAATGGATTGTCTTGAAATTTTAACATATTTATTTCCAAGCATTGCGGATGAGCCTTACGAAAAATCTGCATGAAATCTTAAAAACTCATTGAATAATTTTTTTTAAAGTAAGTAAGATATCTTACACTGTAAATTTTAGTACAAATATTAGTCTGAAATCTATTTCACGGGTTCAGTGACTCCACTCTAATTATAACATCATATTTTCCTTCAGGTTTCTTCGTGCGACAGGATACAGGGAATACCGCCAATTAATTCATGGATACCTAGGGCCAAAGAGGATGCCACTGCCAGCTTGTGTTTATGATGCTATAAGAAAAGAGTTTCCTAGTAATAATTTTCAGGGCTACGAAGACAATGAATGAATGATATTTTTTGGCTTTATTATTGATTCATGCATAGGTATTCTATTCTGGTTTTGATGTTATTAGTTTTCACACTTTATTAACCCATTGAGGTAAAATAACTCATAATATATGTATTAAAAAAGTAATTGTAAATTGCTTGTTTTTACTAGTGGATGGAACCTATCAAAAACACTTCTAGGAAATACAATTCAAGTTATCAAGAGCAATTCAGAATTTTAGTTATAAAATAAAATAGCACTACACTATATGAATAATTAAGAACGACAAAAAAAACATTTACGGTTGATATGCACTTTAATAGCAGTGCACAACACCCATACTTCCATACATGTAACGGAAGCTCCCGTAGTAATGTTTTAATAATTATTGTGCCACGTGATTTTAACCTTATGTAATCAAACCCGATGTGAAGTCAAATCAGAGACTCACAGAAATTCGACGATTTAACATCGACTTACCGCTAAGTTGTTGTTAAAAGATTATTAAACTTTGTAGAATTCAAGATTCTTAGCCTTGGTTTAAATTAAGTTTCACGGATCTCTCCAACAAGGAGCTGCCATCCGCTACAATACAAGTACAGGTGAATCCATACTTCCACACAAGTACAGATGTTACGCCTTCACGTTACCATCCCTGCCCCATTCTAGAATGATACTCACGTGGAGGGCATACCAGAAACATGATATTCCAATGTAGAGAGCAATAGAACTCAGCTAAAATTACAACAGATAAAATGAATAAAGCTGTTAAAATAGGAGCATGTAGGGTTGGATATTGAAAACCAAAAATAAGCGTCGTCAGTGCTCTAGTATCCTCTTCTTGATTTACAGAATTGGGGAATCAAGGGTGATGTTGTGGTAGTGTACTTGTCTCTCACATCTCTGGGGTTTGGTGCTTGATTTGAATCAATCAATAAACCTCCTTGCCAAGGGCATAATGTTTCCAATTTCATACAAGTGTTATCCTCTTAATAACATTCTTTGGCTAAGTTGTATCCATTGATGTGCCTTCTCAAACCCAACGGTAAAACAAAGGAATGATACTCTAAAAATGACACGTGGTCTGAAATGGGAGAACATTGCACCCAAGAAGAGGCGATCCATACAACATGGGAGTTTGAAAAAATGTGAATTAAGGTGGCTCGATACAATAATCTTGAAGCACGACTCCTGTACTTCTATTGCAAACTGCGCGGCACCAGATATACCTTGGCCAAATATGAGTTTATACTAAGTGTAGGGATAGATGGAAGTTTTAAATCGTGTGTATTTCGTGACCATCGTACACGCCCTGAAGGCACAGTGACGTCATGTGATTATTTTTTAAATCTATTTTTTGGCGTAATGTGACCAGACCCAGAGAAACGGAGTTCACTGTCTGAAACATACTATGGTAGTCTTCAAGGTCTAAAAAGGTCAAAAATAGACTTAAAAAATAATCACATGACGTCACTGCGCCTTCAGGGCGTGTCCGATGGTCACGAAATACACACGATTTAAAACTTCCATCTATCCCTACACTTAGTATAAACTCATGTTTGGCCAAGGTATATCTGGTGCAGCGCAGTTTGCAATACATGTACAGGAGTCGTGCTTTAAAATTATTGTGTCGAGCCACCTTAAGTAGCTATGTTGTGAAATCAGAACTAGGATCATGCTTTGTTTTTTAAGACATCACGAAATTGATTTGATTCTGCAAGTTAGGAGAACGATTTATAGCCTCCTCCATTTATTGATTCAAATTCCCTACACCAAGGTGGACCAAAAGCCTAAAAGGTCTAGAACTCACTTAAGAGGCATCTGATACATCGAAGGAGAATTTAAAGCTTAAGTTGTATTTTGTGGAGTGAGGAAAAACCAGAGAACATCCAACAAACAAGTCTACTTGCATACAACACAGAGCCCGTTGGGACTCAAACCCTGCAAGCTTTACTTGTTCAAGGCCTGAAATAAAAATTCCTTATTCATGCACTGTGTTCATACTTACATCTGTATATGTGACAACACAGTAAATGATAACGGCAAGATCAAGCAATAAGTAAACCACTGAGGCAGGTATCCACATAAAAATCAGGCTTGGAAGTTTCTACAATTTTATAATTGAAAAAAAGGAATTCTAGTTAAGTACTTGAACTATATCAGTTAAGCACATAATTACATTCCAGTAAAACAATGTTAATTAACCCATGAAACAAAAATTAGTTACCAACAAGACGCTCTAAGAGCGTATACTGGGTTGCCTTGGTTGTGCATTGTTCGCGCGCATACCTTCTATACGCATGAATTTAACGAGCGCGCGGTCATCTTTATGACTTCATTCCAATGTGTTGATAAGCAAAATCTTATAAAAATTAACGTCTGTAATCTATTTTAGCTCTAAAACGAAGTCGGACACCCCCTTTTTACTTCATTTTTTGAAAAGACTTCTCAATACCTAACTTTAGAAGTAGTTTAGGCCGCACCTCACGAGCCGGATTTTCGAGGTGGATTTGCTAATTTTTGAGGTGGATTTGCTAATTTTTGAGGTGGCTTCGAGTAGAGCAGGACGAGCACATTAATTATTCATCAAATATTAGCATAAAATGATCGGCAAGTGGTGAGCTATTGTTTTTGAGGTGGCTTCGGGCAAGTCCAAGCCAGGCTATTGTATACAACACAATGGAAACAGCTGAGTTGATCAAAACAACAAATGAAATCGACCGACCTTCTCTTTTATTACTTGAACGAACTTACTTGAACGACCTTCTCTTTTATTACTTGAACGAGCTTGGGCAGGAGTTATACTGATTGTTCCTAGCTGTAGATTCTTGGACAAATCACGTCCCTCATCAAACTCAAGAAAAACTTCGAGTATTTGATGACTATTGTATGCAACACAATGCAATTAATGACTCATAAACGATAAACAATAAGACTTACTAAGTTCTTCCTAATTATGCAAAATTCAGCTGAAAATGATTAGTTCTGTTATCTTGTTCTTTATTATATAAACAGCGATCATTTATTTCATACTGGACCGTATTACAATGATTCTAAAATTCGCTGGCATTCAAGCTTATTAATGCTGTCATATCTCTTTTCCTTCAATCATTTTTTGTCACGTGATAAATAAGGCACGGCATCAAAACAATTTTATGAATGCACAAATCTACAGGAAGCCCATATCCGATTTAGTTATCGAAAAACACAGGAATCATATGGCCAATTCTTATCTCCACGGCCAAGACCATTTGAAATGCCAAAATTAATAACGGATTTCATAATAATCTTATTTTTGCTGATTTTTTTTTTCTATGATTGAGGGTCGATGAGAGGTCGATGTGAGGTCGATAAGAGGTCGATGTAAAAATACCTCTTCCTTCTCTCCTCCTTCTCTCCTCCTCCTCTTTTCCTCCTCCTCTCCTCTTCCTCCTTTCCTCCTATATTTTTTTGATATCATATTTAGCCAACTTAGGCCTTTTTTTTCCAGGATGCTAGTACTAGAACAAGAATGTTTTTGAGTGAACTTCAAGACAATGGCAAATTGGATGCCAATGTCTCTGAAGCAAAGCAAGACAGTGATCAGATCGACGAAAGCTTTGATGGAGGTGGGAGAAGTGTTTAAAGCGTGCAAATGATTGGCTTGTGCCAAAGACGAGGAAGTTTCAACCATACAGGAACATCTGATTTCTTCTTACCCAGACACATTTGCTTGGGGCACAGAAAAAATGGGCCTTCAAGGGCATATTATGACCATGGCAACCAGCCCGATTCTAAATATGATGAAAGGAGTGGACGACTCGAAAAAGTAAATGTGTAAAAAATATTCAATTAAAAAATAATTTAAAAATATAAATTGTTGTATTAAAAAAAACCGTAAAAGCAATCAAAATATCAAACCCATATCAAAGAAGTAATGTCAAAATTAAGTTTGTGATTCTTAAAAAAAATAGTATAACACTTAGTTGCAACAAGTTTGTCGAAGGAAGAAAGAACATTTTTAGTAATTTAGTGAGAAATGAATAAACTAATAGACAGAACAAAGGGTTCAGCTTCAGTGATCTTCTTTTGTCTTTTAATAATATATCCCTTTCTCTCTAAATTACAAAATGTTTATTTTCGTATGACAAGGTTCTAAGTTGCAAGAACAATTGTAAAAAAAATATCATAGGTTTGTACCTTGAGCTGCCTTGTTCATAAGCAATCGTGACTAAAATAATGTTTATAATTTAAGAAAACTATTTTGGTCTTCATACAGAAAATCGTCATCAGAAATCTTGAAAGGTATACAAGTAAGCCAAATAGATGAAGATATAGAAATATAGATAAGTTATAGTGCTTGGGAATGAGGTTATTCCGGGCGAATGACCCTTGGAATTAAATTCGGAAAAATTAATTTCCGACCTCGCTGGGAATCGAACCCACGACCTTCGGAATTGTACTACCGATGCTCTACCAGCTGAGCTAGAGGTTAGACTAAAAAGATATAACTAGCTAAAAACTAGTGTGAGCTGCGTCGTTGTTTCTAATGAAACAATAATGATGAAAAGGTAAATTATACACCGTGAAAAGATGAAAAAACTTACTGACGTTTCGGACGCTAGTCCTTCGTCGGAGTAAAAGAGAAAGAAGTGGTAGAAAGGAGTGTATATATGATAGAATAAGACAAAAGAAACCAATGAGAGCAAGGTAGGCAGGGAAACAAAAACAAACAATCAAAAGACAAAAGAAAAGGTTAGTTGAAAATAAAGCGTTCATTAATCCCGTTGGGACAAAGAGTGCCCAATAAGTGAATAACACGCATTTCTTTGGTCTTGCGACAATCATTGATCATACCAATGTACCCGCTGTAATCTTTTGTATGTGGGCGAGACTGGCCGCCGTCTTGGTGATCGCATTTGCAATCATCTTTATGATATTCGCAATAACGATCCCACCAAACCAGTTTCCCGCCATTTTAATCTAGCTAACCATTCTCTTTCTGACTTCATTGTTTTCGGTCTTTCTCTGCTTAACGGCAACAATGATTGTCGCAACCCCGCTATTTCAATTACCTATATATCCTTTATACATCTCAATAGTCAGCTACCAACTTCCATCTAATTCCTGTATAACAATAATTTCTTATGGCAGTAGCCACATACGCTTATTGAGCGCCTATTATTTCCATTTTGTCAAGGAGGGAAAAAAACCCACACATATATTTTGGGACTGGTTTGCCACCAGCAACCCAGTAATGAGAAATAGGCAAAAATGAAAGCAATGGAAATGAGATCTATTATACTACTAACTATTTTCAGCATATTTCATCATTTTTTGCTTATAAATAATTATTATTGTTATTAAAATATCATTTT
This sequence comes from Actinia equina, assembly GCA_011057435.1. Classification (NCBI taxonomy): domain Eukaryota; kingdom Metazoa; phylum Cnidaria; class Anthozoa; order Actiniaria; family Actiniidae; genus Actinia; species Actinia equina. The sequence continues at coordinate 17,654 of WHPX01000835.1, forward strand.
TGGGAAAAATTGCAGTGAGCATATTACTAAGTAATTACATGCATGTGCGTGTCGTGTCTGCACTAAGATGTGCATGTATGTGCATGTATGTTCAAGTCAAGTCAAATTCATTTTAGTACCTTATTTACAAAAAAAAATATATATAGAAGAAAACAAAACCTGATTTTGAGGTACATGTCAGCTGTAATAGCTAATAGTTAATCGAGACAGCTGGCATATTCCAAGGTATAGTTTGCAAATTATGTCAAGGAGTAAATACATTACACAATATAAAATAGAAGGAAAAACAGTATTAATAATAATAATAAAGAAGTTAAATGTAAATGTGTAATGTAACAAAAATGACAATAAATATAGTGAAAAAAATATGAATTTATATTGTCTTGGTATACTGGCATCAAGAAAGAAAATTTAGGAAAAATGGTAAGAAAAGAAAGAAATAATTAATCTATGATTGACTGTCGATGTGAAGATAAAGATGTAAATATAATATGGCAATTTTTGTAAGATAAAGATTGTGACTTATATTCAATTAAATGTTTCCATGTGTGAGTGAAAGACTAAAGCTGTAAGTGTACACTTAAATAGTTCTAGCATCTGGTTGTCATACATGCTATTGCTGGATTTTTCTTGATATCACTTTCTGGATTTGATCCTTTCGAAGAACTGTAATTTTGCAACTATCGTAATTCTGCTCTCAATGGATTATGAATGGTCCTTAAACAAGGTACTACGTGGAAGACATCTCTAGGCTGGTAATAGAGTACTTACCTTCCAGACACCAAATAGTAGCAGCATACTGCATATTATCATTGCACCAGCAACTGATATACCCATATAGAGAACTTTTAATAAGTCTGTGAAACCAAAAACATACCATTTTTGAAATTATTGAAAATTTTTCTTTTAGGCATTTTTAGATAGTGAGGATAATGCAGTGTCAAAGCAAAGCCAAAATTATTGGGGTGGGGTGGGGGGGGGGGGGGAGCTCTCGGGCTCTCAAGCCACACCCATAGGTATTGAAAGACAGCCAAATAAAATATTTAATATTTAAATATCAGCTAAAGCAGTTGCAAAAATTATTGGGGCAGGAGGGAGCTCCCATTGCCCCTCCCCTTGCAGTAACACATTGTGCTCTAGTTAGCTTGTGTATGTATACAGGGGTATCATTAAAATTTGGAATGATAGGAGAAAATATCATGAACTAACTGAAGAGTTCTGGGGAAATTACTAGAGCAAACACATTAAGACCATGAAATAAATTCAAAATTGATACTAGCACATAAGAGCTATTTAGTTGCTATCACTCAATCAGAACATTCCTTACACAAAGACAATACACAAGAGACCCTTTGTGATCTTCACTTTTTTCTTTGTGTAATATTAATAACAATAAAAATAAAAATAAAAATGATGATAATAATTGTAATAATAATAATGATGATGATAATAATAATAATAGTAATAATAATAATAATAATAATAATAAACACTTATACAGTGCTTATTCAAATCTGTTCTAAGTGCTCCTGACGTGTCCCCCCCCTCCCCCCCCCCCCAAAATATATACACTCGATTGCAGAAATGTTGTTAGTATACCTTAAACATTTATACAAATATCTAATGAAATGCATAATGCAAAATAATCATTTTCAACGCTTAAAACCAACTGATTTATATTCTGTACGATCTAATAGACAAGAAAAAAATATTTTGACAGTCATTGAATGAAACAAACAATAAATAAAGCGATTTTTTCTGTTTTGCATATCATTAAATATACTGTTTAAATTAGATATATGTATAAATGTATACTACAACGTTTCTGCAATTGAGTGTATATATATATATATAAATATAATCATACTAATTTACAAACTAAAGGCTATTTTAAAAAGGTAAAGAATTCAACAGCATAGGACCAGCAACAGAAAAAGAACGATAAACCATATGATTTTACATCATAAGTGTTTGGTACCAACAGAAATTCTGATGATGAATGTAGATTTCTATTAGGTTTGTATCTTGTAATTAAATCATTAAGATGTCACCTGAGGCGTGCAGAATGCGAAAAATCGAAATCGCTCAAATTTTGTCAGAATATAGGCCTTAGTGAACTAAAACTGTTGTGTAAGTTTTTCTTCGATCGGGTAAATATTTTAGGAGAACCGAGCCGAAATCCATTTTTCAGGATCACTTCCGGTTTCTGCACGCGATGTCACCCCATTCCAAAAAGCCCTAAAAATCACAAAATTCCTTTGAATTTCTACGACAAAGGATATAATTTTGTAATTTTGGGATACTAACCCTCATTTAGTTGGATTTATCAATCATTTTGCGTAAAACAAAAATATTTTATCGATTTTTACATTATTTTCAATATTTTGAGCAATTTTTCTTACCCTACAAAATAATATTCCGTCAAGACTTCCCTGGGCGCGATCAAAATACAACGCATAGCTAGAACATTCACAAAACTAATGATTGCGAAAGGCTTTGTTACATGGTAACTTATTACAGTTTTTGTTTATCATTACACGGCGAGTAAAGAAAAAATGGACGAGAAGTACCTCTGCTTACCTTGGAAAACAAATACAGTCCTAACAAAATGACGGAAATAGTGTATATAAAGGAAAGTAAAAACAGAAATGAAACGATTAAATGAATCGAATTCTAGCCGTAGCCGTGACGGGTTGCCTGTGGTACACGTCATCCTGCAAAGAGTTTGACTGCTGAGACACCCTATTGAGATATTATTCAAATCGCCATGCTGTCTTCAACATGTTGATTCTCTACAAATCAAGTATAATAAGGTACAGTAATGATGAAAAGGTAAATTATACACCGTGAAAAGATGAAAAAACTCGTCGGACTAGCATCCGAAACGTCAGTAAGTTTTTTCATCTTTTCACGGTGTATAATTTACCTTTTCATCATTACTGTTTCATTAGAAACACCGACGCAGCTCACACTAGTTTTTAGCTAGTTATATCTCTTTATAATAAGGTACAAAGTGTTGATATGTTATTAGTTAGGTTGTTAAATTGTGACTGAAGTTTTATTAAGCCATTCTATACCGAAAATTACCGAAAATAAAAGATCGAACCTTTAGTATCGAGTCACACGACAATGATACTGAGCACGCTTGTCTTAAAACGATGGAAAATATCTCAGTAAATCTTTTAGAACTTTATCAGAATGTCAATAAAGGTTGTATCTTTTACTCCATTGAGTTTTTTGTGTATTAATAAGCGGTTTAATGGACCAAATAATTTTCCTTCCGCATAAAGCGTGACCGCTAGCTAGTTAAGTTGTCATTATTTTATGTGTAAATAGGAGTTACGTTTCGTCTTGCCATAATTCGAATTTTCGAGTGCGCCAAAATTTTATTCGATAAAAATGAAGATAAAGCATTGCTAGTTGCCCCTATAGTAGTTAATTTGTGTAAATCGATGTACCATTGGAGATATTACCCTTGCAATGTAGGGTAAGAAAAATTGCTCAAAATATTGAAAATAATGTAAAAATCGATAAAATATTTTTGTTTTACGCAAAATGATTGATAAATCCAACTAAATGAGGGTTCGTATCCCAAAATTACAAAATTATATCCTTTGTCGTAAAAATTCAAAGGAATTTTGTGATTTTTAGGGCTTTTTGGAATGGGGTGACATCGCGTGCAGAAACCGGAAGTGATCCTGAAAAAATGGATTTCGGCTCGGTTCTCCTAAAATATTTATCCGATCGAAGAAAAACTTACACAACAGTTTTAGTTCACTAAGGCCTATATTCTGACAAAATTTGTGCGATTTCGATTTTTCGCATTCTGCACCCCTAAGGTGACATTTACGGACTACCCCTCTTAATATAGGAAGTTGTAGAATCATGTAGGCATTTGAACGTCAAGAGAGTGATGTTATATTTGATGTGATCCTCAATTTGAAAGCCAGTGTAAATGAATTAGTTCAGTTGTGAGGTTTAGCCCCACCCTTCAAGTGGTTTAGCCCCATCTTCAAGTGATTTAGCCCCACCCTTCAAGTGGTTTAGCCCCACCCTCAAGTGGTTTAGCCCCATCTTCAAATGTGAAAAAAGTTGTTAAAACATACAAATGGGGCTATGCCTATATGCATTAAAGAATTAAAGAGTGCAGAGTATCAAGTGATATATTTATTTGTGATTGTGCATTTCATAAGTCATTACTTATATAGCATTTGGTGGGCTGAACCACTTGAAGATGGGGCTAAACCACTGTTAAATGGATATAACAGAGATAAAAGAACAAATAAGAATATAATATAGAGGAGTGTCAACATCTAAAATTTGATAAAGTGCAAGTAATATACCCATGAAACAAGGCTAACTAATAGGCCTTTTGCAACAACAGGTCGTGTGACCCTACCCCCCATTAAAAGAGACATCGTGGCAAAATGAACACCTGATATCGAAAGAGCACCTCAGTATTAGTAAGAAGGGAAAGTTTCAGCTTATAACATGTAACACAGGAAAAATGGCATTAAATACAATATCGAATATTTAATAACGATTTGTATGGGAAAATGTGCTGGATGGCAAAGCTTACTATCCAGCACATTTCCCTATACAACTATGTCTCTTTTTATAGGGGTAGGGTCACGTGACCTGTTGTTACAAAAGGCCTATTATTACTAAATTCTGAAGTACTATTCTTACTTGGAATATCATGCCTGGGCAAATCTGTGTCATCATTTTCAATGCCATTCAAAACTGCTATCATGGTTGCATATTTAATGACGTGATACCCTGAGTAAAACTGGAGAATAAAGAAAAAATTATCAGCTTTTCATTTCTTGACCATCAACCTGTAATTGACTCTTGCCCATAGCATACATATGTGAGAGGCACGGGTGGCATAGCTGTGACAGTGAGGGATTTTCAGGTTCTCCAGCATTCCTCCTCCCTCTGAAAACAAAATCTTATATACATTAAATTCCAATTCAATCTGTGAGTTAGCCAGTGCCCTAACTTTGATCAGCCCAGAGGTTGTTTCAGGGTTTACAATACAATACAATACATGCACTACTGGCTGAGAACCTGTGAAAATCCTGTGAAAAATATCTCTGAATTTTAGAAATTTCACAGGTTTTTCACAGAATTTTCACAGGATTTTCAAACATCCAGACCTGTGAAAAGGAACACTTTCACAGGTTCCAGAACCTGTGAAAATTCTGTGAAAAACCTGTGACAATTTAACCTGTGAAAAACCTGTAAATTCAAAGGTTTTCACTATCCTTAAAAACCTGTGAAAACGTACACTTTCACAGGTTTCAAAACCTTTGAAAAACCTGTGAAAATTTAACCTGTGAAAAACCTGTGAAAATGTACACTTTCACAGGTTTCGGAACCTGTGAAAAACCTGTGAAAAACCCGTGAAAAGAATTCACAGGTTTTTCCACAGGTTTGAATTTGTCAAAAACCTGTGAAAAGGGACACTTTCACAGGTTCAAAACTCTGTGAAAAACTTGTGAATATTCTTTTTGCAGGTTTTTTGCAAAAAATTTCTAGACAGAAAACCTGTACAAAAAAACCCTGTGAAAATTATATTCACAGGTTTTTTTAATAAGGAAAAAAACCTATTATACTGTAAATATGGACACTTAAAATCTGTGAAAAACCTGTGAAAAGCTTACATTGCAAGTTTTGAGAAAACCTGTAAAATCCTACTTCAAAACCAAAGTCAAGAGCTCATTAACAGAAGCAGCAAATCACCGCGAAATATGTATGAGTGGCACCTACATGTAGTAATATTAAATTTTGATTGTTAATTTACAAAAAAAGCCTTTCCGTTTTCCCATCTCTGTCAGTTATGCATCAGTTATGCATTAAGTGTTATAAGATAGCAAAATTTGAGTCCAAGCTACAAAGAGATCACTACTGGGATTTTGCAATTTCAATACTGAGCTATGATCTCAAGTCTGACATTGACCATGATCTAAAAAAATGAAGTTCAACTTTTCAACATTTTTTATTGTCATTCTTTTATAAATTTCTTTTGAAATCCTTCAAAACCTATCCTGAAAACAATACACGCATTCTAGAAATGGTTATTTACCTATAACTAGATAGGCTTATCCTCTTTTTCGCATAAGAATTAATTTTACTGACCAGTTGGCAAGAGCCATATAGACCAGAGCTCATAAGTAGTCATCACTATCTAAGATCCAGCTCTTTTATAAGCTAAACCAGAGCTAACCAGCAGAAAGGGGAAGCACAGTCTGTAGTTTTCAAGTCTTGTGGTGATTTCATCAGCTTTTTGAGGCTGTAAAAAGAGAAAAATGCTATAGTTCAGATTCAAATGCTGCATTTTTTACAACTTGCAGAAACATAACAGCATATATCTATAGAACTCAATATTTAAATAGCTTTTAAATTCAAAAAAACCTACCTCCACTGAATAATACTGCTTGCTTGAATACAACTTGAACCTTCATTTTTAATTCTTGGCAAAATACTCAGGGTTTTTTCGTTTGATGTCTTTGTGTTTACTTCAGCAGAGGCATTATTTCGAGACATATTTGCTTTCATCTCAAAAAATTAAGATCTTTTGTTTTAAAAACTTTGAAGGCTATTTTATCTTCTAACAAATAGTTTTTTCTTCATTACAAATCAACCAAGGAAGGTTTCTTTGCAAAAATGCCAATCTATGCCTTTCTAATGCCAACAGCCAATCAACGATCGTGTTTTCGTCATGTGACCAAGAAAACGTCCGCTGACTAATAAAGCGAGCCAGCATATTCAAAATGCGGTGAGGGCTGTGGTTGTTTTTTTTCTTGTAAAAGAAGGGGAAAAATCAAAAAGTCAGCCAAAATAAGGTATTATTTTAATTTTATAGCTAAGCTTTCAATGTGTAATGTCCATTTTCTAAAATTTAAAAAATTATCAACGCTTTATCCAAATAAAACTTAGTAGTAAAAGTTTTAAAAGTTTTTCTTTTAAAAGTTTTTTTTTGACACTGAAGCAGAAAGACATCAGCTAAGCACATTATGATTAAAAATAATAATAAAACAAATACAAAATGTTTGAGCATTAGATTTCACTTGGAGGATTTCAGGAACAGGAGAATAAGTTTCTGGCAGACAGCACCATCTGAGAAATGAAATGCATTCTTCAGTTAATTTATTCAATTTTATAAAAGTGTATTATCATTATTGCTAATAAATGTTTTAGCTTGTAGTTGTGATCAATTGCCAACCCGGAAATTATTGGGATATATAAGCGGTATTGTTGGAATTGAAGCAACCCACCCCATATTTGCAGAGTGTTATTACCCCTGTAAGTTTTAAAAAGTCAAAATTGCATTTAAATTATTTATTCCATTTGATGTTCAATTCAGTCCATCATGAAATATTAACACTGGATAGAGACAACAAAGTCTTTATCCTCTTTCCATACAGCAATTACTGATACTCCTTACTGTATTTTCAATACCAATATCCAAATATCTGGGCTGATCCAGGCCACATTATTAGGGCACTGCTGTTTTATATGTTTACATTCAATAAATTAACTAAATTAAAAGGTGTTTCTAATAACAACATGCATGTAGGTAAGCAATATGCAGGAACTCAGTAAATAATAGTTTCCAGCATAGAATCATATGATACTTTTGGGATCCTATTCCTAACTAGGGAAGCATAGGTGGCTTAGCAGTGAGAGTGCTCACCTCTCACCAATGCAACCTGGGTTAGAGTTCTGCAGGGCTTGTGGTGTTGTTTTGTGAGTAGAGTTGCTTGTTGGTTATTTGTAGGTTTTTCTGGTTTTACTGGTTTTCCCCCCTCAGCAAAAATCAAATTTTAAATTGCAATAGCAATTCAGTGGATGAAGAGCCACTCTGTGGAAAATGCTACTGTTATCCTTAAGTAGGATTGTAAGCAGGATTGTGCATCCTATGTGAGATCTTTTTAGGAATGGTTATAAAAGAAACTTTTATAATGTCAAGTTAAATTTACTGTAGCTGTTGATTAGTGTCATAAGTATGATCATATGCCTTCAAAATATGTTGAGGAAAATTAGAATTATATAAAGGCATTCCAGCTGTTTTCACAGATTTTTCACAGGTTTCTGTTTCAACCAGTTTTTATCATCCGAAATTCACAGGTTTTTCACAGGTTTCTGTTTCAACGAGTTTTTATCTTGCTGAAATTCACAGGTTTTTCACAGGTTTCTGTTTCAATGAGATTTTATCATACCCAAATTCACAGGTTTTTCACAGGTTTCTTCACAGAAAATAAAATTCACAGGTTTTTCCCACACAGGTTTAAAATGTTCACAGGTTTCAAAAATTAAGATTTTTCCAAAAATCGACATGAAATTGGCCGTGTAAAATTCACAGGCTTTTTCACAGGTCATTTTGATGATACATGTGTTTTCACAGGTTTTTCACAGGTTCTCAGCCAGTAGTGTAACTTCAGTCTCCGCAACAGTTCTGAGTTATCTCTTTATTTAGTGAAATACTTTCAACCATGTCCGTACAATCGCATGCTTGTGTATATTTTTCGTCTGACAAAAGTGTTGCTGTGATTCCAACGGACCCAATGTGTTTTGAGGGGGACTTTTAATGCCTCTGAGGAAGTCGAAGTTATGTGGAACGTTGGTGGTGAGCGAGTTAGATAATTAGGGAAAATATTACAAACTGGTCCAAAAGGTATGTTTATTTAACAATTGCTTTCCAATTATATAGTTTATTACACATTTAAGCTCGATATCTGTGAAATAAAGCCGTGAATAAAAACCATATCAGTGAAGTGATACGATATCACTTCACGGTAAACTGTAACTGTAACTTGACTACGATAGTAGTCAAGAGTGACGAGATAAATCTCTATTTAGTGTTTACTTCTATCAAATTCAAGATGAATTTTGTGCTTCTTACATTTTTAATTAAGCTTTAATACCTTGAATGATATTGAATTGGAAACGTATAATTCTTTAACATTTTGAAATGGTGTAAGTCGGTTAAGGATATTTAAGACAATAAAACATTTTGTGTGTGTTATATATCGAGCCTAAATGTGTAACACTCTAAAAGTTTGATTTCTTAAATTAAGAAGAAAACTCTTATTTTAAGGTCCCCAGATAAGAAGTAAGAAGCTCTTATTTCAAATTCTGGAATTTATCAAAATGAGGAATGTAAAACTCTCAATACAAGAGAATTAAATATCTCAGTTTAATATATCGATTCTCTTATATTAAGAAATCAATCATCTTAATATTAGAAGATTAGGTATCTCAATTGTAGATATCTTTTCTCTGGTATTGAGAAATGTAGCATCTTAATATTAGAAGATTAGGTATCTCAATTGTAGATATCTATTCTCTGGTATTGAGAAATGTAGCATCTTAATATTAGAAGATTAGGTATCTCAATTGTAGATATCTATTCTCTGGTATTGAGAAATGTAGCATCTTAATATTAGAAGATTAGGTATCTCAATTGTAGATATCTATTCTCTGGTATTGAGAAATGTAGCATCTTGATATTAGAAGATTAGGATCTCAATTGTAGATATCTATTCTCTGGTATTATACTGATATTAGAGTATGGAATGTGCTGACAATATTGTATTAAATGAAGGTATAGATCCATGTCCATTATTTGAAAAGAATATTGTATTTGGCAGTTCGAAACCCATTATTAGTGCCCAAGATATTAGGTATGTTAAGGAATGTTTGTTTAGATTTTACAACATTCAGAACAATCAAGTGGATGCATGTAATATATTCCTTCTTAGTTCTGTCACTATTTATGGTACTGTATATAAACCAGGGAAAAATAACTTCATTGACGTGTCTAAAAATGCTTCAGAATTTGGAAGAATTATAAAGATTTGGTATGTTGAGTACCATGGTATTTTTTTTGTTATCCAATAATGCATACAACATCATTCTGTGAAAAGCTAAATGCTTATGAAATTGAAGAACCACACTTGCCAGAGGGCCAGGAAATATTAGCATCAAGTGAAATCAGTCATCCTAAAGTATGTCACACTTACCAGTTTAATGAGAAATTATACATTGTACAGAGAGAGAACACTTTTTAGCAAGAAGTTCAGTGTGGCATATGAATTCTAGTCATGCAGTTGTGATACCATGTTGTATTGTATATTTGAAAGTGTTACTATAGTTTGGCAATAAAATATATATACTTGTTGTGTTCAAAATGAGTGATTATTTCTTAAGATGAACATCATTTCTACTTATATTGAGAAGCATTAGGGTTCTCAGAATAAGAATAGTTGTTATTGAGAACCTTGGCACTCTCAAGATAAGAATCAAGTTAAACTCTAAGAGAAAACCATCTCTTATTTCAATGGCAGATATCCACTCTCTTATATTGAGAGTGATATCATTTCTCAAATTGAACAACATTGCTATACTTATTTTGAGAACAAGCGTTCTTAAAATAAGAATAGTTCCAAACAAGCACCAATAGTACTCTCAAAATAAGAATCAAGTTATACTCTAAGAGAAAACCATCTCTTATTTCTAGCTTTTATCCATCTTGTAATAAGATTTTGCAATGATACTGAGAACAAAATCTTCTTATTTCAAGAATATAGTTACTTAATTCTAGAGCCTGGTCAAATTCCAGCTTTTAGGGTGTAATAAACAAATTATTACATGAAATGTGATAATCTCTATCTAGTTAATGTTTTCTTTTATATTGGTTGCAAATTTTCGCAAAATTGTTATTTGTAAGACGTACCAACAACTTCGATGGCAAATTAGCTTTTTTATATAATTATGATTTGTAATATTTTCAGTGTTGTATTTGAATAACAGGCTCAAAAATAAGGCTCGATTATTGCTCTTGTCCCGCCGTTAATTTTCCTACGGGACACCAATATATTTTTTGTATTCGGTAAGTTTTTACGGCCAAAAAACGTTCTTTTGATGTACAAAAAAACCCACATAATCACCTACCAATGCAAAGCAGCCGATGACGATAGTTGCTGATCGTAGATTCAATCCACAGTACTCCAAAAGAAGTGGCATTTTCGGTGTATTTTAATTTTAGACCAAATTCAAAAAATACATGTGGCCAGAAGGTTATTACTTCATGTAAGACTACATGAGTATTTGTCTGCGTTCCCCTGTGATCTCCTGTGATCCCCTGCGTTCCCCTGTGTTCCACTGTATTCCCCTTTGTTCCCATGTATTCATCTGTGATCCCCTGTGATCCCCTGTGTTCCCCTGTAATCCCCTGTGTTCCACTGTATTCCCTGCGTTCCCTTGTATTCGTCTGTGATTGCCTGTGTTCCGCAGTGTTCATCTGTGTTCCCCTGTGTTCCCCTGTTCTGGAAGGAACAGTGATGGCCGAAAAAGAAAAGTTTTGGTCGTACTCTCGCAAGCATTTTGTTAAATAGTGTAGATAAACGATGCCTGTATTGATAAGCTTACCCGATTTGTCAGTGCGTTCGCGCACTCCCACCGTCTTGATAAGAACGATGTCTGCTTGGTTGAAAGCCAGTCTGCGTTGCTCGCATCTTTGTACTGCTTTTGGACACAGCTTATTGTCATTACGATGGACAAGATCATACTGTTTACCAGAAATTCTGTCTGGATCCAGAAGTTCCAAATTGGAGGCGCTAGCGTCCTTTGGCAGCACCTGAGATAAACAATGAAAATATTCGTGTATTTGGAGCTTCCGTTCTGTGGGCATGCCCCGCCATTTACTGTAAATTTTGAAAAATATATTGCATATATTACTCAGAACAAGCAACATGATCATCGTCTTTATCAACGACTACCACAACAACAACATTAACAAAAAGAACTACGACAGAAGCGATGAGAACTTTGCAAGGATGTCAGTATGCCTGTTGAATTGCAATAATTCACTTACTTCGGGATTGTTGTCCCGTTTGCAATTTGGCAATACGTAATGGTGTCACAACGCATGGTTGTTGATCGCTTGCTTTCGAAGCGGAGCAGCGTTCGTCAAACATCTCTGGTTCTGGTAATATAGCCCGTCTCTTCTTTGAACTAGGAGCTTCTTTAAGACCAGCATCTTTGGGCTTTGTATACTTGTCACAGGAATTTGGAATAAAATTCCTGAAAGACTGTAAATGTTGGGATTGCCTTTCTGGACCCCATCGATTCCAAATTACAGGATCGACCTTAAAATGGTCGTATCCCGGAGCCAAGCGATATTTTCCCAGGCCAGTGATTGCTCTTGCTATCTCTGTATATTGCTCTTCAGCCCACTTTTGCAGATGTAGTGTAACAGATGCAACCTCCTTGGGAACTTCTCCTTCTCTTAACCTCTTTTTTTGCAGCTTATGTTCGAGTTCTAACCCGTTAGTATAAAATCGACCTTCTATACCAAGTTCTTTTCTGGCAGACATGATAAGACATTCCTTGAATAGGTTAGACCTGTGACTTTCAAACCAGTGATAAAAACTTGGGAAAAAAGTGAAAAAAATGCTATTTAGTATACTTGAAACTGAAAATATAATAAGATTAAACTGAATTCTCAAAAGAGAATACCATAAGTGTTATATGTATAGTTAAGTTAGCTCTCTCAATATATGCTAGTCCCCTTGTATAGTCCCTTTTACGTCCTTTGATATGTCCTTTTTATGTGCATTTGTGGAATAAAACTTTATACTTACAATTGAGTTTGTAAAAAAAATCTTTTTGTCACGTATGTATATATATATAAATCTTTCATCTCCATTTGTCATCGTTGACTAACCCAACCACTACTAGCTATGCTACCTGCGGGTCGATAACGTTGTTGTTTTCAAAATGTTACCTCGTGCCATAGATTCCCAAAGGACTTGCAGACTCTGTAATTGAGCATGGAAGTCACTTTCGTCATCGGCATCGTCTAAACCATTTTGGATGAGGACCTCGCCATTATTCTTCTCTGCGTTTTCTCGTTACATCCTAGGCCCTTAAGCTTGTGTGCATCACGTTCTTGAGTATGCTGTGTGCACCACAACTTTTTTGCGTTTCTAAAAACATCCGTTAAACCATGCGATAGAGCTTTGTCCAAGTCGTGGCCCACTTTCTTTATTTCCAGAAGTTCTGGCTTTGCGATGATTAGCTCTCCTGCGAACCTTCCATAATACTCTCTGGTCTTTTTGAAGTGCCAGTAGCTAGTGCCTGGAAATTCTGGGTGTTTTCCATTTAGATTGAAGTTGAATCTGTCAACCATAGCCCTTTAACCAATTCAAAAGTGGTGTCTACACGTAGAATAGAGTTGCCCTTTACACAATAACGATACAAGTCATTAAGCATTTGGGGAAGGGCGTTCAATGAGACATTCTGTGGTAAAAGTCACACTTTTCAAAAGGGGAAGTGATAGGAGAGACCCGATCATTTCTTTGGCTTCCCTGTTATTATTCTTGGATGAAAAGGAAGATGGTTCCTTATTCAACAAATACTTTCCGTTATCTATCATCTTTGGGTCACTGATCGCTTCGCTCACTGTTTCATTGGCTGGGTTTGTTGTAAGAGTGGAATAAACTTTTTCCGTCGACTGACCCGCTTTCAGCATACTGTCTATTTGTGATAGTAGGTGCGGATCTTTTCTGTAAAAAGCACTAATTCTTGGTTTAGTAGCGTTACCATGACGTGGAACCCTAAAGGTCTGGCCGGCACCCTCTGCCCATTTGTATACGAACAGGTAAAATGGCTTAGGATTTTTGTCACCATGGCCCCTTACAGTAAGAATGGTTCTGCTGAAATTTGGGTTGCTTTTATTTGTGTAGTAGTATCGGGTTAGTTCATAAACCTCTTTTATGTCAACTGGGACTTTCGTGTAACCACTGGAACCTCTTTTGTTGTAATACCATACTTCATCCTCCCCTTTGTGAACTGGCCGAGATCCCTCGGCGTTACAGACGTTGCATTTCTTGACGCTGCCTTTATTTAAGTATACTCCATTGTCGTCAGCCTTTGCCGATGAAATGGGGATTTAACGCATGTCTAATAAACATTTTGTTGGTGCGTATCCCAGAAGTTTTTTCTTTGAGGTTCTGATCATCGAGATTTTGGAGCACAATGTTTAGGACGGTGTAGTGATCGGAGTCGTCCAAGTTTTCATAACTTTCAATTGCTTCTTTGTCTTCTTTTTCACTAAGAGATAACATTAAATAACTAAATATTCATAAAAACTCAAAATCGTTTAGTTTTAATCTAGATATGATGGGGATCAAAGGTGTGACTGCTCCCGAGTCATTCAGGGTGTGAACCCAACCAGAACTGAGGCCAGGAGGCCCCGACAGGGACGACAGAGGCGAGAAAAAACAACAAAAAACAACTCCTTTATTCTTCCAAATGTCTTCTCGTCGAAACTCGCTCCTGGACTGAAGAGCACATGTTTCGACAGCCCATAATGACATACCAAAGGAAGCCCAAAACTACTGGGAAGCAGTTACATGGCTCCCCCAGACATGAGAATGTATGAATACTAATTAACGGTGATAACAACTGACAATATAAACAATGTTTCTATGATAGGTGTAATTCAGAATGTTCTTGATTCTTAATAATGGCTCCTCGTCGGGGATCTTCACCGGTCTTCCCGCTTTTCTTGTTCGACAATGACCACTAACTTCTGAATTGGTCTGTCAAGGTAGGTACGTCGTCCATTACGCAATACAAGGACTTGGACTTTCCTCACCAATTGGTCAGAACTTGGATACACCTTGATGATCCTTCCGAGAGGCCACTGAATCCGGGGAGAATCATCTTCGCACAGCAACACTATGTCTCCAACTTGAACGTTCCTTTGGACCTTATTCCATTTCTTTCTTTGACTATTAAGTGTGCAATATTCTCTTTTCCATCTTTGCCAAAATTGCTCTGTTAAATACTGGACTCTCCTCCATCTTTTCCTAGAGTATACGTCTGGCTGAGAAAAGATTCCAGGTGGTGACTGCACTGATCTTGGCTTCAGGTTCAACAGATGGTTAGGTGTGATAGGTTCTAGAGAGTCTGGGTCACTAATGTTTTCGACAGTAAGTGGTCTGCTGTTTACAATGTTTTCTGCTTCGATAAAAAGAGTGCGCAGAATTTCATCATCAACTTGTGAGCTTTGGCTCCTTAAAAGACTTGAGAGTACTGCACGTACTGAACGGATTAGTCTCTCCCATACGCCTCCCATGTGAGAAGCACATGGGACGTTAAACTTGAAATCCACCATTTCACAATCATTCTTGAGTAAGAAGCTGTGTACTGCATTTTCGTTGAGGGCACTCAAGAACTCGTTTTTTGCGCCTACGAAGTTCGTGCCTTGGTCAGAGTATAACTGACGAACCTTTCCTCTGCGACACATAAATCTTCTTAAACCGTTAATGAAGGAATCTGTATCCATCTTGTTCAGCGTTTCTAGGTGTACAGCTCTGGAAGCTAAACACATAAATATAAGTCTCCATCTCTTGAGTTCCCTTCTTCCTTCCTTGATGTAGAATGGACCGAAAACATCCATCCCAGTGTACGTGAAGGGTGGTGCTGGGGTGACACGTTCTGAAGGCAGATTGGACATCTTCTGTTTCTGAGTTCTCGCTCGCAACTTCCGGCATGTTATGCAACTGCTGATGAACTGCGCTACGGTAGTTCGTCCGTTTATGATCCAGAATCCGTTTTGTCTGATGCTATTGAGTGTCATTCCGCGGCCTTGGTGGCTCTCTGCTTGGTGTAGCTGTCGGATTAGCAATCGAGTCACGTGAATGTTATTGGGCAAGATTACTGGATGTTTCACCTCGTAGTCCATCGCAGCTTGATGAAGACGGCCACCGATTCTCAACAATCGTTGTTCGTCTAGGAAGGGGTCGAGTCTGTAGATGGCACTATGCGGCTTTATGCTGAGATTTCTTGCGCGTGCTTGGCTCCTCTGTTGGAACATGTCGTTGTTTCCTTCTAATTGCTTCAATGCTCTGACTTCATCTTTGAAAGTATCTTCTTGTACAACTCTGATGATCGTTTGTTCAGCTTCCTTAAGCTCTTTCACTGTGAGAGGGCCATTGTGAGGTCTCCAATTGTACTCTTTTATCCTTCTCCTTCTCTCGATCATACGTTGTATCAAGGCAATCGATTTCTTGAGGCGGTAAAGGGATGAGAAACTTCTGAATCTGCCTGGATCTAGTGGCTTTCTAGGTAGAAGTTTTCTTTGTGTCGATGTTGCAAGTACTTGTGTAGTCTTCCTTACTTCGATATCGTTTGGATCTAGTTGGACATTCTGAGCCTTGTCTGCGGTGAATCCAGGTTGTCATAATGTGTCTGGGCCTCTTAGCCATCTGGAGTTTTCTGTTAACTGTTTCGCTGACAAGCCTGGAGACGCTTCATCCGCTGGATTTTCTTTGCCTGGTACATGACACCATTGCTCGGGTTTAGAGTGATCACGGATACGCTGGACTCTATTTCCGACGTACTTGTGGAAACGTCTTACATCGTTGTTTATGTATCCAAGCACAGCTGTAGAGTCCGTGTGGAATATTTCTTGTATATTTTCGTAATTCAACTCTTTCACTAGTAGAGAACTAACGTTCACAGATATAATCGCGGCAGTAAGCTCCATTCTAGGAATCGATATGGGTCTTATAGGGGGGACCCTTGCCTTGGCCATGAGGAAGGCGACGCTGACCCTTCCTTGCTCGTTCTCCAGACGCAGGTACGAGACTTCTCCTAAACCTGAATCGCTAGCATCTGAGTAGTTATGTATCTGTACTAAAGTAGGTCGTCCAAAGTCAGTAGGCTTGAAACACCGGTTGACTTTCACCCTTTCTAGAAGGGGTAACTGTGTCCTCCATTTCTCCCATCGCATGTAGATGTCATCTGGAACTGGTTGATCCCAGTCGAAGTTGTCACGACACAAATCTTGTAGTATCCGTTTACCTTGAAGTATAACTGGTGCTACGATTCCCAGTGGGTCGTAGATCGCACTTATGGTGGACAATATTCCACGACGTGTACAAGGTTTGTCCTTAAGGTGGATTCTAAATCCGAGGGTGTCTGATTCAATACACCAATAAGTACCTAGGGATCGCTGCACCGGTAGACTGTCGTGTCTCAAGTCGAGGTTCTTCAAGTCCTTAGCTCGATCTTCTGATGGCAGGCTTTCCAGGACTGTTTTGTCGTTGCTGGCAAACTTGTGCAAACGAAGATTCCTTGATGCACACGCTGATTGAGCGCCCTTGATTGTTTCTATGGCTTCTTCTGGTGTTGGAAATGACTTAAGCCCATCATCAACGTAGAACTCTTTCTTCAGGAAATTTACAACTTGTTCACCATACGTGTTTTGGGTTATCTCAGCCGTTTTCCTGAGGCCAAAATTGGCAACTCCAGGCGATGAGGCGGCACCAAAAAGGTGTACGTTCATTCTGTATTCCACTATTCTGCCCTCCAAGTTGTTGTCTTCATACCATAAAAAACGCAAATAATCTCGATGTTCTGAATTAACGTAAAAACTATGGAACATTTGTTCAATGTCACAAGTTACAGCTGTCTGCTCCTTTCTGAAACGCGTCAACACGCCGATGAGTGCATTAAGGTGGTCCGGTCCCTGCAAAAGGTGTTGGTTGAGAGACTCATTCTGATAAACCGCGCTGCAGTCGAACACTACTCTTACTTGTTCTGGCTTTTTTGGATGATAAACTTCGAAATGGGGTAAATACCACACTTTCCCTGGGGCAGTCTTGAGCTGGTCTTCGGGCACGCGAGTAGCTTGTCCTTGGTCAAAGATTTTCTGCATGAATTGGGTGTAGTCTTTACGAACCTGCTCTTTTTTTAGAAGCTTCGTCTTTAGGGACAGAAGACGTTTGATGCACTGTGTTCGGTTATCTGGAAGTTTGACTTCATCAGTTTTGAACGGAAGCGGCATTTCCCAGTTACCTTTATCGTTGACATGGATACCTTCTTCTAACGTGCGGTTGAATCTCTGATCTTCTATGGATTCAACTGTTTCTGTTCCACGGACAGAACGGTCGTGGTGTACCTCTAAGTAGTCCAACTGCATCATATCCTTTATCTGTTGCGGGGTTGTTACATCTTTACTTTGGCTCAAAGTAGCGGTGTTCTCGGCGAGTTTTCTTGTTGTTGTGAATTGAGGTACTCCCTCGAGGACGTTGTCAGGTTCTCTACCTTCTACACTTATCTTGTTAACTGCAGCCTCGTTTTCTTCACAACCTTCACCCAGCCGCTGGTTATCGAGGCATACTGGGCCTATGATGGTCCAACCAAATTTGTATTGTTCAGCCCAAGGTTCGTTTTCCTTGCCATAGATGACTTGGAGCGGTTGGAACTCTGTCGGTACATTTCTTCCGATTAACATGCCAATCTCGATATTGGGGGAATAGTGCAACTGATTCGCAATACAGTTCAAGTGTTGCCATTGAATCGCGACTTCTGGTGTGGCGATATTACTTTGGTCAGCTGGAATCCGGTCTTGAGTGTGCGCTCTTTGAATCTTGATAGGTTTATACAGTCCTTCGATGTCTTGTACCCGAAGACCATTTACTTTTCGTGTACAAACACTGTCCTTCCCGACAATTGTATTAATCTGGAGCGTGACATCTTCATATTGCGCGTTGAGCTCATCAAGAAGTGAGTTGGTGATAAATACATCTGATGACTGATCGTCGAGCACTGCGTAAGTGGGTAATCTTAATTCGGGCCTCTCGCTGTGGAATATCTGTAACAAAACAATTCTTGCGCATGACCTCGTCGGTTGGAATTTACCGCAAACTTGAGAACACGCGTTGCTGGTAGTGTCTGACTTGGGTGGTGATTGTTCGTTCTTGTGATGCTTCGAGGGGTCGTGTAGAACTGTAGAGTGCTTTCCTTGACAAATCTTACACTCCAGCTTTGGTGCTGAGCAGTTCTTGGCCACGTGTTGATCGGACACTAGGCAGTTAAAGCAGACCTTTCTCGTTCTCAGCAATTCCTTTCTCTCTTGGAAACTCAACTTGTTAAGCTGTTCACATTCGTGAGTACAGTGGCTGTTCATGTTGTGGTAGAAGCAATACGTCGACTTTGATCGCCGATTTTGAGTTTGTGAATGTTCCTTAGAGGGGAGCTGTGATGGTATTCGTTCAGTTCTTGACGTAGAGTCCAAGGTTGTTGTACGTTCCTTAGAGTGGGGCTGGATTGGCTTAGATTCCGTTCTTAAGGCAGAGCTTGAAGCTAGCGCCGTGGCTGCTGATGGCGGAGGCAGTTTTCGAACCCATCTGCTTAATTGTTTGGTAATATCTTATACCTTTCTTGATTCTTTGGGCGTAGCTGTGGAACTTAGCAGCTGAGGGATGTTCATTCTCTGAGCTTGGTAGCAAACTTCATCTACGAACTGCTTAAAGCTTGGGAAGGTGTCCTTGCCTTTAACATTCTGTAATTTCATAACCTTATCCGACCACTTTGTCTTGAACCAAGTTGGCAGTTTCTCTATCAGAGGTAGCATCTGAGACGAGTAATTGAAGACCTTCAAACTTTCGATGTGGTTACTAGCGATCTCTACTTGGCGGAGAAAGTCACCGAACTCTTCTAGCGCAGCAGCATCGTACGGTCCAATCTTGGGCCACTAGAGCAGTTTTCTTTCAAACTCTGTTTTATATTATATATTATTGTATTATACTATAGCTGTGTTGCCAAATCTCTCCTTCAAGATTCCTCGTGCATGGCGATAGGCTAGATCTGGGTCACTGATCATGTACTGAAGCTGTTCCACAAGCTTTTTTGCTTTACCATCGAGGTGTTGGTAAAGCATATGAAGCTTTTGTTGGTCCGTGATTGGGACAGAATCTATTAATGCGTTGAAGGAGTTCTCCCACAGGAAATATCTTGTTCTATCCTTTTCGTCTCCTCTAAAGATATCTGTCTTGGCTTGAGGGATGCGATGTAGCTGACTGACCCTGATGAGAGTTTCTTCCATTGACTGTGCAGTATCACTTTGGGATAACAGAGCTGTAGGGTTCGAGGTGCCGTTGTTATTCCTCTGCGGCAAATCGTGTTGTGTGCGGCTCAATGTTACTTGTGTATCCGGGTCTTCTTTAGGAGTTTCTCTTTGATTGTTGAATTTCATGTTTCCGTCTTGCGAGCGTGAGCTGAGTGTTCTTGGTGATTTTTCTTCTAACGTTGACCAAAAACTGTTGCTTATCGAGGATCCGTTAAGTACATCTGATGATCCTCTAGTATAGCTTGGCTTAAAGCTTTCTGGAGTAGCCAGGGTAACAATTCGTTCTTTGGAACTTGTTGTATGAGTCATGGCGTACGGTTGTGGAGTAGCTGTGAAGTTGTCCGACTTCGAACTATTTGGCGTACGAGGAGTACTTGAAGTGACTGGTGGACGGATGTCCTTTGCTGATTGTGATATACCTGTGTCGCTGGTGGACGTGGGGTACGCTGCTGTACATGGGGTACTTGAACTGACTGGCGGACGGATGTCCTTTTCTGGTTGTGGGATGCCTGTGTCGCTGGTGGACGTGGGGTACACTGCTGTACGTGGGGTACTTGAACTGACTGGCGGACGGATGTCCTTTACTGGATGTGGGATGTCTGTGGTGGTGGACTGGAACTCTTCTGGTGGTGGGATGTCTGTGATGAACTTGAATTCTTCTGGTGATGGGATGTCTGTTGTGGACTTGAATTCTTCTGGTGAATTCTTCCGTATCTGACGGATTAGCTACTATGTTTTGCTTGCTCTTTGTGCTTTCGACGGGTGTCTTGTTTTCCTTATATTGCAGAAACGTAGACATAGCGTACTGACGTTCGCTGGGCAACACGGGCAATTCATGGACGTCTTCTAATTCCTCGTCGTCTAACGCTCCTTCATACACTGTCACCTTTGCCTTTAACTCTTCGAGTTCCTGCTGTAGCTTCAACTCCTTCAATTTTTTCTCCTGCTCTGCAATTGCGGCTTCGTATTTTATCTTTTCTTCTAAAGCTGCTCTTTTAGCTCTAAATTCAACGAGAGTTTGGCTTAACGCGGTTGAGCTACTTTTCGACAGTCTAGAAATTCGAGACGAATGTCTCGACATAACACTCTTACTTTCGCTGGATTTTAGTAAACAAGTTTGAACGGTGGCGTGAACTGAATGCCAAAGGTTCCTTAAATCTGTTTTCCTTTTCTCAATATCATAAATCTTAACTGGATCACTTAACAATAAAATTATTTCATCATATGCTTCGATAACAGTCTCCAGGTCTGAAGTGAGCGCAGAAATCTCTTTAGTAATTTCACTGGGATCATGACAGGATGTAAGATCAATGTTATTTAACTTACGGCAGAATTCTAGGTCCTTTCCTTTCACTGACTTCTCCTTTAATTCGAGGTTGTATCCTAGACCCTTTTCTGTCATATTTCTTGTCCTTTTGCTCCGAAATCCTTCTTCTTCGTTTCCTTCAGCCATGTTTATCTAATCTTGCACGTAAATCCTTCGGTCTTTGCTAATATTTCCCAACATATTTCCTCGAGTTTCGACTATGACTGCTCCCGAGTCATTCAGGGTGTGAACCCAACCAGAACTGAGGCCAGGAGGCCCCGACAGGGACGACAAAGGCGAGAAAAAACAACAAAAAACAACTCCTTTATTCTTCCAAACGTCTATCTCGTCGAAACTCGCTCCTGGACTGAAGAGCACATGTTTCGACAGCCCATAATGACATACCAAAGGAAGCCCAAAACTACTGGGAAGCAGTTACAGGACCCATATGTCATTTTCTGTGTGAATGAAGAAAGCACCTCGGATATTTTGTTGTCAAAAAGAGAATCCAACAACCTTGGCCTTCCAAACTTCACCATCGCCTTGAACGTCGACCATGTCATTGACTTCTGGATAGTATGGTACTATAACTGTTTCAGCAGAAACAGGAGAGACACGTCTCATGAAATCTATGACTTTGAAACTATTAATTTCAAAGCCAATATCTTCGGATGGGTACAACATCAACTTTCTACTTAGATTAGCTATGGTTACTGTTGCATGTAATGATTTCTGTTCCTTGGTGGTTGTGAAATATGGCTTTATTTTGAGTATATCAATTAGGGCTACAAATGTGTATCATACAGTCTGATAGATGGATATAGGGTTTCAGTCAATGCTATGGTATCATATGACATATAGCATGACATCCTCCTTTCCGTAAAAAACAACAACATATATATGTATATATATATATATATGTACATGCAACG
The DNA here is from genome assembly GCA_011057435.1 of Actinia equina. NCBI lineage: Eukaryota > Metazoa > Cnidaria > Anthozoa > Actiniaria > Actiniidae > Actinia > Actinia equina. The sequence continues at coordinate 39,825 of WHPX01000835.1, forward strand.
AAGACAATAGTAACAATGACTATATATCAGCTGTCCATGCATACAACTGATGTTGCGATTATGTGCTATTCTTGAACAGTTCTTTTGAAAATTATATATATCGTTCTGGTGGTTTCACGACCCTGCCACTGCGTGTTGTAATCATTCCATTATGTGGTGCTGGATTAGACACTTCTGTTCCAGGAGATTCTGCAGGCGGGCTTTGGTGTCCTATGGGGGATGGCAGTGCTTCTCTGATGTGTGTTCTTTTCCGACGTAGCTCTCCACTCTTTGGAGTAGTGACTGTATATGATCTTGGTTGGTCCAACTTTTCCTTGACTGTGGCCAGTCCCCATTTCTTTGTAGAGGGGTTTTGAATATTGATGTTCTGCCCTGGCAGAAGATCCGGGATTGTCTTGGTGTTCCGGTCATAGTAGTGCTTTTGCAGCTCTTGTCGTTTCTTTAATCTCTCTATGATCTCTTCATTGTTCTGGTTCCTAGTTATCGAGCGCGGTAGATTGTCTTGGAGCTTCCTGCCAAGGAGTAGTTCAGAGGGTGATGGCAACTTACCGTCAATTGGAGTGGACCGAAGACAGAGTAGAGCCATGTAGGGGTCTTCGTTGGTTCTTGCGGTCTTGTGCAGGACTGCCTTAACCGTCTTGACTTGGTTTTCTATGAAACCGTTACTCTGGGGGTAGTGAGGAGAACTGGTGATATGTTCAAATCCGTATTCTTTGGCAAATTCATGAAAACTAGCACTGCTGTAGTGGGTCCCGTTGTCTGATCTTACAATCTTTGGTACTCCTTGTTCACTGAAGATCTGCTTCATCAACTCAATAACCTGCTTACTGCTACTCTGCCCTCTGGGAATTTTCCTTATGAATGGATATTTCGAGTAGTAGTCAGCTACAAGTAGATATTCAGACTCGTTGATGTAGAATAGGTCAGTAGCGATCGTGTGCCATGGTCGTGGTGGTATTTCGGTTTGTAGCAGTGGCTGTTTCGGATTACTTGGTAGAAACTCCTGGCACGTTACGCAAGATTGGGTGATTTTGTCGATGTCGTTGTTCATGTTCTTCCAGTATACAGCTGATCTTGCTCGGAGTTTGGTTTTTTCTGCTCCTTGATGGCTAGCGTGTAGTTTGTCCAGGATTTCTTTTTGCATGGTAGAAGGAACTATGATCCGTTGTCCTTTGGTTAGGATGCCGTCGTCAATTGTGATTTCATCTCTAAAGGACCAGTATGGCTTCAGCATGTTTGATACTTGCTTAATCATCGTTGGCCAACCTTCGTATACCATTTTCTTTAGGCAGGTCAGCTCTTGATCTAAGTCCGTGTTAGCTCTTATCCGCTCGATCATTTCGGTGCTGAAATGTGGATAGATCTCGTGCACTTGTATTCTCTCGTTCTCTATCGGGTATTTCTCTTCTGGGGAGAGTCGTGATAGTGCATCAGCCAACAGCATGTCTTTTCCTGGTACGTATCTGATCTTGATATCGTATGGTTGTAATCTCAGCAACATTCGCTGTAATCGTGGTGGGGCTGATGTGAGGTGTTTGAGGTGTATGCTTTCCAGCGGCTTATGATCGGATTGCACTGTAAATGGACGGCCAAACAGGTATGTGTGGAAACGCTCACAACCATAGACTACTGCGAGGAGCTCTCTCTCTATATTTGCATAGCGTGTTTCGACGTCGGTTAGCGCTTTGCTGGCGAATGCTATGGGCTTGCCCTCTTGCATGAGGGCTGCACCAAGGCCTTTTGTTGAGGCGTCTACCTGGAGCGTTACATCTTTTGTTTCGTCAAAATACGTGAGGGTGATTTCTTCACTTATCGAGTTCTTGATTTTCTCGAAGGCGGCCTGGTAGTCGGCATTCCATTGGAAGGGTGTGTCTTCCTTCAATAATCCTCTCAGGGGTGCGGTCAGGATGTTTAGGTTTGCGATGAATGGGGACATGTAGGTGGCTAGCCCAAGGAACGTTTGTAGTTCGCGGCGATCAACCGGTTCTTTCATCTGCCTCAGCACTGATATTTTGGCGGGATCGGGCTGGATACCGTTTTCACTGCAGATGATGCCGTAGAACTTCATTTTGTTCTGTTTGATATGGCACTTGTCTGGGTTGAGTTTTAGGCCTGTTGCTTTGCATTTCTCAACCATCGCCTTTAAATTGATGTCATGTTCTTCCTCCGTTTTTCCATAAACCACGATGTCATCCACGATGCCAATAACACCATCGCAACCCTCAAATGTCTGGTCAATCTTGGCTTGGAAAACGTCTTGCGACATTCTCAGTCCAAATGGCATTCGTTTAAACCTGTAGCGGCCAAATGGGGAATTGAAGGTAGTCAGGTAACTTGATGGTGTGTCGAGTACAACATTCCAATATCCACACTTCGCGTCTAGAATGGAGAAATATTTTGATCCGCTCAGCTTGGGCAAGATTTCCTCAAGGGTGGGTGTTACGTGATGGTCTCGTTGTATGGCAGCATTTAAATCTTTAGGGTCAAGACATATTCTAAGTCTGCCAGTGGGTTTCCTTCTGTATACTAAACTATTGACCCATGCCGTCGGCTCCCCTTCTCATACTTTGGTGATGATACCTTGGGCGGCCATCTCATCTAGTTCCCGTTTAATGTCATCTTTGAGGCTTATTGGCACGCGTCTCGGTGAGTGAATGACAGGGGGTACATTTGGGTCCAGTGTGATGTGATATTCTCCTTGAAATTTACCTATTCCGTCAAAGCATTGGGGGTATTGCGCGAGCAGTTGTTCCTTGCTGCTTATTTTGTTCGTGTTGTTTGTGGGTCTTGCAGTTTCTTTTCGTGGTTGTGTACCTTCATTCTGTGTTTCGACAGAACAGTTCAAAGAGATTAATTTGAGGTCTAGTGCTGTTGGTAACCCAATGATTGCTTGGCCTGGCGCGTCAGTGACATAAAAGAGCGCGGTCGTAGTCATGCCTTCATAGCTGCACTGTATTTCGCAAGTACCTAGTTGCTTTATTTTCGCTCCACCATATGCTGTGAGTATGGTTTTGGATGGCTTCAATGCATTTTGGTTTGGTTCACCGTCCGTCCCGACGTTCTGCGGGAACATGCTTTGATATAATTTTAATGGCAAGATGTTTGCTTGCGCACCGGTGTCGAGTTTTGCTTTCAGTTGCGCTTGGTTTTTCGGGAAATGTGGAAGTTGTATGCTGATAGTAGCGAATGCTTCGTCCCTGCGTTCCACCGGGCGTATGGTTCCAATTATTATCGATTGGAAATGTAGGGTATTGAAATCTTCATTGAAATCGTCATCTGTTTGCATTTCATGCACAGCGCGTCTGCCTTGGCGTGCTTCCCTATTGTTATTGCGTTGTTTGTATGGTTGTTCTTTTCTAGCGCTTGGGTTTTCTGATTCACTAGGGTTGCCTTTCTGACGGCATACTTTAGCCCAGTGGTTCAATCTTGAACAGAAATTGCAAGTCGAACCATATGCGGGGCATTTCTTTGGCGCGTGTTCGCCTCCGCAATATCCGCATTTCCTGTGCCGATTCTCGTATTTCCTGACAGCTTGAACATGTTTGTCATCATCACTCTGGAGCTGGGCCACATGCGCTAATGTAGCTTCATATGTTCTAGCTATATCTATGGCTTTATCTAATGTAAGGTCGTCTCCATATTCTAGTATACGCTCTTGTGCTTTTCGATATTTGGTACCTATGATAAGCTGCTCGATTAAGCGCTCGTTTATTTCAAGCTGGTCACGAAATTTGCATTTGTTGGCATGATTGCGACGTTTGGTCATAAAATCATCAATATTCTCGTCGTTTGATTGCTTCATCTGCTGTAGCTGGTACCTAGCTAGCCTGAAATTTGTTCTCGGCGCTAAATGTTTTTCAAATTTTGACCAAATGTCCTCGGGATTTGTTTTCTCGTCTTCGCTGTCCCAAGTGAAACTATTATAGATATCTACGCCTTGACGGCCTATCCATAGTAGGATGTACGAGGATTTTTCATTATCTGACCTTTTTGCAAATGGGCCATTGAAAATTAGATTACAATATTGCTTGAATCTGGCGAATTCGTCGTTGATATCGCTGGTTTGCCAGTTCATAACGGGTGGCGTGAACCCTGCGGCCATGATGTTCTATCACTGACGCGGTCTGCTAGCTGTTTTCTTTTATTTCCTGTCTTGGTATCTGATTTAACCACTTATCGAATGTCGATGTATGTTTTACCTTTCACTTCTGGCACCATGTAATGATTTCTGTTCCTTGGTGGTTGTGAAATATGGCTTTATTTTGAGTATATCAATTAGGGCTACCAATGTGTATCATACAGTCTGATAGATGGATATAGGGTTTCAGTCAATGCTATGGTATCATATGACATATAGCATGACATTGCATAATCATTAATAGCGGAGCCTAAGGCCCGCGCGAGCGGAGCACCATACCTAAGAAAAAATGGTAAACCAGCAAGTTGATTATTCATGGCTTGGCTAACGTCACTTCCGTCCGTACGTCCGTGTACACAACACAGGAGTCCCGCTTGATGTCAAAGCAAAACTACTCGCAAATGCGGCTCTCAAATGCACAGAACAAAATCGCTTTAGGACAAGTCATAGCCTAAAAAAACAGTTAAAAAAAAAACACTTTCATGTAGTCAAAGATGGATCAAGAAGTGTTCTTCAAGAATTCAGGTGTGTTTTTTAGCAAACAATTGTATATATATATATTTTTTTTTGACAAGCATTTTTCTCGACGAATCGTCAAATCAAAGACTTCCTTACAAAACTTATAATATTTCTATAGATAAGCTTAATTTATCTTAATGCTGGATGAAATATAGCACGAAGAACATATTACAACAATTATTCGTCCTTTATTTAGCTTTGTAAATCTTTAACAATTCGTTTACTTTTAACCAACTATCGCATGTTTTTCGTTTAAGAAAAATGCAGCTTTGTTTGCCACCTATCGCGGGGTCTCATCGGCAAAACAAAGAAGACTTTCATTCAATAATTTTATATCTTTTTACAGATAATTTATTTAATTATTGAATGAAATATAAATTTACACCAAATATTCAACTGTTTATTAAGCTGTTCGAGCAAGTATGATTATACAAATGAGCTAAATTTGTGTTGTTGAAAGATGTTATTGTCATAGACCTAGACTTTCACTTTTTAAAAAAAGCTAAAAAATATTCAAAAACATTTACAAACGCCAATTTACTGACAAGAAATTCATCATTTTGTACTTTGCATTGTCTTTTGCATTATTTTCTATTTTGTCTCAGTTGTTCTTGTCAAGTCTAACTGAATGTAAACTTCTTCTCGTTCTGTAAAAGACGTAATTAAGTAAACGTATTTTCTGCTCACCTTAACCAGTTTTCAAGTCTGTTTTTTAGTCTTGATTTGCCCTAAAATCTCCAGATTTTCGATTTCAGTGAAAGACATACGAAGTAAATTTCAGCAAACTTGATATTGTATTGCATTATCTGTAGTTATCTTTCGTTTTTTAAGTAAAAGAAATTCAAAGCCTAAAACTGTCGGCCTTGGAAAACTTTGTCGAAGAATCTTCCAAGAACAAAACTAGCCCCTGGGGGTGGTGGTGAGTTGTGTACAAAATTCCCAAAAAAACGAAAAACAAAAAACAATGTAGTGCATTTCGATTCGATCTCACTGCATGGTTTTTACTATCGGAGAAATTATATTCATCTCGAATAAAAAATTACTGAAGATTTTTTCCCCGATCTTATTTCTACCTTTTAGTTCCATTCAAATTGTTCTCCCTGTGACTTCGGGAGCTTCGTATCGGGAGCTTCGTATCGGGAGCTCCGCTTTTAGGCAGTGCCTAAATATATATATTAGATGGAGCCATAAGCTGGAATCCTCCTTCAATGAAATTCACATAGTTGTATACAAGCAGTGTAACCAGTGTCCTGTAAGACCTACCAATAGATACATTGTATATTCTGTGAATCTTTCCAATGACCTCTCCCTCCCCATCCAAACAACTTATCACAACAGCAAATTCTTTTTCTTCGTAAAGCAAACTCTCAAAACCATGACTGAAGTAAATGCACTTCGACAAGTAAATGCAGTTCTGCTGACATTATTTTCATCAACATCACAGGCCTCAGCAGTTTCATGGCAGTCTTTTTCATTTAAATGAAATATTTCATTCCTCCAACGGTAATACCGGAGATGGCTTGCTGTAAACCTTGATCTGCTGATCTCTTGTTTTTTTTTTCTTTTTTTCTTTTACTTATTTTATTTACTTATTTGTCACTCTATTTACAATTCAGATGGGAACTAATTATAAATTGCAACTTTTATCCTATGACTATTAAGATAAATTTGAATTTTTTTCTTATAGTTTGTAGAATTTTACTTTTCTACAATTGTGCTTCAACCTGAGTTGCAAAAATACTTTAAATTATATAATACACAAAATACAGGAAAAAAAATAACATAAACTATAAAAAAGTGAAATTAGAAAAAACACAATACATCATGACTTAGTCCGATGAACTTAATAACGATGATTGAATTAATGCATTTCTTATTTTTCCCCATATTTTACAATGGAAATTAGTTTTATCCTTGCTTGTGGACACTTTTCTTTCAATTAATTCATAGTATTTTATCAAGTTTTTGAACTGTTCTAATGTTGGTGGTTTTTGTTAACGTTTTTCTCTTTTTATATCGTCGACTCCTAATATTACATCCTTTTTATTTGAATTCGGTAATGAAATACCATAGTTTTCGAGCCAAGTTCAAATACCAAAGTAGTAATTCTTTGCTTCAATGCATTCTATAAAAAATTATCTATTTTTTCTGGACTTACGTGACAGAGAGAACAAGAGGAGTGCTCACTTATTTGAAAACGATGGAGATCACGATTTAAATAAAGAATATTGTTGAGAATCTTATATTGGAACATTCTGAGATAAAAGTTAATTGTGGTTGTATATATCCTGCTATACATTTTTTTCCAGTTGAGTTGCTCGTCTATGTTAGCCATTCTTTTTTCTATGTTTATTTGAGATGTAGGAGTTTTTAATTTTGTTTAGACAATGCAGTCATGTATTTGTTTTGTTGTAATTTTTTCAATTTCCACTAATCTTTGACCGAATAAAAACCGATTGCAATCCTTGTTATTTTGTTCTCTTTAAGTCCTATGAAACTTTATAATTGTCTTTCATTTATTTGGTATGGCATGTACTATTCCAGCCCATCTAAGGTAGTCCTTATCTTGTATGCCTTTATTTCATGCAAATGTCCATTCAAAGTTTCCGCCGCTGTTACACAAGTCTCCAATTTTATTTATATCATTTATTGAGAAGTTATTATAAAAGACTTACTTGTGGTCAATTAAGTTGGGTAAGTGACCGCGGTATATGTTTAGGAAATCGCATGGTTTCGAGCGCACTTTGGAATAAATTTCCACGAGCGGGTTTTCAAAAGGTTCAAAATTGCACGAGCCCGAGAGGGCGAGTGCTATTAGAGCTTTTTATAAACCCGTGAGTGCAAATTTATTCCAAAGTGCACGAGAATTCCATGCGATTTCTTGTTAATAATATAGATGCAAAAATTTCGAAACACAATTAGATAGAAAAAAGACGTGTTGAAAAAATTGCACGAAGCGAAGAACTCGTTTGTTTTTGTCAAAAATCGTTTTACAAAACAATATTTTATTTACAAAACAGGAAAGAAATATGAATAACAAAGATTACTTTTGATCTTTAAAAAGTAAAAACAGGTTTTTTTAGAAATCATTTTTTTCATCTTCAAGACTTCAAATATTTGACATTTTTTGACAAAACAAGTAAGCATATTTCTGCAAATTCTGCAAAACTTACATAAATCATCAAATATCCTCTTTTTTCAATTCCTAAACACTCAAAGGAAAGTTGAATAAGCTGCTTTCTTTGTACAGAAGTATTATGTACCTCTTTACGGATAAAGTAGGCGAAAGTTCTTGAAGTTTAAACATCGAGTTTCAACGTCTCTCGCTTCAACTTTCGCGTCAAGTGACCTTGAACAGCTGTAAAATGGCCCAACTGATGTTTTCTTACCTTCTTAATTCTCAAATAATAAGCAGCAAGTCCTCCTTTTGCCATTCTCATCTCAACATTTTTTGCTGGTTTTCAACTGATGAAGCTTGACTTTTTTAGCATTTTTGAATTCATTTTTAAGATGAAAATCCGCCATCTTGAATTTTCTCAGAACTTCCAGAGAGGGAAGGCTGTTCTGTTGCTATGACAACTGATGTGATCTGATTGGCTAGTTTGAATTTCTTTTGTCTTTTCAACCAATCACTGAAAAGTGTTTCACATTTTTGCACTGGTGTTTCAGGAAAACAGCACTGCTCTCAACCAATCAGAAGTGAAAATTTTTTGCATCTATATTATTACTTATTATACACCCCTTCCGAGAAACTTTGTCACCCGTGAAGCGTAAAGCGTATGAACTAGTGGCGCGGAGGTTCATGGGAAATGCGTTCAAATAAACCATGCATGACGCAGAAGCTTTCTTGGCACGGGAAACTTGCTTGACGCGGGAGTTTGTTTGACGCGGGATTTTTAAAAGAGCCATTATGGCCGACGCAGTACGCATTAACGTAATGCTTAAAGTGTATAAGCACGAGAACAAAAATCAATGTTCCATGTTCTCTTTGAAAGAAATACCAATATTCAAAAATGTCCAAGAGTTTAAAAGCTATTTAGTGAAAAAACACGGTGAAGAAATAAGCCCAGCAAAGGACATCAGCAGTTTTGACCTTGGTTATTATGGCACGAGAGGAAGAAAACTGACCATTTGTACAGAGGAACACCTAAGAGAGGCCTATTTAACTGAAAGCCTAAACTATGTCACATTTTGGTTGAAGCCACATACGCATTTCGAAAAAACAAGTTTGCCAAAGAAACGAGAGACTGTGGACGAGGACGAAGTCATGTGTCTTGATTTCAAGGCGTCAAAAAACAAGAAGAAGAGTAAGTTACTGAGCACTAAAACGTGATACAATTCAAAATGGATAAATACCTTTATGCTAGCTGTCTGTCTCTATTTTTCCTTTTGTAAAGCTTAAAATTGGACTGTGCTAATTTTGTTAGTAAGGTTTTAAATTTTAGAATCGTTTGTGCATGGCGCACTTGAATATTCGAAGGGAACCCGATAAAAACGAATAATTTATAAAATGCCACTTCTTTTCTAACAAGTTCGTTATGATCTGACCTATGTTACGGGTTTTAATAAAATGTTCCATTGCTATGTTTACAGTATTCAGTATCAGTCGGTGTATTCTGAATTTAATGTTTGTCTTTAAATTTGTAGAAAATGATTCCGTCGAAGAAGACGAGGGCCTTTTCAATAACTATTTGTCGAGGCTACGTGAAACACATGGCTCAGTTCTTAGCGATTTTAAACTGAAATGTTGGGCTAGAATGTTGGTAAGTTAGACTGCATCGATAAATTGTAGAGCAGTTTTCATAATGTAAGATAAAAAGTTAGTTTTTCTTATCCACTACACAATAAAATGTGTGGTAGTTTGCAGCGATCTTTCAATCGCGCATGTAAACGACTCTGGTAATTTTGGAAATTTGGGGGTTTCTTCCTTATTAATACTGCAATAAAAGTCGCTGCAAAAAGCGGAGACTAATCCTCTACACGGGATCAACAATGGTTTGGGTTATTACTGCTTTTCGAACCTAAGCAAAACATTGACGATTGTGATAATGGTTTTTATAGGTAAATGGGAGTCACCGCGACGACAACGTACCTCCGAATGCTGCTTTTTTTGCACTAAAGTCTACAGGTGCAGTTCCTTCTACATCCAATAGGACTCCCATTGTGACCACGACTTCAACTAGTAGTTCTACCTCACTTCAGTCGGCCAGAACACAAGTGGATTCTGCCATTGAATCAAATGAAACAAAGGTGTGAAGTCCTCTTGAAATTGCGTTTGGAAAGAAAGTTATTTGACACATAACATGGTTAAAAAATTAAGCAGTGGAATTCTGTTTGCTCTGTAGAAGCTCGAGGGATGATTCTTCAACAGCTTGTGGAGTTGAAGAACCTTAAAGATGCCAATGTACTTACCAATGATGAGTTTGAGGAACAGAAGAAGAAGATGTTAGAAGATCTCAAGAAACTTTAATTATTATTTGACAATAATGTAAAATGTTTTATGGTTGTTTTGTTTGTTACTGAGTATCATTTACATGCTTATTTGTCATTTGCAAATAAGTACACGGAGGGCTTTACAAGCAATCTGTAAATCTTAGATAGTTTCTAATGTCTGCATCAGAGATTTGCATGAAGGCTTCAAACACCATTTCCTCTGGATCATCACGACACACTTGCCACACAACATCATTTCCTCGAATCCAACTCTTTGCTTGAGAGAAAACGTTCTCACATGGATTGAAGTCAGGACTGTAAGATGGCAAGAATACCACAAGAGCGCCACTAGCAATTATAGCTTGAACTACACGACGACAGCGGAGCATTTTAGCATTATCTGTAAATATAATGAGGATGCCTATCTTTCCAGTTAGGAAGCGAGTTAGGAAGCGAGTTAGGAAGCGAGTTAGGAAGCGAGTTAGGAAGCGAGTTAGGAAGCGAATTAGGAAGCGAGTTAGGAAGCGAATGATATTTTATTACAGAATATTTACAGAATATTTAATATATATTTAAAAAAAGAAATCGCAAGTAAAACGTCTGCATCAGCCGGTAATTATTAATTTTATGGGTGTAACGCGACTGTTTCTCGTTCGCTGACAAAATGTTTGCTGGCTCAACAACGGATCTGTCTGCTTCTCAACACGATGTCGGAAGACGAAAGCCGGTAAGTAATACATTATTCATAATCCTTCATTTATCATGCTAAATTATTCCATCCTTGAAAGATCAACATAGCATGTCGAAGTAAGACAATTTCTGGTTACATTCGAACACGAATTTAAGCAATAATATAGCTTAGATTGTGACAATTAAGCATTTTTGATTCAAGGGCGAAGGGCACTGACTCGAACTTTGAACTCGTGTAAAGAATCTGAATTGAGTTTATTTTGTTTACAGGAAAAATGCTTCGCCTCCCTATTGTATTGTTTTAACTGGTAAGTGTTTTTCGGGATCTATTTTTAACTGCCTTGTTAAGCATTTAAAGTAAATTCTTTGTTACTTAGATTCTCCGATCAAAGACGCGTTTATCGTTGAGAGGTTTGTGAAATTTATGGCTTCTTAAAAAGTAATTCATTATGATGTTGTACGTTTACTTAAACATTTATTATATTATAACTGTATTTGTTTATGTTTTAGGCAAAGTAATAGGCCAGAGACCATCATAATTTCAGGTACAAGGGAATCTTTTTTAATTTAATGTCTTGTGTTGGGGCCCGAGTTGGGGGAATGAGCCATGTTCTGCAGTAGTATCAAAGGCAGTGTTTTAAATTTTTCGTTTTGGTAGGGGACACTTAAAAATTGTTATTGCAAATTGTAAAATCTCCATACCCCCTTGCCCTATTTATAAATTTTGATCTTTGCTTTGCATAACATATTCTGTGCTCAGTAAAGCTAAAGTGTATGTATGGTATTTCTTCAGATTCCCCAGTCAAAGAGGTTCCGTCGAAGCAACATGATCGGTTTGTGAAATTCATGTTATAAACGTTTATAGCTGGTCTTTAGTTCACATATAATAATATTCATACACTTATTTTTTAATGTTTCAGGCAGACTAAAAGTGAAGAAATGGTTGAACCATTTATTATTCCAGGTACCATTCAATAAGCTTTTCAATATTTATTTATAAATAAAGGTGTTTATTGGTACTACTTATTTATTTAAACCTACACATATGGCTAAAAACACAATCTAAATATTTTACATTTCAATATTTGTGTACAGAATCTCCTCTTAAGGTGGAATGGAAAAGGTATGTATTTTTTTATGTATATATATACGGTTTGACTAAAATAACCAAGGCTTATTTTATTTATTTTTTTGTGTTTTTAATTTTCATATAAAGTGGTTCAAGCACTTCACTAAGTAAAAAAGGTAAGAGATGCATACAACTTCAAAACATCTGGCATATTATAAGTTCTTGATGCTGGTCAACTTTGGCAAGGAAAAAAAGCACAACAGACAGTAGAAAATGTTCCCTTTAATAAAAAAAAATAATTGCATACAGCTAATCTTGTATATTTGTATTTTATTGTCAGATGACATGTATGGATCTCTACCAGAATCAGATCAATCTGAATCAGAATCAGAAGAAGAGGATATTGATTGTAAGTTACTAACCTGTTTGTAAAATTGAAATGTGCAATATGTTTATTTTCAATTTATTATGTCCAAAACAACCCCTTCCTTTGCAACAAACATTGAATAAATATTTATTGCAATTCCATTGGTAAATTCCTATATGTGGTGAGATCACATATATTGATATATTGTTTGTACAGATGCATCAAGTTCTGACAGTGAAGCACCAGGTAAGATACATCTGTAAAGAACTATTTCATATGTTTCACTTTGAAAATATTTCTTGATATTGACTAACAAAGATAATTCACCTCACCAGCTGATAAACAGACACAGTGCCTAGATTGCCAGAAATTTTTTTCATCAGTTGGCAACAGAAATAAACACATGAGCCGCAAGCAATGCAAAACTGTGTCAAGAAAAAGGTTGATTTATTATTACAATTATTGTTTATGAAATTGAGGTATTTCTCATTTTTAAGTGAGAAATTCAATATTCACTCTCATTTTTAAGTGTTTTTGAAGTTTCACCCAATTATTGGCACTGGAAAGAGGAGGTGGCGTAGCATTGAGAGCACACCCTTCTCTCCATTGCAACCAAGTTTGGAGTCCAACCAGGCCTGGTATTGTATGTGAATAAAGTTGCTTGTTGATTATATCTCCTACCTAAAGATTTCTTGCACTTAGCTCTATTTCTGTCATAAACACAATCCAAACTCAGAAATTGAAGATTCTTGGCACAAAATCTCATTTGTTGGAACGGTGTGCCCCTGGTTTTATTCTACATTTAAAATGAAAAAATTGTCATGTAATTAATACAGATAGACAAGTGCATCCTTTTTGATGGGAAAATGTTTCAATGCTCACATTTTACATAGATGGTCATGAATGAGGGATATATTTTGCTTGACATTTTTTTGTTTCGATATCTTGCAATATGCAATATTGTTCTTTGTTTGTCCTCGTATTTCATTTTTGAGTTTCTCCTATGAAGCATAGACAATGTTTGAAGAAAAGATTATTGAAGGATCTATAAAACTATCTCAATCACTTGGATTACTGTGCTGCTAAATTATATTGATTGAATGTTTATTAATTTATTTAAATCTTTAATGACAACTATTGCTTGTTTCATAAAGTACTATAATTCATTTTCATTGTTTTGTAGAGGATTGAAGACTACTAGTGTATATGTCCCTGTAGACATGTGAGTATTAGTTTCAACGCATTTGCAAAAACAACCCATCCCCTCTTTACATGAAGTAAATCAAATATTAGAGCCAGACTGATATCCCAAAAGAGAACCACAAAGCAAAACAAAACAAAACAAAACAAAACAAAAAATGAAAAGGCTGACAGCACTGATTTCTGTTATTCATTTCAGGAAGCGAAGAAAGCTGTCCCCTTCCCTTTGGGTAGGTTATGAGAAAACAGAAGTCGAGGTGTTGCCATTCGACATCGATGGTACTTGTTCTTATAGGATGAAGTATGACAAAGACGCGCTTATGAAAAGCAGCCAAGATGGGAGACCTTGGAAGAAATGGGTCTCATCAAGTAGAGCAGGCTTCAATGGTGTACGCAGACTTGCAACTTGCTCTGGGACACATCAGTGTAACAATACCAGGTGCTCATATATACATTCTTATTTTAAACCCAACAAGGTGAACTTCCAAAGCCAAGGTACAAATCATATCACATGTTCCTGTTGTGGTTACAAGGCATTGAAAGTAGACTGTACAGCAAAGAAAGTATGGGAGTTCCAGGAGAGTTATGTCACCATATACCATTATGGCAAGCACACTTGTGTCGCAAAAAAAAGGACACTGAAATCCATGAGGACGCAAGTGCATTTTTCAAGATCAATGCAAGTGCTAAGCCTTCCCAGTACCCCTATGTTAGTTAGTTCTTAGAAAATAGTGTTTAAAGTAGATGTTCTGAGTTTTTAATTTGTGAGTTATGAATTGTTTTGTGAAAAGGTTGATTTCCGCAGGCAATTTTCTTTTCAAAACCTGTCAAGATGGCCGTATTCAAAATTCATTATCTTGAAAACAAGCTCAGGACAGCCAATTTTTCTTTTCATTTTTGAAATCAGCGTTAAACTCTCTATAAAATATCTTTCTATAAGAACATTTTGTAATGATTGCTTGATAAAGTAGCTAGTCACCTTAAGACAATCTTGGCTAGAATGTATGATTTCCTAATTCGCTTCCTAACTCGATTCCTAACTCGCTTCCTGACTTGCTAGTTAGTTTGTCTCAAATATAATGCAATTGTCTTCATTAGATTAGTGCGTTGCAATAAAATACTAACAAAATCTGATGTGATGTGAATGCTAACCCATTACGATCACAGAGCGAGGATTAATCCCATCAAACGGCTGTAGATTAGGAATAAGGTTTTCATTCACAAATTCAAGAAATTTCTCTTCATTGGTATTCCCGCGGCGGATACTCAAGTCTATTATTCTTTCCGTGCAGATGACAGGGATAGCAGTAATCCTGGGACCCCAATTGCCATACCATCTTTGTGTTTGAGCTCGATAGCCTCGAAAACTGTATCCAAAGCGTCTCGAAATTCGTTTATCCTGTAATGCAGAACATTTGTTATAACCCCAGTACGGAGATCAGTTAAAAAGGTATAACAAAATGAGTTTTTGAAAAGAGAAGGCACACTCGTCAAGGAACACAAACATCGCAGGATTGAATTGTGATACCACAGACCAATAGTTTATTCGATCTTCTTTACATCTTTGATAAGGAATTCTTTTGAGCTATAAACACCGAAAGTGAAATGTGTTGAATGAAAAATTGCAGCAATTTTCGAATACAACATTCATGATTACAGATTTCTCATCGGCTTACAAGAATGCATTTAACACTTAATATTACCATTTTGCGTGTGATGCCATTTCTTCTAAAATAGTCGTGTAAAGTAGAAACAGAAAGCCTGGCACCGCATACTCCTTCAACGTGTCTACAGAGCTCAGATAGAGTTTTTTCTGGGTGTCCTAACAATTCTTGCATCAAAACGGCTTGTTCTTGTTGCGATAGCGAACACGAACCAGCAGGTCTTCCTGGTTTGTCAGCACAAACATTTCGTCTCTCGTAATATCGTCGGGCGAAGCGTAACACGGACCTTGAAGACATGCCAAGACGAACAGCAATGTCACCTTTACTGTGGTTTAAGCCATATAGCAGTACGCTTCTCATCCGTAAATCGTCACTTAATGCTCGCGGCATGATTGCTTTGACCCATGTGTTGGTGTGCACGTGGTCAAATATAAACTATCCCATGACTCCCCGCGCCACTAGTTTATACGCTTTTCGCTTCACGGGTGACAAAGTTTCTCGGAAGGGGTATATAAGTACTGAGATTTACATGTTCGCAAGCTATTTGATAAAAATCATATCACAAAAACGGGAAGCGATCCTATTTGCTATACGTTTTTCTTCACTAGTGAAGAACAACACTAGTGAGAAAAATCGTATCGAGTTTTCCCGCGACTTTTGCAGAAAGTGTCAGCTTGCGTTAGAATGTTTGTTGTCAAAAGTTCTCAAACATGGAAGGTTGTTGCTCAAGATTTGCTCAAATCGACTCAATCACTGAGTTTATTGATAGCCAGGAAAACGAAAACACTAGAAAAAAGACACAGAACGATGTGACACTCCTAGTGCTATAGAACAGATTCCTGCGAAAGAACTCGTCCTCGGTGTCCGTAAGAAAGAAGAAAGAACCAGCCAACGAAAACTACGAACCAAGCTCTCTACGGGCTTTTATAGCTAGTTTTGAGCGATATCTAAAGAAGAAAAGTTATTGAGTGAACATCATCAAAGACGCTGACTTTGAACAGACACGAAAAGCTTTGCAATCAAAGCAACGAGAACTCAAACAGATAAAGGAAAAGGAAGTATTTTATTTTTCGTGTGTTAGTCATTAGGTTATTTTTTGATTGGCTTTCACTTTAATATTGAACAAGTACACAATTCCGATCTAAGTATACTTATATTTACAAGTCTATCACACTATTAGAAAGAGACATTTCTATTTCAGTTCGAAGCAATTGTTCGAGGTTCAATAAATTTTTTTCTCAACTCCAAGTTCAAAAAATCTTTACTTGTAATATCTCAGTACTTCTAAAATAAATAAATAACATCATGGTTAGTTCGCTTGTACGGTTTTTATTCACGAGTTGTGAACGTTTGATTCTTTACAACTCGTGAATAAAAACCGTACAAGCGAACTAACCATGAAGTAATATCTATATAAATAATCGAGTTACCTATGAACTAAAATATATTTGTTGTTCCAAATGGGCTGGTTGAGCACTGTTTGTATTGTATCTATAGAGTTGGTGCTCACGAATTCTGCCCATGTTAAAAGATTTTGTAGAAAAAAATCGGGAATGTTTTTTTTAATTCTTTGTGGGTTCTCACTGGGCACCGTTCTGTATTTGTTGCGTACATCCTGGGATTAACATATCTTTCAGGCACTGAATCCTTCGCTTCGGTTCGAGTCTTGCTTCCTTTTTCAGTTCACCAAATGACATACTCTCTTGCATCTTCTTTTTGTATTTTTAGGTCACCTTGTTCAAGTTTGCGGTGTTCGTCTCTCGCTCGCCATCCGAAATGTAAAGTGTTATTGAACCACACGGTCCTCAGAAGAGAAAGGGGAGAATGGCAACCAAGCTGACATTCGCTCCAAAGCTTCTCAATCTCCTTTGCAGATAATCCAAGAGCTTTATTTGGGCGGCTACCTCTTCCGGATCGACGCAGTTCTTTCCGTTTGGATTCCAAACTCTCTCTCGACTTCTGGAATTCCTTGTCTGTGAGGATACTGTATAATTTGCCATTTTACAGTACATTTTACTGTTAAAGTATATGGCTCATAGTCAATGCTATCTGATTTTCTGACTTTTATGAAAAAATGCGACAGAAGTTGATCCAGCTCTTCTACTGGCACTTCAAGAATGTCTCGAGAGTCTTTGGCAACGTCGAGACGCCATCTCTGGAAAATCTTGAGGTCAGACGCCGTCTTTTTCACTGTGTTTTTGTTTTTGTTTTTGTTTTCTTGTATAAATTTATCTATCTCGCCAGCATCCAATTTTGTTGGATGCTGTTGTGGTTGTGGTTCTGTGTTCTCGTTAATTTTTATATCAAGTGTGAAATTTGGAAGGTCTTCGTCCGAAAAATCTTTGTCGCATACCAGGTTTTTAAAACGTCGTCGTCCATTTTTTCCCCAGCAAAACAAACTAGCTCGCTCGCGTATGTGTACGCGTGAGCACTAAACTGGTTAAAACCAGTTTGAAAACCGTGTAATACGGAATTCCAAACCGTGTAATACGGTCTCATATTTGCACTCGTTTTGGCCTTTATTTGCACTGAAAAGCGCGCGTTCGTATAATAAAAACAAATATGGGGAGACGGGATATCCTTGTTTTGTACCCCGTTCTACTGGAAAGAAATTGGTTGCTGTACCGTTATTTATAATGCAACTCATAATGCCTCGAAGAAGTAGTTTTATCCACTTTATAAAAATATCTCCAAAATTAAAATGTTTTAGTACTGCAAAGATGGAATTCTGCTCTATGGAGTCAAAAGCCTTTTCGAAATCCGCTGCAAAGAGAGGCAGAGATTTATCATACAGTTCTTTTTGATCCATAATACTTTGTATTACCAATAATGGCTCTTCAATCGTTCTCCCTCTAACAAACTTATATGCGGAAGAATCTTACTTATTCGATTACTCATAACCCTACTGTATATTTTGATATCAACATTTAGTGATATTAAGAACTTGTGTTAATATAGGTTAATGTTAAACTGCGAGGGAACTACGTCATCGTCATTTGATCAGATATCAGTACACGTTTGTAATCGTTATAGTAGGTTCCCTTAAAATCGTCTCTTCGCGTACTCTGAGAATGGTAAAATCGAAACGAAGAACAACTCCCACAGCAAACGCCACATGTCTACCTACGATGGATCTTCCTGATGACCCTTCTACCAGCTCTGACCAAGAGCAAACGAGTATCTCAACAACAATATTTGAGGCCGTTCGTGCCATCGGATCACAACTACATCAGCTCCAGTTGGATCAGGAGGATTTAAAAAATCGCGTCGATGGTCCACTCGACCAGCAGGAACAGCCGCCACAGTTGTTGCTTCGGCCGCCCCCACTCCTCATGCGGGTGGTCCACCTGACACAACTTTTGGTGAGTACGTCGACTTTGTCATGCTATTGGCGACTAGCTCACCACACAACACCGTTCCCTCGTTCAGCGCGGGGTGGGGTAAGCCCAAACCCCGTGTTATCGATTGCTTCGATACATGGTTGAGCGCTTGGAATCTTTATGAAATGGATATTGTTTCCTCCAACCCCACAAGATACCGGGGAATGGCACTGTATCGCGCTCAAATCCAAGATGCCAGTTGCAAATTCCGCTGGAACTGTGTGTATCTCTACGTCTGCACACATCGTATGAATTTGGCGTCTCATCGAGGTCTTACTACCACGTTGGATACCCTCGATACTACTCTTTATTTTATACATACTGAGATTTTCTTATCAAATTTCCCTGTGTGAAAAACAAGTTCATGACTTTTTTAGCCAATCAGAAAAGCGAAACGATTTGTCACACGTGAAAAAAGCGTTTCGTACAATCGCAAAACACTGTCGAAGCGAATCGTGTTTTCGCGGTCATCGCGGGTAGCTTTGTGGAGCAGCTTTCAAATACTTTCAGTGTATTGTAGTTGTTCGTAGTTCAAATTAAACTTATCTAATCAAGAGCTAGGAGATATTTGTGAGGATGGCTGAACAATCAAGAAGATTTTTGTGTCTCTTGACAAACCTATACAAGTTTATCGAAGACCAAAAAAAAACAAAAAAAAAACAAAAAAAAAACAAAAACAAAACAGAAACACTCTGTCAAAACACGAAGAGATGTAAGTTCTCAACTCCAAAAATGAAACGAGAAGAGTCGAGAAAATCCCGCCAGAAGAGCTTAATGGATATATCAGTGAATTGCAGTACTATCTCAAACGAACAACAGAAAAACATGTCTTTGATTCTGAGTGGAAATACTACAAGTACGTCTATAGAAAAAAGGCCAGTTTACAAAGTACAGTGGGCACCGAGTGCCGTGAATCTTCATTCATGAAAAGTTCTAGTTTCCCTGCAGCATGTCCATTCAGTGGAGCAGTTTTTCAATGAGGACAGTTTGACATGACAATAAAAACTTTAAAAAAGTCGCCGACTTTCACCGATAACTCATTCAAATCAACAGAGTCAACACATTGCTTCATGACGCATCAAGCGTGTGTTTGAATCGTCGAGACGAAGACAGCCCTCCGCTTTGACAAACTAAGTTTATAAGACTTCATTGACCACTGATTTTGGTTGCTTATTTCGTTATTTTCTAAAGAACAGTTTCATATTTGGTTTAGAATTTAAACGTTTTGCTATTTACTTTGTACCAGATATGTTTTTTGATTTAAATAGTGATATTTTTATATGTAGCAAGCTTTTAACTTTTTGATGGAGAATTTTAAAATACAGCAGTTTTGTATTTTTTTTAGAGAATCCATTAAAGGTGAATAAATAAAAACAACAATAAATTGGTTTTGTATCTGAAATCTCACTCGTTCGCTTCGCTCACTCGTTCGATTTCAGATACTTCACCAACTCGTGCGAAAATCCCGTACGCGCGCGCTTTCCATGAAGTAATCTCTATTTACGCCACTATTCTCGACGCTTCTGCTCTAAGAATTGGCGCAAAACAATGTTCCCGTAGTAAATCATACGATCACTTGGTGAAAGAATGTCCATTTCTTGCGTTTGACCCGATGGAGGAGAGTAAAAACACGCAAGCTAAATCACCCAGTCTCCCGTCTGGGAACGGCGCAAAAACCACCTGGAAATTCGACAAGTGGTTTGATCGCTCGGGAAAGGAACGATGTAACCTGTATCAAAGACAGGTTTGCAACGCCGGGGACGGATGCAAGCGGGCCTATGTTTGCAAGTCTTGTCGGGGGGACCACCCTCAGAAACGTTGTCCATTCAATTCCTGAACTCTTATCTCCCTTTGATGTGAATACGTGGCGTGTTTTATTACACAATCATCCGGACCGGAACTTTGTTGAGGAACTGTTAACGGACATTGAACGCGGAGTAGATATTGGTTTCAATTGCGTGATCGGATACCGATTGTTTGTGACAACCATATCTCTGCAAAAACAAACATTGAATCAGTTGCTAAGGAACTGGAACGTGAGCTGGAATTCAACAGGAAAATTGGACCGTTTCTAAAACCTTTTAAGAACTTTGTCGGATCGCTGATGGGTGCAATTCCCAAAAAGCACTCGGAGCCACCGAAGTGGCGAATCATTCACGACTTATCATGGCCCGCCGGTCATGCAATCAACGATGGAATTCCCGCAGATTCCTTTTCTTGTGTCTATATTCGACTTTGTATTCGTCTATCGCCGAATTAAAGCTTCTGGGTCGAAATGCGCTCATGTGTAAATTGGATTTATCAGACGCCTTTCGCCATATCCTCGTCCGTGCACAGGACTGGGAACTTTTGGGTTCCACTTGGCCCGTTGTAATCGACGGTCAACTGTTACTGGGTATTTTTTCGATGGCTTCTTATCGTTCGGCCTACGAAGCTCGCCTGCATTGTTTTTAAAATTCATGGGCGCCTTGAAGTTCGTCGTGTCGGAACGACATGTCACAACAGTATGGAATTATTTAGATGACTTTTGGTCTTGTGGACCTTGTTCGCCGTACACACTTTGTGCTTTTAATCTCGACATCATGCTGGCAACTTGCAACGACCTTGGCTTCATTGTAAATCCAAGTAAAACTGTTCAATCGTCCACAACACTGTCTTTACTAGGAATTGAACTTGACACCAATCTACAAGAAGCACGGATCGATCAATCACGACTAAATGATACTATGACATTATTGTCTCAGTGGAAAACCCGCACTTCGTGCACGAAACGCAACCTCCAATCGTTGATCGGAAAATTGTACTTTATTTGTAAAGTCTGCCGATCCGGCAGGACATTTCTTCGCCGCATGATTAATTTGTTAAGCAAAGCCACGCACGCTACTCATCACATCCGTCTTACATCTTCATTTCGTAAAGATATTCATTGGTGGCTAACATTCTTGCCGTCCTGGAACGGCTGTAGTTTTTTCTATGATGATGAGTGGCTACAATCTCCACCTTTGCAACTGTTTTGCGAGGCGTCTCTGGCTGGATTTGGATTTGCGGGTGATTGGGTGTCGGGTCTGTTTAGTTCACACCGCATTCCCTCATCCCGTTCGATTGCTTTCAAGGAACTGTACGCCATTGCTGCCGCATGTGTCCCGCACTTAGCTTGCAAGAACATTCTGTTTCACTGTGACAATATGGCTATTGTACGAATTCTTTCAAGCGGGTCTAGCAAATGTAATCACATTATGTCTCTCGTGCGCTACTTATTCTACATCTGTGTGTTGCATAACATTTTTTTAAGGGGCAACCCACATTTCTGGCGTCAACAACAATATAGCTGATAGTCTTTCTCGTCTACAGATCGACAAGTTCAGGTCTCTCGCTCCACAAGCCAGCCGATATCCCACGTTCGTACCACGACTCGACTTAACCAACTTCAGCTAAAGGCTGGTCGCTACTCCATTTCTGGATTTGCTGTTCAAACTCAACGTACTTACACCACAGCACAACGTCAATTCCTAAATTTTTGCGCCGATCACGGTTTATCTCCAGTTCCCGCGACGGAAGAGACATTGATATTATTTGTAACACATTTATCCGAACGCATTAAGCCACAATCAATAACAGTCTATTTAGCCAGTGTCCGTTCGCTACACATTGCTTCTGGTAACGCTAACCCTCTCGAACCTGGCCTGAAACTCAAGCAAACTCTGCGCGTGTGCACCACGTCGCAAACTACCAATCACATTTGATCTACTGGTTTGTATGTCATTATTCCTCAATACAAATTTGGTAGATGAGTGTGTCTACTGGTCTGCTATAACAGCGGCTCACTTTCTCATGTTACGGGCTGGAGAATTTACGGTACAATCTCATGAACGCTTCGATCCTACTATTCATCTGACCGTTAGGGACGCACAATTACATACAACATTACAAGGACAAGAATATTTAAAACTACATATCAAAAAATCAAAAACTGACCAATGTCGACAAGGTGTGCAACTATCGCGTGTGTGCTCTGTGTGCACTAAAAACGAACCTAGAGTTACATCGCCAGCGCGGGGGGACACCTTTTTCGCCTTTATTTATGTTATCTGATGCTCTCCCCTTATCAAGAAAGAAATTAATGGACTTTGTATATCCTTTATTACGCCTTGTTGGAATCGATCCTACTCAATACAGCGGGCACAGCTTCAGAACCGGAGGTGCAACATCCGCGTCGCTTGCTGGCCTCACAGACTACGAAATTCAACTGCTTGGACGATGGAAATCAGACTGTTACAAAACAATACATACGTCCACCTCTCGATTTATTTCTCGACATACCCAAAAAGATCGCACAAACTGCACCAATCGTTTACCAATACGCTCATCCTTATACCAAAAATTTTAGTTAAGAGGAACAATTTCTGATGACTTTTCTGATGACTGATTTTCAATTTTAAAATTTTCCACTTTGGGCATTATGGGCAGTTTTATTTGCTGTATCAAAGTGGTAAATATAAATAGACTGCCCGTTATCGGCCCAAACAATGTTGTCTTTGTCGTCAATAATTATATACCAATAGATAAGCAGTATTAATAAGACTTATTGGGCGCCAGTTTTCAAGATATCTGTTATCTTTACCTTGTTTTTTTAAAAGTGTGTTAATAGACCTATCCCGAATTCGCTTGACTGACCACAAAACAATGGTTTGAACATAACTTGAGATGTGACAGATGTGATCATGATACACTTACTGCGGTTTTGCACGAAATACATACCACCCTGGAGAGTTTCGATAGCTGTGAAACGGAAGAGTTCACCTATATTTTCAAACAAGCTTCAAAAAACATTCGGGCATGGAAGGCGTATCCTCTTCGTTCTGTGAATCAAGATCAATCAAGACTTGACATTTTGAAAAACCTGAATCCACAGTCTTCCCTTCTCATTCTTGATTGGGCAATGAAATTTCTGCCACGAAAATTTAGAGCTAATATAGAGAGCACATAACCGTGGCCATCAGGAGAGACAAAGACCGCGAGATGCAGATGCTAACATTTGTGCATCCTTTTGAAAGCTGCACCCAAGAAAGCAGCAGTGTTTTGGCAATAGGTGATGATGTATTTCAGCAGCTCAAAACAATAGCGCCTGAAATTATAACCATTTACCTAAGAGCAGAGAATGCAGGATGTTTTCATGCCGCCTCGACCTTGCTGTCGTTGAAACAAATTGCTTCAAAGTATCAGATCACTTTGTCCCAGCTAGACTTTTCCGAACCGCAAGGAGGAAAAGGATCTTGTGATAGAAAGACGGCTACAATTAAGAACAAGATGAGAGTATACCTAAATTTAGGTCACGACGTTGAATCTCCAAAGCAAGTGATGGAAGCCATAGATTCATCAGGAGGTATTCCTGGCGTGAGGGTGACTGTATGTGGCAATCAGCCTGCTTCAAAATTCCCGGATATCAAATGGAAAGGTATTAGTTTCCTGAGCAACTTTAACTATAGCGACAAGGGTTTGAGAGTCTGGAGAGCGTACGGCATAGGACCTGGAACATTTTTCGAGTGGAAAGATCTCAACGTACCCCCCAAGCATGCCTTGACAGAATTAAGTACCAACACCGATATGCCCAGTTCTAAAGCTTCGTTTGTTGCAGTTACCGCCAGACGCCGTTTGCAATCCACTTCAAGTGCATTAGATACCCAGGCAGTTCAACCTTCCTCAAATGTTGAAAAAAGTGATGATGACGACACAGGCTGTAGCAGCAGCCTTGAAGAACAAGCTTCAGAACTATTCATCTGCCCAGAAGAGGGATGTGTTAAGTCTTTCCAAAAGTTTTCATATCTTCTAAATCATCTTGACTGTGGTGCGCATTCATATGCTCCTGAACACGAAACATTTTTTGATAAAGCAATAATACTCTACGCAACCAAGCTAGAGCAGGGTGCTACCAGTGCCATACCTGAAATTGCATCCGATATTCCATCTCTACAGCTGGAACAAGAGCTACCTATACTTGATATGGGATGGGCGTTGAAATCTACTGGACAGCAGAGAAAGCGGTTTTCTGAAGCTCAGAAAAAATATCTAATGGGCTTATTCAAGATTGGCGAACAAACTGGACATAAGGTAGATCCTGTTACAGCGTCCAAATCAATGAGAAAAGCAAAAAACGCAGATGGTGTCCGCATGTTTGGTCCCGAAGAGTTCTCACTTCTAAGCAAATTGCGAGCTTCTTTTCAAGAGTCAAAGCAAAACAAGTCATTCCTGATGAAATCGATGAAGACGAAGACATTGAAGAGAATGTCGACGAAGCTTCAAGAGAAAAGGCCTTAAATGAATTTGGAAGAGAGGTATTAAGTGTTCTGGCAATTTAACATCCAATCATATATGACACTTTTAACATCTGTGAACTTGCGAAATCCCAATCACGATTTTCTAAGTTTTCAATATCCATGCTCCAAGAGATCTGCGCTTCCTGTGACCTGGACACGTCTGGTATTCAAGTGAAACGGAAAAAGCCATACATCGATCTCATTGTCAGTTTGGTAAACAGCTGCAGTTGTATGCAATCTTGACTTTCTTAAGATAGCTGACGACATTATAGCACAGCAGACCGTTTACCGTCTAAAATTTCGTTAAAAGAAATTCTGGTCAATTTAATTTTTAAATTACCGTAAAACAGGAATATTTTTGTTGCAGGTTAGAGGGCTCATGTGGGCTCATAGACGTGGAAACTCATAAAAGACCTGTTACACGAGGTAATTTTTCTCGCAAATTGCAATGAAACGCCGTTGCATTACATGTCGGAAAAAATATTGCACATATAGCACCACCCTTTCTGAAACTTGCAATGCAACGTTGCAATCTGCAAAAAAATTGAATGAGCTTCTACTTTTTGTCACGTCACATCACAACACAATTTGTGTTGCAAATGACCAATACAAGCGCAGCTCTTCCATAGGCCCCGCTGATATATCCGGTTTTATAGCAGACCAAAAAAAGCGCAAGTTGCGAAGAGTTGCGCGCGTCTAACATCTCACCTACGACTTGCAGTGTTCTGCTTTCATCAGCATTGCATTACATCTTGCAAGAAAAACTGCATATTTCGTGTAACAGGACTTTTACAGCCGGAATTTTACGGTATATATATATATAACTTCGTAACAGCATATCCAGTATCCTTTGATTGACATTTACTTTGTAAAAATTCTTGTTTAGGGAGCATTCATTTTTTAGGAGAGAGGAGAGGGGGGGGGGGGGGGGGGGGGGAAGTAATCACAGGAAGCAAGGTCCCTTACGAAATATAGAATTGTAAGATTTAATAATTCAAGCAAACGCAAATAATCGACTTTATCGAAAATACTCGAAAATAATCATGTAATATGCATTCTTTGGGCCACCAATAACTATTCAGAATCTTCGAATCGAAAGGTTTTTACTCAAAGATCGGAGAAGTAAATAGTTCTCAAGTGTATAAAGGCGTAAAAGCGCGATTCCTGATTGCGACCCGTCAATCAAATATTAGACCAATTATGTATATTATCACTTGGTGTCGCCATTTATAGTCGAAGGACGTTCAATAAATGCAGTTCTTTCTATTTTCCAAAAATATCGATATATAGTTTTCGCTGTTCAGCTTCAGAAATCAAGTGGGATCTTTAGCACTTGAAAAATATGGAAATATAAGCGATCTTCATTTAAAAGGCTGAAATTTGCGGAATAGTGCAGACGAATTCAATCGTTGCTTTGAAAGCCATTGTTGATACAGATAACGTTTATAATATGACAAAACAACACCGGATCTTCGTTTTTAAACGATTTTAAAAAATCTCTCAAAAAGGAATTAAACTTCTACATTGACAAGGTTGTCATGGTTAGAAGCATATAGTTAAGTGTAAAAGCATTGGTGAAACTTCAAGTATTGGTTAGTGAGTGAGAAGCCTGGCTTTGTTGTTCGTTTCAAAAGCTAAGCCGGGACCGAAAAAACGGCTCATTACGGCAACTTTGACCGAGCGTAAAAATCCGAAAACTGATTTACCCAAGCTAATTATTTATACAGCTGAAGAAAAACTCCTCTTCTTTAAATAGCTTGGATATAAATCGATTTCAATGTTTCGGCCATAGTAAAATTGCCACTTGTTTCGAAGCTACTTTTGAGAGTGCTGAAAGTATGTCCTGCAAAAAAATCTACTAAGAATTCTTTATTCAAGTTACACGCGAAAAATCACTCTACTAACTAAACAGAGAGAATACTTGAAGTTTTTTATATTTTAAAGGTTTAATCTTGTACAGTTTTAGCAAAGGAGGTCTGTAATTGTGCTCATTTTTAAACCTCTCTAATTAGCATATTGACGCCTTGAAATAAATATTTTAATTTCTTGGGAATAAAACAATATTTTCAAAAACTAAGTGTGTAGGGGTTTGTATTACATCATAGCCTACCTTACTTCAAAATATGAGACAAATCGAATTTTTCACACTTGCCACGAAATTTCAAAAATGTCTGATTTTTTCTGTTCTGTAAATTTTTAGTGTAATGGCTGATTTATTTGTAGATGGGGCTGGAATAATATCGCACTTGTCTACAAAGGGTTGAAGTTCGTCTGATACTAGAAAGAAATCAAGTCTACGTTATAAGAGTTTCCCGGGTTTACTGTTTTTGCCTTGCCCCGCGCCCCTCAATGTGTATCTCTTTACTATTGGGTTAAGCAGTCTCCAAATGTCACAGATATATAGGTATTCTTGCATGATGTTTTCGATAGTTTCTGTTGATTTAATCTTTTGTACAGGGTTCCCACCATACGCTTCAAGCTGAGTGTCGAAACAAAAATTAAAGTCTCCTCCACATATGATTGAAGTTTCTATTGGAATGTTCATCGAATTTACTGTTTGTATAACCTCCTTCATTGTTAATACTTGGTCATTTTCTAAATTTGGCAGATACGAATTTATTAATAGAAAATTGTTACCTTGAATTTCGGCAAGTACTATTACATACCTTCCATAACTATGAACTTTTTCTTTGCTTCCGAAAAGAATAACTGTACCTTTACTATTTGTTTCTCCGTTAGACATGATCAATTTTTCTCTTGTTCTCTTTGACCACTCACTTTCTAGATCCGTCTGACTGTGCGTTTCTTGTAAAAATGTGGCTCCATTGTGACTATCATGTTCGGTTAGCCAATTGTTGATCTTTCTAGATCTGTTCTTTTTGTATTCCCTTAGTCCACGCACGCTTAAGTACATAATAGGAAAATGGAACTCATCCATTGTCCATAAAAGTCGAAAAAATGACATTAAGTTTGCAGTCATGTATAACAATAAAGACAAACATGTCATCAAAAAGAGAGGGGAAAAATGCACAAAAGATTAAAAAAAAAAATTAAATCAAAACTTATATGCATCTGTTGAGGGCTTTCTATTAGCCAAAAGTAGGTCATCAGCTCCCTGCCTTTTTGCTAGTTTATCGTAGAATGCTAGAGGAATGTTGTTACTATATATAGATAAATCTATCAAATATTTTTTGAATCTTAGGTCTTAATTTTTTACTTAAATTTAAATTAATTTAATTAAATCAATTTAATTTAAATCTAACTTAAATTACCCGTTCTTCACCTACTTGCCACTCATTGCCTCTAACATATAATTTGTCTGGCTTGGACTTACTTAATGCTGCCGGTATCTTGTTTTGTTTGGCTTTCTTTAATATCGGCATCAATCTTCTTCTTCTTTCGACGATCTCTCAAGGTAAACCATACTGCTAGAAATCAAGCAAGTTTTACATCTTTCAAAAATGCTGTTTTAGCAGATTTAATCTCAACTAGCAAGCTCTGACCTTACCTATAGTTTTTTTTGTTGTTTTGTTTTGTTTTTGTTTTTTATATTATTATTTTATTTATATTCGATGTTATACATTAATATTATATCTTAGTTACTTGTCTTAGTTATATATATTCACGACCGTCATGTAAACCATATTTTCTGTTGGCATTATCGTGTATAAATAAAGGATGATTGATTGATTGATTGATTGATTGATTGATTGAAATCGTGCATGTATTGCGTAAGAAAAATTAAAAGCAAAAGAAATCCTATTTTGTTATAAAGACATCAATGTTTTAAACAAAGATCTAGTAGAGCATTTCCTTCATATCCGTGAAACGTTTCGTAAGAAATTGCACAAATTAGCTCGCGCTATTCACTAGTCTTCCTTAAGTATTATAAAACGTTGCACTTATTGCAATTTTGTCAGCAAAGTGTTTCACAAAATATAATGGAAGAACTTGCTAACTATAGTCTACTCAATGTTTGTAAACAAAAGCCCCATTTTGGCAAATATAAATACCAAAAGACTTTTTTATAGAATTGGCGACCATTAGCATTCCATTCATCACAAAATGGTAAATGAAGAGACAAATTAACAATACTGAGGTGAAAGCCTTTACAAATACACGAAACTTTCCTTATCACAGGTACCCGATATTTTTGTTTTGCTTTGCCCCTGGACGCCCCATAATGCATTGCGATTCAAGGTGATCGTCTTATCACAAAAATGCGGGTTGTAAATGGTATTTTGGTATCATTTCACATTCATCTTGCAAATTACACATGTCTTAGGCCCCGTCCACACGTATCCGGAAATTTTTGTATCCGCAATTTTCTTTTTGCGGATACGGGTTGCGTCCACACGTGTCCGCAAATTTTTGTGTCCGCATCCGCAAATTTCACGAAAACGGATACGTATGGGCGATGAAAAGGATTCGAATACGCTGCGTGTGGACGCAAACATTTTCGTGAAATCGTTCTAATGCGTGGTGCGTCGACCATTATGGCTCTTTTAAGGCTCCGTCCACACGTATCAGGAAATTTTTGTATCCGCAAATTTTTTTTTTTTGCGGATACTGGTTGCGTCCACACGTGTCTGGAAATTTTCGTATCCGTATCCGGAAATTTTCGAAAACGGTCTCCAGAGTGGAAATTTTCGAATACGCTGACGTAAACACGATTTTGCGCATGTTCAATAAGAAAAACTATCCGTTAAAGGGACTAGGCACTAGCGTGCATCAGGGCGGATCATGAAATTTCCGGATACGTGTGGACAGTGAAAACGATTCGAAAACGATTCGAATACGCTGCGTGTGGGCGCGAACATTTTTATATCCGCAAACAAAAATTGGCGGATACAAAAATTTCCGGATACGTGTGGACGGGGCCTAAAAATCCTGAGTCAAGCAAACTCGCGCCTCAAGCAAGTTTTGCGTGCCAACAAAGCTTCCGCGTCATTCATGGCTTATTTGAACAAATTTCCCATGACCCTCCGCTCCACTAGCTCATACGCTTTACGCTTCACGGGTGGCAAAGTTTCTCGGAAGGGGTGTAGGTTAGCCTGCGTAGCCAGGCGTTCCTGAAGAGGACGGGAGCCGGGAGAAAATGGGAAGAGAGGAAAGGGGAGGGTACGCCTGCCAGCAGACCCTGCTATTTTAAATTACCCGTTCGTACACGAACGGACGTTTCTGATTGGTCAGCTGAAAATTTTGATTGACAGTCGAGTCTATTCGGATTTTACATTCAAGATGGCGTTCACAGATTAACAATTTGAAAGAGCATTGAATGGTTCACTAGCTTCATTTGATTCCCTTCAAGACTTCGAACTTAAGAAGGAACAGCAAGATGCGATAAAACAACTTGCGAATAACAAAGATTTATTAGCCGTTTTACCGACTGGATCGGAAAAAGCATGATTTTTAGATTTTTAGTCCGAGTCAAACAATTCCTCTTGCAGAAACAGTTTTTGGCCCGCTTATCGTAAATCATGCATATCCAATTAGGGGGCGTAATTCAAAATAGCAGGGTCAGCTGGCAGGCGTTCCTTTCCCCTTCCTCTCTCCCCATTTTCTCCGAGCTCCCGTCCTCTTCAGGAACGCCTGCTACACAGGCTACGTGTAGGCATGAGAATCACGGGTGGTTGCTGAAACCCGGAACGAGCCCCAACGAGCTGATTTGATTTTGCTGATTTTTGCTTTTGCAAGTGTAATAAGGCAGACGGGAGGGAGAGATATAATCAGAAACCTAGAGCCGTCATTTTATTACTTTGAAAGATTCGTGTTATATCTTAAAGTGCTATAACTATGGTTAAGGCTATTTTTTCTTTCTTCAGTTCTCATATCAGGTGAGTAATTCATTACAATGCAGATGCCAGGGGGATAAATCAAGTCAGGTCTTCACTGACTTCAGATCTAAAAAATGCCTGTTTCAATTTCCATAGATGATCAAGATCTGCCTCGAGATCTATACCTAAAGCCTGAGGTAGGGTACAACGAAAAACTCTAATTTAGATTGATCTATATGGCCGAGTTTATTTATGTAAACACTCTTTTACATTTCTTTTTATTTATATATATATTTTTAAGAAAGTGGTTGGAATTATTACAGCACGAGGGCCTATTAACCGTGGCGATATTTGTTACTCTAGCTGTTTACCGCCGTTAGTTTATCGCGTACAAAACTTATTTCAACCAGCTATTAGTCCACAAATTCTGTCTTAAAAGCTTACGAAATCGTAATTTACTTTTCAATTATAATCTTAAGACCCTAAATTTATCATTTTTCTTGTCATTTTTTGCATGCCTTTGTGAAGTGACGGTTCTTTCAAAGCAAATCCTCGCTATCTGATTGGTTACCTTGTACGAAACTTCGTCTAGGTGGTCATATGGTGAGGCGCGTCGCGCTGTAAGTAGATTTCATACTTCATATTATTTTTACTAATTGTTCGTTTCATTATTTCCTTAACAGGAAAAACACGGAATCAAAAATACTTGGTATGCTTTATGTATTGTCTGAACCAACGGCATTTTGGCATATAATTAATACATTGATTTATCTAAGTAAGCGTTAAACAATCACACTTTGGTCAAAGTACTTCAATGACACTGTTGACAGTACTATGTACTTATTGACTGACTTGGGTCGGGCCGGACGGGAAAATATTGGGCTCGAGGTCATGTCGTACGGACCTCGCTGCGCTCGGTCCGTAAAAATGACCAAGAGCCGAATATTTTGCCGTCCGACCCGACCCAACTCAGTCAATAAGCATTTTATCATATGACCCAATTTTTATCGTAAAAAAAGGCTGAAAGATCTTGCTAAACTTGATAAATACAGCGCGCGTAAACGAGAACCAATAGGAGAATTCCTTATTATTTGATTGAAAAGAAGCCATTTAACAGTCACTGTAAACACGAGGCACATTTCAAGAAGTAAAATTGTTTTTAATACCATTGAAAGTTTTAAGTTGTTTTAAAACACTTCGCAAATAGCTATTTGGTCAAAAGTGGGAAAAAAATAGCAGCTTGGGAACTCAAGAATGTCTATGTCAACTCTAAGTATTTTCATGGACAAATTTGAACGTTTTTAGCCTTAGTTAGTCTTCTTCATCTGACTCGATCATAAACGACGTTTCTTGGGTTTGACCAGACACGAACTAGAGCTTTCTTCATGGCCTGAAAGAACAAGATTCTGAATGTTCAATACTCCAATGTTTGCTCCTCCAAAAAAGGAACCTGCAACGGCAGTTGAACTTGTAGTCGGTTGCGCTGGGAGACATGATTGCTTGCTGCTGGCTTCGTGCTTGACGTTCTCAACACCACTCAGTATCTTCGACATGTTTCGTTGTTGGCTCTCAGAGGCAACCGCATAACTGTCAAGGCTTTTAAGGCTTTTATGGCCACTCAGTTGAGCGACAATGTTGTGTGGAACACCAGCATCCAGGAGTGTTGTGATACCAGTTTTACGTACGGAATGGTTGGTAATTTTACCGGCTTTTGACTTTAAGAACTTCAAATCTTTCGTTGCTTGAGACAGGAATTCGCCAATCTTGTTCTTTCCCATCGGTCTGCTTAGGAAACAAACTTCATCATTTGGCTTCCTTCTATGACTTATAGGAAGAAAAAACGGACTTTCTGGACTTTTGGCTTCTTCGGGACGCCTGTAAACAAACTGCTTATAGCAGGCCACAGGACATTTCTTGTCGCCGCTATCATTAGCTCTTGGTCGGAAAGCTCTCTGGTGTTCATTTTCATCGCCGTGTCTGGTTTTAGTTTCTCTTTCTTGGAACCACTCTACATACTCTTCGCCATTTATTTCATCTTTCTTCGAAAGTACGTCTCCAAACTTCAGCTGTCTCGCTTCGTGTCGTGCTCTATGACCAAAATGCAAAGTAAACAAGAACCACATAGTACGGGAAAGGATCTCTGGATCATGGACTCCAAACTCATTTTCATTAAAAAATAGCATCAATATCTTTGCTTGTCAGAGGAGCAGTAGCATTTGGCTTGTTTCCTTTGCCCTCTTTTCTTAATTCTCGTCGTTTGGACATCAAGGCTTGTCTGGAAAGCTTAAAAAACTCTTAGAAAACTCTTCATCTTTTAAGATGTTTACTTTTGCCTTTTTATCGTCGAGGTATCGCTGGATACTTCTTGAGAAGGACGACATTGTATCAGGTTCGTACAAAGTATTGTCTTTCTTTTTTGTCTTTATGTAAAAGTTGGAAAGAAGACTGTCAAGTTGAGGCGGAGGGATATTCTCAATTTCTCTTTCTTCACCACATTCTTGTAAAAAGCGCTTCAGTACGTTCATGCCATACTTAGTTTTGTTGATTGTACTTGTTTTCTGTTGTGCTCGGATGTATTTCTGTATTTCATCGTCATTGAGCAGAATTGACTCAAAATATGTCGCTTGCTGAGCCGGTTCAGTGTCGATATCTCGTCTGGATAGTAGAATTCGCTTTCGTCGTGTTCGCTTAAATTGTCAGTCATTTTAGCTTCTTTTTCAATGAAATTAATGGTTACATCAGAAGAGGGCCGGACGGATTTTGAGCAGGGCCGGACTGTTTTTTCCGGCCCGCTTACGTCAACCCGTCCGGCCCCCATCACGTGACTTTTTCCAATGGTTTTATTAGAGCGCGCGAGCAGGGCCGTACGGGTCATATGATAAGGATGCTTCTTCTCTCTTCATACAAGATACGGTTGTTTTGCAAAATTTCTTTCACGAAGTAAGTCTATCCGAACTGTGTCGGGCCGACAACCAATAAGGAAAATTTATGACGGAAGTTGAATTCCAGATAGGGCTTTGTGGAAAAAAAGGGATCTACTGCTTCTAATTTCTTAGTTGGGAACGAGTTTGTGCCTCTACTTTTAAGAGAACGTTTTTCTCCTGTTGGGTGAAGCCTAGTCTCGGATCCTGTGCACGACAGGCGTGAGCACTGGAAGCCAAAGTGTTCTTGCCATGACGCAACCTGTGCTCGGTTGAGAAGGTGAGGTCTCTTCTTGGATGGTAGATCATGAACTTGCAAAAGATGGGTACTGATATTCTTTAAATTAGGCCGCCCGCAAACCGGACAATCCCGAAAAAACCGTCTCCGCATGGCTGCTTGCGCAAATGATTCGAGATTTAAGAATTCAACCCTATTTATAACATTGCCATGAATTGGTAAGAGTTCTCTCAAGGCTTTGGGGGTTCTGTGGGAGTTCTGTAGGTGTGCTGCAGGGTGCTCTAAGGGTTCTGTTGGGGTTCTGTAAGGGTTCTATGTGGGTTAACGCAAAAAAACGCAAGACTGAAGTCCTGATCTGAAGCGTTTCTCTAAGGGTGCTGTTGGGGCTCTGTAGAGTTTCTCTAAGTGTTCTGTAGGGGTTCTTTAAGGGTTCTGTAGGGGTTCTGTCGGGGTTCTCTAAGGGTTCTGTAGGGGTTCTCTAAGTGTTCTGTAGGGGTTCTCTAAGGGTTCTGTAGGGGTTCTCTAATGGTTCTGTAGGGGTTCTGTAGGGGTTCTGTAGGGGTTCTGTAGGGGTTCTGTAGGGGTTCTCTAAGGGTTCTGTAGGGGTTCTCTAAGGGTTCTGTAGGGGTTCTGTAAGGGTTCTCTAAGGGTTCTGTAGGCGTTCTGTAAGGGTTCTGTAGGTGTTCTCTAAGGGTTCTGTAGGGGTTCTGTAAGGGTTCTGTAGGGGTTCTCTAAGTGTTCTGTAGGGGTTCTCTAAGGGTTCTGTAGGGGTTCTGTAGGGGTTCTCTAAGGGTTCTGTAGGGGTTCTCTAAGGGTTCTGTAGGGGTTCTGTAGGGGTTCTCTAAGGGCTCTTTAAGGGTTTTGTAGGGGTTCTGTAGGGGTTCTGTAGGGGTTCTTTAAGGGTTCTGTAGGGGTTCTCTAAGGGTTCTGTAGGGGTTCTCTAAGGGTTCTGTAGGGGTTCGGTAGGGGTTCTTTAAGGGTTCTTTAAGGGTTCTCTAAGGGTTCTGTAGGGGTTCTCTAAGGGTTCGGTAGGGGTTCTGTAGGGGTTCTGTAGGGGTTCTCTAAGGGTTCTGTAGGGGTTCTCTAAGGGTTCTGTAGGGGTTCTTTAAGGGTTCTGTAGGGGTTCTTTAAGGGTTCTGTAGGGGTTCTGTCGGGGTTCTCTAAGGGTTCTGTAGGGGTTCTCTAAGTGTTCTGTAGGGGTTCTCTAAGGGTTCTGTAGGGGTTCTCTAATGGTTCTGTAGGGGTTCTGTAGGGGTTCTGTAGGGGTTCTCTAAGGGTTCTGTAGGGGTTCTCTAAGGGTTCTGTAGGGGTTCTGTAGGGGTTCTCTAAGGGTTCTGTAGGCGTTCTGTAAGGGTTCTGTAGGTGTTCTGTAAGGGTTCTGTAGGGGTTCTGTAAGGGTTCTGTAGGGGTTCTCTAAGTGTTCTGTAGGGGTTCTCTAAGGGTTCTGTAGGGGTTCTGTAGGGGTTCTCTAAGGGTTCTGTAGGGGTTCTCTAAGGGTTCTGTAGGGGTTCTGTAGGGGTTCTCTAAGGGTTCTTTAAGGGTTTTGTAGGGGTTCTGTAGGGGTTCTGTAGGGGTTCTTTAAGGGTTCTGTAGGGGTTCTCTAAGGGTTCTGTAGGGGTTCTCTAAGGGTTCTGTAGGGGTTCGGTAGGGGTTCTTTAAGGGTTCTTTAAGGGTTCTCTAAGGGTTCTGTAGGGGTTCTCTAAGGGTTCGGTAGGGGTTCTGTAGGGGTTCTGTAGGGGTTCTCTAAGGGTTCTGTAGGGGTTCTCTAAGGGTTCTGTAGGGGTTCTTTAAGGGTTCTGTAGGGGTTCTGTAGGGGTTCTCTAGGGGTTCTGTAGGGGTTCTGTAGGGGTTCTTTAAGGGTTCTCTAAGGGTGCTGTAGGGGTTCTCTAAGGGTTCTGTAGGGGTTCTGTAGGGGTTCTTTAAGGGTTCTGTAGGGGTTCTCTAAGGGTTCTCTAAGGGTTCTGTAAGGGTTCTGTAGGGGTTCTCTAAGGGTTCTGTAGGGGTTCTTTAATGGTTCTGTAGGGGTTCTCTAAGGGTTCTGTAGGGGTTCTCTAAGGGTTCTGTAGGGGTTCTGTAATGGTTCTGTAGGGGTTCTTTAAGGGTTCTTTAAGGGTTCTCTAAGGGTTCTCTAAGGGTTCTGTAGGGGTTCTCTAAGGGTTCTGTAGGGGTTCTGTAGGTGTTCTCTAAGGGTTCTGTAGGGGTTCTGTAGGGGTTCTTTAAGGGTTCTGTAGGGGTTCTTTAAGTGTTCTGTAGGGGTTCTCTAAGGGTTCTGTAGGGGTTCTATAGGGGTTCTTTAAGGGTTCTTTAAGGGTTCTGTAAGGGTTCTGTAGGGGTTCTCTAAGGGTTCTGTAGGGGTTCTGTAGGGGTTCTCTAAGGGTTCTGTAGGGGTTCTCTAAGGGTTCTGTAGGGGTTTCTTGGACACATATTTTGAAGGTGTCACGTTTATCTCTTCTCCACCAAAACTAAGGTGAGCAGTAGTGTTCAGTCAGCACCAGCGTTTGGAACCGAAACAAAGCCAGAAAGAAAGCAACCCAAACTCGCACATCGCTCTATATTCTGGTCGAATACAGCTATCCCCATGTGGCAAAACTACATCTCGGGAGCACCAGCATTCCGAAACATTCCAAAAGGATACGATATTATAGAAATGTATAGAACATCGCGTAACAGGGCCGATCCTAACCATCCTGGTGTCTATATTGATGGAGAAAATTATTGGCCTGTCAAGATAAGGCACCGATCTACTGGTAGCATGAAGTGGATAAAACTACACGAAGACGAAACCACAGTCCGAGTCATTGCCGAGGAGAATACGGTTAATGAAGCCCTAACTACGGTTGTGGACCAGTAAAAGTAATGTAATATCGATAGCCTAGAGTAATCCATAAAAACAAGCAAGACAACAAACGACAAGCGAAAGAATGTTAAAGTACTCGAAGTCCAATCCGTAGTGTATAAAGGAAAGAAACGAAAATTGTTATTAGTAGAATACGGTGTTATAAAGTTAAGCGATCTAGGTGGGAAGACACTCTAGAAGCCGGACAGTTTGCTTAAAAACATACGTTCGTTTAAATCATTTAATTAGTTGTCAATGTGAACACTGTAATACTTTTCTACTTATAAAACAAATAAACTATTCTTGGTTTTCACATGACGTCATGGGCTCACTGCATGGGGTCGGCGGCCATATTGGTGTACCACGAGCTAATTAGCATATGTCAAATACAGTGTTATGACCGGAAAAATGCGAGTAACAACAGTGCTATGTCTAGTGAAAATCTCGATAAAAAAAACGATTTATGCCTTGATAAATACAGCAGCCCTGTTCCTCTGCTATCAGACTACGCTACAAAGCTGGAAAACCATGTGAAGCGTCGATATTTGGAAAAAATATCCCTTGTTGGAGTTGACCCGGTCACGCTACTAGACGCGAAGTTAGATACCGAATGTTTACCTCCGATCGAAGCTACTGATCTCCTATGTTATTTAGTACTGGAAACGAGTTATTATACTTCTCAGCAGTTTAAGGCTTTTAAAAGTCTAGAGGCTTATAATCAGATGGTCTCTGGATTCATCACCAGTGCTCAAGGGAAGAAAATTTCAGGAAAATACGTGGTTTTGTCGAAGGTGAGACATTTCCAACGTATGAATGAGCCACCGATCCCTATTTGGATTATTGCTAGCGAAGAAGGGACGGTGTTTTCAGCTCATTGTATGGGATGCAAAGCTGGACTAGCTGAATCATGTTCGCATATTGCCAGTGTGTTGTTCTACATTGAAGCGTGGACAAGAATTAGAGGTAAACTATCTTGTACCCAAGTAAAATGCACGTGGCTACTCCCCACTTATGTTAATGAAGTGTCATACGCGAGAGCACGCGATATTTATTTCAAGTCCGCTCAAAAGATCAAAGGCGAGTTGGACCTTAAAATTGATGCATGCACAGAAAATCCTGAGTCCCCACCGTCAGTGAGTGCAGCACAACCCAAAGGATCATCAAAGGATTTAAACCCACCGACTGAAGATGAAACAGTAAATATGTTTGAAATACTGAATGGTTTCAAAACAAAGCCTGTCATATTGAGCTTATTTCAACCTTATTCAGATAAGTTTGTGTCTAAAAGCCGTTCAATCCTTACTATCTCTGACCTATATGACACTATCAATCTAAAGCTAACTTATCCAGAACTTCTAAAAAAGTGTCAAGAGATCAACTTTACCATCTCTGACAGTGAAATTGAGATAATTGAAGAAGAAACAAGAAATCAAGCCAAGGGAAATGCTTTCTTCAAGCACAGAGCTGGGCGCATCGGGGCTTCCATGAGCTGGTCTGTGGCCCATACTAACCCAGCTCAGCCATCTCAGTCATTGATAAAGTCAATTTGTTATCCCCACTTGTTTAAATTTACATCAAAAGCAACTGCCCATGGAATTAAACAAGAGAGTCCTGCAATTGAAGCTTACACTATGGCAATGAAGCAGACCCACAAAGATTTCAAAGTTGAACTCTGTGGTATGATCATTGACAAGGAGCACCCCTGGCTTCATGCTACCCCAGATTTTTTGCAGTCTTGTTCTTGCTGTGGAGATGGTTGTGGCGAAGTGAAGTGCCCCTATGGAATCAATAATTGTGATTTTAAGTCTTACATGTCTCAGAAAAATTCCTGTCTTGAGGAGAAAAATGGCAAAGTTCAGCTTAAGAGAGATCATCCATATTATTATCAAGTTCAGCAACAACTTAACATCAAAGAAGAAATACTGTGACTTTGTTGTATGTGCTTTTGACAAAGACAACAAACCAACTTTTTTCCTTGAGAGAATCTCCCCTGATTCCTCTTTGTGGTCATCTCTTCTGCCAAAGCTTACTAGAGCATGGAAGTTATGCATATTACCAGAAATTACAGCAAGATGGTATACAAGGAAATGTCACATGGCAGCCCTACCTCAAATGAAGAATGATGGAGGAGTCTGCTATTGCCGAAAGAGTACAGAAGAAGATACTATCACCTGTCATAACCTCCAGTGCCCTTTTGTGAAGTTCCACTGTTCATGCCTAGTAATTAGAAGTCCTATTCCAGCAGTATGGTACTGTCCCAACTGCCGCTTATTGCCCCAATTCAAGAAATCAAAGTCTTCCATTAAGACCGAGACAGATGTAAACAAAGCCCTTGCCTTAGATCATATATGTATTTGCAATTCTGAACCAAAGTCAAATGAAAGGCTCCTCGAGTGTCACAACTTAGACTGTCTGCATGGAAAAATTTTCCATTTAGATTGCATGGGATATAAGAGAATGCCAAACAATGCTAAAACAACATGGATTTGCAACAGATGTAAGAATCCTATTCACAAACCTTCTACAATTAGTAAACCCCCTTCTGTGACAGGTGTCTGTACTAAATCAAATAAAGACAGTTCCGTAGACCTATCAAGTACCAACACTGTAGCTGATAGTGCTTCTACCACATGTACTTCTTCAAGTGACCAAGAGAGTGATGATGAAATTGAAATTGTAAATGTAATACAAGGCAATGCAGACAAAACTGCTCCCCTTGGGAATCTGACACAGGCTGACCTTGACACTATCAAATCACCTGTAGGGTGGTTAACCTGTAGCATAATACAAGTGGCTCACATCTGTTTAAAGCAAGTCAATCCTTTAATAGAAGGATTTCAGACAACAACCCTTGGGCCAGTTAGAAACTTTGATGTAATGTCAAGTGAGTTTGTCCAAATTTTACACACCGGAAATGCACATTGGGTATGTATAAGTTCTGTTGGATGCTTACCAGGGGAAGTAAATTTGTTTGACAGTTTATTTCATGATATTATCGAAGACGAAGTAGAAGAACAAGTCAAAGATTTGATGGCAGACAGATTTGTTGGAATAAACCATGTACCTGTCTAGCAACAAAGAAATGGAAGCGACTGCGGTGTTTTCGCTATCGCATTTGCAACATGCATTGTTTATAATCGTGATCCCAAGGAAGTGACATTTGATGTGCCTAAAATGCGTCTGCATCTATTTGAATGTCTACAACAAGGAGCAATGAGTCCATTTCCAGAGATATAAATGAACTCTAGGCAATAAAAACTGATATTCAATGTTCATTTCAAAAATTAAACAAAGGAGGTAAAGACATGTTTAAATTTTGCAAACTAAGCTGTTTATTGACATGCTTAAAATAAGACAATGATAGCTAGTAAATAATTTTTAGTAAAAAAGTTCTAGTAAAATTTTTTTAAGGTGTTGAAGTTTATAAATTGCAAAAAAAAAAAAATTTGAATCCCAGGAATGCAAACATTGACATGCTATATGGCACAGGAAAAAACACAGAGTATCTGTTTTGTTTTTTGCATAATATATTTTGAAAGTACATTTTTCTCACATGCAATGACCATTCAATTGCTGTTGGGACTAGCAAAGTCATAAAGACCTCACTAATCAAAGTCTACTTTGCTATAATCAGTATCTTTAACCTTACTTAAAGAGGCACTTAATGATAGGCTAAATTTTGTGAGGTAAATGACTTCAACACAAAAGATCTCCCAGATTGAGCATTCTATGTTTTCTGCAAATATCCCTAGTCCCAACTGTATCTAATATAAGGCCATTATGAGAAAAAATCATACTGATAACCAAGTACTCTTTAACAGGTTCCATGTTTGCATTCAAAACTGATATTCTTATACTTTTTCTAAATCTATGAAAATGAAAATTATTAAATATGGTTATACAATCTAATCAAATGGAACTATGGGAGGACATAAATTTACAAGAGCTGAGCAAACTCTTAAGATGTTGCCAATTAATGGAATGCTATCAGGATTGCTCATCAAGAAGTCTGTTGGTAGTGTTCCCTGTAGGATGGTAAATTTCCTGCGTAATAGCCCGATAACCCTCTCAACATGTATGCGAACATTTGCAATACCTCTAGTATGCTCGACATCAAAGGGATCGAGTTGTTTCTTTCCTTTAGTGAAAGCAGGTATTACTAGTTTTGCTCTTTTGAAAGCAACACTTTCATGAATAGTAAACCCACGATCTGCCATTACCATGTCTCCCGGCACTAGCTTCTCCAGAATCCCAGAGTTTTCAGTGAGAAATTTATCAGATGTACGCCCTCCCCAGGCTTCTGATACAAAACAAATAGTTCCTTGAGGTGTGACACCAACCAGGACCTTGATGGTGTTGTGGTGCTTTTATGATGAGAATGTCTGAGCACGAGCTAATAGATTTGTTGGTTTCTCAATAAACAATTCAAAACAATCAATTATTACAGTTGTCCTTGTTCCAAAAGAGAACTGAAAACATTGTGGCATGGTTCTTATTAGACTCTCTCTGTCTGGCCAGTGAAGAAGTGGGGATAGTCTAACATCCATAGCAGCAAGCCAAGCTTTAAAAGTTCTTGATACTGTTGGCAGGGAGACATTAAAACGGTATGCCAAGTCTTGTAAGGGAACATCAAGTCTTAATTTAATGAGAACTATGATAAACTCTTGAAAACGTGATAATACTTGCGAGCGACGAGAGACGAAGGGGGAAACATGCTCAAACACAAAATGCAAGATCTCGTAGGAGGGGAGTCCGGTGTAAACATTTACTTTCTCATCGTCGTCTTGGAAGTCGTTCTCAGTAAATCCGTGGATAGTTTTCGTGTACATATATTCAAACTCTTCGCTTTGCGTGGAGGCTTCAAATGTTTCTGTAACTTCGGTTTGCGTGCTCGCCTCTTGTGACTTTGGCTCTTGATATTCAAAAGTGTCCAGAGAGTCGCTGTCATTTGTTTGCATGTCAGTCTGGGTTTCACTCGTAATATTATCAGTTACAAAACATGACAAATCATTTTTCTTACTTTCTGGACCAGTAAAAATAATGCTTCGAACAGTCTCGCCTTTCTCTTGTAAACAAAGCCTTTTCTTGGCCATTTCTTGCTCGGCTAGCTCGATTCGTTTCTTCCTGCGAGATCTTGCTCTTTCCGATCGACCAAGCACTGTTTCAGCATCATCTTTAGCGTTCACTTTGACTTGAGGCTTTCCAAGGTGTAGAGTAGGCACCCAATCCACATTATATCGCTCCCAACTTGCTGCTGGACTCCCAGAAACAAAATGGCGACTACAAACACGGTTGTTCAGCACAACAGTTTCGGTCAAGTCTGCCCGACTTATAGCGGAAATCCATTTCGTTCTGCGTTCAATTGATAACTCCTCGGCTTCTTCTCCTTGGTTTTTAATTACTGTCGGTACTCTAAAGAAAGGAATACCTTTATGTCGTCCACTTTTAGCGTTGCAATCCACGAACAAACAGAGAACCATTACGATAAACTATCATGGCCGATACCAGCGTGGTACACCAATATGGCGGCTTAGCAACCGTCGTCAAGATGTTGGTCACGTGGGTGAAAACCAAGAATAGTCTCCTACCTGGCCGCTATTTATAGCGGTCTTTCCCAATACGACATATAAGTAACACCCACGATGAATACATTACCACTTTGATCAAGAAGTCGCCGAGTGAACGTGTCTCACGCCGCGAGGAATCAAGTCGAAGAGCCCCAGTTCAAGATCACCAGTATAGTACTTCCTATCCTTCAACAGGCAAATATTCGTATAATTTATAAAATAATTTGCTTAAGAATTGTTCAGTTAATGACTCTGTCGAGCATCGAACAGGGATTTATTTCACGCTTTACATTTGTCCTAACGCCAGCGAGCCCGTTGTGCCCGCGGACATTTGTGCCTGTCATGCGCGCGCGCCCGCGCCAGTGACGCCTGTTTATTACTGTTGTTATTGGTCGGCCATCTTGCGACTACGTTTCATTAGTAAAGCTTGTTCATTCGTTTACGTCGTTCGTCGTGTTTACTGGCGTGGTGGCAGCGATTAAAGGACCCACGAACAACAGTATAAATACAACGATCAATAGCAGAAGTCTCGTAACGAGCCAGCCTGTACGGTGGTTGGAAAACGAACAGCAAGAAACGTACACAAGAGCTTACGAAAGCTAAGTTAACACATTCACACGGCCTCATCAACAATCACCCAAACCATCGACTCCAAAAATGACTTCAACAAGAGCACCAAAACAATGGACACTGACTAAAAACGAGACAATCACTTCCTTCGAAGCATGGAGACAAAACCTACAGTATACATTATCTCTCGACGTAAATTTCGCATCCTTCCTTGGCGATACCGTGACGTGGCTAAAGAAATCTCGAGGCCCTCTAAGAGGCTTTACTGATGACGGTGAAGCAGTCCCTGTCGCTAGACGTCGAACAGCACAGCAAAAGTGTACCCATCTGGAGTTGATGCTTGGCCAAATCGCTAATTATTGCCCAGTTATCTCTAGAAATTCAATTGTCAAGAACTCAACATCTATCAACTCCATCTGGCAAATGATTCGCATGCATTATGGGTTCCAGT
This sequence comes from Actinia equina, assembly GCA_011057435.1. Lineage (NCBI taxonomy): Eukaryota > Metazoa > Cnidaria > Anthozoa > Actiniaria > Actiniidae > Actinia > Actinia equina. The sequence goes on from WHPX01000835.1 coordinate 82,959, forward strand.
CCACCGGAGCACACTTTATCGACTTTAATAACATTAAACTGGAACATGACGAACGCCCAGAAGACCTCTTTCAACGACTGATGTCCTTCGTTGAAGACAATCTCCTCATCGCTAATGGCAATATCACCCACCATGGCGAGATTATAACCGCCGACGAGGAATCAACACCCAGTCTTGAAAATATGATCGTTCTCACCTGGCTTAGACTAATCCACCCGGACTTACCAAACCTCGTAAAACAACGATATGGCACGGAACTTCGCTCCAGAACCCTCGCATCGATAAAACCAGAAATCTCCCAAGCGTTGGACTCACTGCTTGACGAACTACGCACAGCCGCTGATTCCAAGATACTACGCGCTACAGCGTCAAAATTTAGATTCCCTGCCTCACGTGAACCAAACAAATTGCCAAACAGTCGCCGCCCAACGACGTCCAGACGCCCCAGGTCATGCCCACTATGCAAAGAAGCAGGCCGCGCAGATCAACAGCATTTCCTAAGTAAGTGCCCTTACTTACCTCCTGAGGACAAACTCTTCCTCGCCAAGACTCGCTCGACAACCAACTATGAAGAGGAAGTAGAAGAAGACGACAATAACCTAGATCTGTACGCACCTGATCAAGTTGACAGTGAAGCGTCAGCCCTTCCGTCCGCACGTTCCATCTCCCGAAGGGTCAGCACCAGAAGGTCACCCCTACTCAACGCCTTCTATCGACAACACCCAGTGAGGCTGACCCTCGACACCGGCGCCGAAACCAGCATGATTAAAGCGTCCGTTGCCCAGACACTTGGTCTTACCGTCGAAAAGTCTTCCCAACAAGCATTGCAAGCCGATGGTACGACACCGCTGACCGTTATTGGCGAAGTACACGTCCTGCTCTCTCGTTCCAACAAGAAACTCGCGCTCGACGCCCTCGTAGTAGAGGACATAGATGTTGACATACTCGCTGGAATACCCTTCCTCATCGCGAACGACATCTCAGTTCGCCCAGCCACTCAACAGATAACTATACAAGGCTCCGAAACCATCTTGTACCACACCGAGGAAAAACACAGCACTCAGGCTCACACCATACGCCACGCCACGTCGTATGTGTTACGTTCATCGTCGCCCACCACCGTTATCTGGCCTGGAGATTACCTAGAAGTTGACGTCCCCCCCGAGCTGGGAACTGACAACACTATCGCCATTGAACCCCGTACTGATACGTCCCAACTCAAACGCCCTCCACCCAGCGAAAACACATGGCCCCAACCACGAGTCATAGATACAGTCGGAGGTAAAGTGCGAATTACCAACACGTCCGACGAACCATACACCGTCCGACGCCACGACCACATCTGCTGGGCCCGCCCAACCGTCCCAGCGACTCCTCCCGAAGCGGCTCCACCCTCAACACTCCCCGTTACAGAAGTAAAGCCTACCCCGCCGTCCTCAGGCAGCGTAAGTCTAGATCCAGACAAGCTACTTACAAGTTCCATGCGTGACCAATTCCAGAAGGTCCTACAGAAATACGACAACGTCTTCAAACCGGACATTCCAGGATACAACGGAGCAGCGGGCCATATAGAAGCCCGCGTAAACATGGGACCGGTACAGCCGCCCCAACGCAAAGGGCGCCTTCCTCAATACTCTCGAAACCAACTAATAGAGCTGCAAGAGAAGTTTGACGAACTGGAAAGAGACCAAGTCTTCCAAAAACCCGAAGATATCGACGTGGCAGTAGAATACCTGAACCCCTCCTTCCTCATAAAGAAACCCTCTGGCGGTCATCGCCTCGTCACTGCCTTTGCAGACGTGGGACGTTACAGCAAACCCCAACCATCACTCATGCCAGACGTTGACTCCACACTACGCACCATTGCACCATGGAAGTTCCTGATAAAGTCTGATCTCAGCCGCGCCTTCTACCAAATACCCCTTGCTAAAGAATCCAGGAAGTACTGCGGCGTAGCCACACCATTCCGTGGCGTACGCGTTTACTGCCGCTCCGCAATGGGAATGCCCGGCTCAGAAACAGCACTCGAAGAGATGATGTGTCGAGTACTTGGTGACTTCATCCAAGAAGGCTGCGTGGCAAAGATAGCAGACGACTTGTACTGCGGAGGAGCAAGCCCCGAAGACCTTCTACCTATCTGGGCACGGGTCCTGGAACAGCTTGACAGGTGCAACCTTAGACTCTCACCAACTAAAACGGTCATCTGTCCAAAGTCCACCACCATATTAGGATGGGTGTGGTCCCAAGGCAAACTATCTGCAAGTCCTCATCGCGTCGCGGTTCTTGCATCTTGTCCTCCTCCAACTACCGTCAAAGGCATGCGCTCTTTTATCGGGTCCTACAAAGTCCTTAGCCGCGTCCTACCAGAGTGTTCCTCCCTAATCGACCCCCTCGAAGGCGCAATCTCGGGTCTCCAGTCACAAGACAAACTTACGTTGAACGAAAGTCTTCTCCACAAATTTAAAGCTGCTCAGCAGGCCCTCACGTCAACCAAAGCCATCGCTCTACCACGTCCATCCGACTCCTTATGGATCGTAACAGACGGCTCCGTAACCAAACGTGGCCTCGGAGCAACACTATATGTGTCCCGTGAGAACAACCTCTATCTTGCCGGATTTTTCAGCGCAAAACTCCGCAAACACCAAGTCAACTGGCTGCCCTGTGAAATTGAAGCACTGAGTATCGCCGCGGCCGTCAAGCACTTCAGCCCGTTTATAATACAGTCTGAACACCGTACTTGCGTACTCACTGACAGCAAACCATGCGTCCAAGCCATCAATAAACTTTGTCGCGGCGAATTTTCCGCAAGCCCTCGGGTAACATCATTCCTAACTACCGTTAGCCGATATCAAGTCACGTTGCAGCATTTGGCCGGTACGGCTAACCTCCCTTCAGACTTTACGAGCCGCAACGCTCCAGAGTGCCAAGAACCAACATGCCAGGTGTGCAGTTTCATCAAAGAAACAGAAGACTCTGTCGTCCGTGACGTGTCCGTTCAAGACATCATCGACAACACCAAGTCACTTCCATTCACCACGAGATCAGCCTGGCGAGAAATCCAAAACGGATGTCCCGACCTCCGCAGAGTCCATGCCCATCTGAAACAAGGAACTAGACCCTCGAAGAAACTGACTAACATAAAAGACATCAAACGCTATCTAAACGTAACGTCCATCTCCAAAGACGGCATTCTAGTAGTCAAACGCAACCAACCTTTCACCCCCTCATCTGAGGCAATAGTAGTACCACGGTCCGTACTTGATGGTCTTCTCACAGCTCTCCACGTTCGTCTAAACCATCCATCTCGCAACCAGCTTCAGATGGTTGTACTACGCCACTTCTTTGCGTTAGACATGAACAGTGCCCTAACCAGGGTATCCTCGTCATGCCACCCATGTGCCTCCTTACGGAAGTTTCCAAGTTCTCTCGTAAGCCAATCATCTGAAGAACCACCCGACGTCGTCGGTATATCCTTCGCTGCTGACGTTATCAAACGACAACGACAAGCAATCTTACTACTCAGAGAGTGTTCGACATCCTACACCAACACTTGTTTAATACAAGACGAAAAGTACGACACCCTGCGCGACGCCCTTACACGCCTCATCGTGGAACTACACCCTTTGGACGGTCCAAGAGCAGTCATTCGAGTAGACCCCGCACCAAGCTTCTTATCTCTTAGCAACAACGACGGTCTAAAACACTTGAACATTTGGCTCGATGTTGGTCGCATAAAGAATAAGAATAAGAACCCAGTCGCCGAAAAGGCTATTCAAGAGCTAGAAGAAGAGCTTCTGCGACAGGAGCCCGGAGGTGGACCCATTACTTCTACTGGCCTTGCACTAGCAACAGCTCGTCTCAACTCTCGCCTACGCCATCAAGGTCTCTCCGCTCGTGAACTATGGACACAGCGCAGTCAATACACCTGTGACCAACTCCCACTATCTGACTACCAGAATATAGTAGCGCAGCACCAGAAGAGGTCCACTAACCATCCCCACAGCGAAAAGTCCAAAGACAAACACGGATTTGCCGCACCTCAGCCACAGATTCGAGTGGGAGACATAGTTTATTTGATCGCTGACCGCGACAAACTACGTGCTCGTGACCGCTACATCGTTACAGAAGTGAGCGACCCTTGGTGTTACATTAAGAAGTTCACCGGATCCCAACTTCGCGCCACATCATACAAGGTCAAGCTATGTGAGTGCTATGCCGTTCCCGCTCCCCTCGCCTCCTCCCACACTAGTACTCAAGTAATCCACAACGATGTCGACGAAGACCTCGCCACCGTAGACCCAACGTTAGCGTCAGAAGAACCAAGTCCACCAACACCCCCATCGGAACTTATCCGCCCATACGAAGTTGACTTACCAAGCTGGTGTAAACCAAACAATCAAGACAACGCATCGGAAGAAGACACCAACACAACCCCAGAAACAACTGAGCAAGACCCACCACCCTCGCAAGTCACTCTCACCGTCCCACTGCCCATCAACAACGAACTCAGCAGCGAAGAATCTCCCTCGAGACCACAACGAACACGCAAACCCCCAGCCTACCTCAAGGACTACTTCCTATATTGAGACATTATGCGACCTGTAGATGTATGAACCATAATAACTTTGTTATCCCGTTAATTAACAGAAAATAAGGAAGAAGAAGATACTGCGCCAGCGAGCCCGTTGTGCCCGCGGACATTTGTGCCTGTCATGCGCGCGCGCCCGCGCCAGTGACGCCTGTTTATTACTGTTGTTATTGGTCGGCCATCTTGCGACTACGTTTCATTAGTAAAGCTTGTTCATTCGTTTACGTCGTTCGTCGTGTTTACTGGCGTAATATTCATTATTCCCCAAATACTTTGTGTACCTGTGTCTCCAGAGCAGAGTTGTTTCATGGCCATTGACTTTCCTGACTCTGACGAGCGTTGAGGGCAGGGATTTAATTCGAACAAAACACGTAACTCTGACTGTATTTTGTTCAGTTGTGGCTCCATAACATAGTTGTTTCACGGCCATTGGCTTTCCTGACTCTGACGAGTGCTGAGGCGGCCACAGAGAACTGAGATGCGATACCTCAAGTAGAACCGAGGCAAAACCTAGGTCCCCAAACTCAAAAACACCCCTACACCCAACCTCAAAACAACCCATACCATCACTCAAAAGAGAAACCCCAAAGCCCAAGTTCGGAAACCCAAAACTGAAACAAATGGGAGTCATGCATGGACATAACATAGTCGAGATTGCAAGGGCTCTGCCTTGAAGTCCAAGCCCTTGACTGACATCCCCTGATACACTTCATCGAAACAAGAACGACTGAAACCAGCCGCTGTCCGATGTCTGGATCACACTGGACATAGAAAATATCGCGAAGAAGGGAAGTGGGTCAGGGGATGACAGCCCCGGGCGCCATTATCCGACTAGGGAATTAGTATCCCTTTCAAGACTGTCATGCTAGAGCGGGAGGGGCCATACAAGTTGTACCAATAGACGAGGAATAAAACATGCGCAAACAAAACAAAAGGTGATAAGACTGAAAACGAAGTGACCCAGGCATACCAGCGCACAACTGAATGTAATGCACGTGCGTTTCCAGAGATGAGGGAACAAATGGTGCAAAGCTTGAATGAAGCTGCTCGGAAGCCACGCTTATTAATAAGCAAAAAAGAGAGTCAGTAAACAGTATACTATGAAAAAAAATGCTCCACATGTACAGAGTCAAGAAATAATATTCAAACGAGCAAACCACTTCTGCTCTGGAACCACATGGCACAATATCATCAGCAAACAGTATTATAAATGCACGACAGAATCAGGAAAACACAATGCAATGTGAAACAACTTCTCGTCTGTAGCCACATGCATAACATATAGTCAGGGTCGGGCGAGGTTTTTAAAAATTGGAATCCCTGCTATAGCCGCTCGACCGAGTCAGGTAAGCCAATTATCGTAAAACAACTCACAATACACACTATACAGTCAGGGTTACGTGTTTCGTTTGAATTAAATCCCTGCTCAACGCTCGTCAGAGTCAGGAAAGCCAATGGCCGTGAAACAACTCCGCTCTGGAGCCACATCTGCACAAAATAGAGTAAGGGTTACGTGTTTTTTTCGAATTAAATTCCTATTTATCGCGGTCTTTCCCAATACAACATATAAGTAACACCCACGATGAATACATTACCACTTTGAGCAAGAAGTCGCTAAGTGATAATTTGCTCCAGCGATATACCTGCCTATCTTGCCTGGCCTGTACTCCACCTTCCTAGGTCGCCTTCAGTACACTCCCCTCCATCCCTGTTATTAGAAGTTTAGGCTTCTGCATCTTCGTCTAAAGGTGGCAGCTAGACCTCCACAACTTAAATGAGTATGGGTAAGACCACTGTAAATAGATTGCTATTAGTGTCGTCACGCAACGCTCGTTCTCCTAAACTACTTAAGGAACTAAGCATGGCGTGACGACACTAATAGCGGCTGCATAGGAGACTACATATGACATGTATCGATCAGGGCGATTCGTTCAAGCGTTACCGCGGCACATCGTATCTGATACGTTGAAGAAAGCAATCAGCCTAATCGGATTGACCATATTTTTCTTACTTCTCAGAAATATTCATCTTTTAGTATTGTTACGCGGTTAAGCATAAAGAATAAGGGATTAAATGGATAGTTGAGCAAGGACTTTAAGAATAAGGGATTATATGTATGCACGTGAAAATTGGGATTGCATCACCAGCCCTCTATATAAGAAATGTAAATGTAAAATAAAGTGAGCAGCAGTTAATACTTGAGACTTCGTTATTGGCTTTGGGCCCGACGGTACATTTTTGGTAGCAGAGCAAGGTTTGAGATTCTGGAAGCGTCAGGTACAGTATTAAGTGCTAGCTCATGGAAACAAGATCTAAGGCAAGGAATAGGGAAGAACTCTCCGAATCTGGAATGCATTCTGGTGTTGAGGAATACAAGGATTTGCCAGGACCGGCTGGAGATCAAAAGAATGAAGCCTTTGAAAGACGAGTTACGGACATCTTGAAGGAGGTTAAACATTTTGTCGCAAATGCGGACGCCGAAAAAAACGAACTGGAGAGTCAAGTTAATAATCTTATTGTAATAATCGAGAGTCAAAAAAATGCAAATACACCGTATGCAACAAGTAATGGATGAGAGATTGCAAGGATTAGAGAATCGCCTTAGTTCAATAGAAGACAAGAGATTGGATCATGTTAGTGAAACTGAAACAATGCTATTAACTTACATTGATAATAAGTTGAAAGAAGTAAAGGATTCAATTGTACGGGTTGAACTTATCGAAGATCGATGGAACAGAAAACTAAATAAAATTAAAGAAAACACTGGACTAGATTCGAAAGAAACCATTTCTACACCAGCCACCAATTTGGTAAGTATGAGCAGTCCTCATAAAGTTTCTAAGCCTATACAATCACCGCCTACGTATGACGGGAGCCAACCTTGGGAAGCGTATAGCGCTCAGTTTGAAATTGCATCGCAAATAAATGGCTGGACAGTGGAAGAGAAAGCTAAATTTTTGGCAACTAGTCTAAAAGGGAACGCCACACTGATTTTAAGTAACCTTTCTGATGAAAATAGAGGTGAATATGATTCACTTGTGAAGGCTTTATCTAATCGCTTTGGAGCAAGTCACCAATCAGAATTGGCAAGAGCGAAATTTAAGACAAGAGTAAAAAAACGCGAAGAAACATTGCCTGAGTTAGCCGCGGACATAGAAAGGCTAGTTAAACTCGCTTACCCAAAAGCTGAGTCAGAGTTGCAGGATACTCTAGCTAAAGACCAATTCATAGATGCGCTTTTTGACGAAGAAAGTAGAATACGGGTAAGGCAAGCCAGAGCGAAGAATGTCCAAGGCGCGCTAGAAGTTGCTCTCGAATTAGAATCTTATCATTTAGCTGATCGTTGGGGACATTATCATTCACGTGGAAACGCTCGCCAATTAAATGTTCAAGAAAAACCGGCAAAGGTTGAAGAAAAAACTGTAGAGTCCGAGATTACAAGATTGGGGACATTGATTGGACAAGTTCTAGATGAAGTAAAGCAAAGAGGCCAGCAGAGAAGAGTTGATCGACAAAAGATGAGATGTTTCAATTGTCAAGAGACTGGACATTTTCAGTCCGTGTGCCCATTGCTACAACAAACTGCAAAACCAGTTCAAAGAGTACCATTTAGACAACGATGTTATTCTGAAAATGGACAAGGTATCAATCAGAGAGAGTTCCCAACACTACGACAAGGCACCACAGGCTTCTCACAGTCACAACAAGATACCACAGGCTTCCCACAGCTACAACAAGATGTCGCAGCCTATCCAAGTCTACATCAACGCTTCCTTCAACCAAATCAGAATGTCACGGGGTTCCCGCAGCTACAGCCAGTTGCTTTACCGTACCTTCAGCAACGCAAACATATCGCAGGGTTCCAACGACCACAGGGAAACAATAACAGAAGTTCGTCACAGGATCAGGGAAACTACCAAGGGCCGAGTTCACGGGGCTGAATTCGGCCATTCAAGAGAATACAAATGCCCTAGAAATTACAAGCTTTAATGGCGGAAGTGGACTCTTTATTCCGGGATTTATTGAGAAAACCGCATGCAGTCTCCTGATTGATTCTGGTGCAGACGTTTCACTTGTAAGCACAAAATTGTTAGAAGAAATAGAGAAAAAGACCTACATTCGACATGATAGTGTAGAAGAAAAACTGAAAGTACTTGGTGGTGGAATTGTCAATGTACAGTCTAAATGCCAAATGACGTTGAGAATCGGAGAAACTGAAAGCAAACATGAGTTTTGGGTGGTTCCTATGACTGCGCAATGCTTGTTGGGAGGAGATTTCTTGAAAACCACAACTGTATAATTGACTATCAACGCATGGTATTGACAATTGATGATCCAGACGTTCCTATGGAGAGTTCTGAAAAATCAAGTTCACCTGAGGTACTACGAGTAGTGTTGGAGCAACCACTAAAACTGAGGCCTTATACAGAAGCAGTCGTCAGAGGACGAGTCATTGATGCTGATAAGCAAACTGGTTGGATGATCGTCAGGCCACAACAAGACTTTTGCGAAAGTGAAAGCGGAGGAGTTATGGTTGGTAGAACGCTAGTAGATTTAAAAGAAGGTTACGTGCCAGTAAGAATTTGTAACCTCTCACCAGGAAGAAAACAATTGCGCAAGATGACAGAAATTGCCGTTTGTGAGCCTTGTGTTAGTGTATTTCAAGCTTCGCCCACGAAGAGCGTTCATTTACTTGCAGATGATGAACCAGATAAAGAAAGAAAGCAGAAAGTTCCAGAAAGACTTCAAGATGTTTATAAACGAACTGCACAACATTTAGATAAGGAACAACAGTTAGTGTTGGAACAATTTCTCATTAAGGAACAAGACATGTTCTCAAAAGGACTAGAAGACCTTGGGCATACCAGTCTGGTTAAGCATAAGATTGACACGGGAGACACATTGCCCATCAAGCAGCACCCACGCCGTCTTCCCCTCTTAAAAGCAGAGGAAGCATCACAAGCTGTTAATGAGATGTTAGAGAAGGGTGTGATTGAACCATCTTCAAGTCCATGGTGTTCACCCATTGTGTTGGTGCGCAAGAAGGATGGATCTACAAGGTTTTGCGTAGATTATCGAAAGCTTAACCAAGTCACACGAAAAGACGCATATCCACTTCCACGATTGGATACGACGATATATTTACTCTCTGGCTCTAGCTGGTTCTCAACACTTGATTTAAAAAGTGGTTATTGGCAAGTGGAAATGGAAGAGGAATCGAAGGAGAAAACAGCATTTTCCACTGGAAAAGGACTTTGGCACTTCAAAGCTATGCCATTTGGATTATGTAACGCGCCAGCTACTTTTCAACGACTCATGGAAGCTGTTCTGGCCCAATTGCCTTTCGAAACTTCATTGGTCTACATAGATGACATAATTGTTCATGCCGCAAGTTTTGATGATGAAGTAAAGAACTTGAAACAAGTGTTCCAGAAGTTGAGAAACACAAACTTGAAACTAAATCCCAAGAAGTGTGTACTGTTCGCAAGAGAAGTAAGTTTTCTTGGACATATTGTCGGAGTAAATGGAGTTTCTGCAGATCCCGAGAAAGTTGAGGCAATATAGAAATGGCCAATTCCAGTGAATGTAAAAGACATCAGACGTTTCCTTGGTTTGTGCTCTTACTATAGACGCTTTATACATAACTTCGCAGAAAAAGCAAAGCCCCTGTACAAGTTGACAGAGAAAAACAGCTCATTTGAATGGACAGAAGAATGTCAAGCTGCCTTCGTTGAGTTAAAGAAAGCTCTACAAAATCCTCCAATATTGATTTATCCTGATCCCAAGAAGATTTATGTCTTGGATACAGATGCAAGAACACTTTCACCCGTACTTGTACGGTAGCGAATTTCAACTAAGAACTGATCACTCAGCTCTTCAGTGGCTTCTGCAATTCAAGAACCCCAAGGATCAAATTGCTCGTTGGTTGGAAAAGCTTCAAGGATATAACTTTACTATGATTCACCGACCAGGTTCAAAACATGGGAATGCAGACGCATTATCAAGACGCCCATGTGCTGACACAAGATGTAGATATTGCGAGCGCAGAGAGATTTCAGAAGGATTATGTTCTGAAAAGGATGAAGACCTCCAAGATGACCAAGATCATACATATCCAAGTATTTCGTTTTTACAAGCAACTCCGAATGAAAACAGTGGGGACTACGAAGGGAGATGTTGGAGCACAAGTGAACTACGAGAAAGACAGCTTAATGATCCTTCACTGCGTGACATTATACTGTGGTTAGAGAAAGAGATTAAACCAAGCTGGAATGAAATAGCTTCTTTTAGCCCCGAAGTGAAAGCATACTGGGCTCAATGGGACTCATTAATGTTACGAAATGGTGTGCTTTATCGCAAGCTGGAAAGTCATGGAGATACCACATCCTACATGCAGCTAGTAGTACCAAAACTACTGGCGTCCAGAGGTTTTCAGGCAACTTCATGCTGTACCGACAGCTTGACACCTTGGTGTTACGAAGACCCTTGCAAAAGTAAAGAGTAGATTCTACTGGGTTTACTGTAGAAGAGATGTTGAAAATTGGTGTCGACAATGCGAAGAATGTGGAAAAAGAAACGGTCCCCGGCGAAGAACAAAGACACCCATGAAGAAGTATATATCTGGTGCTCCAATGGAACGAATAGCAATTGATGTTTTAGGCCCTCTTCCTTTAAGTGATGCAGGTAATAAATACTTGTTAATCGTTGGAGACTACTTTACAAAATGGACAGAGGCCTTTCCAATACATAATCAAGAAGATGAAACCGTAGCAGATATCCTAGTACGTGAGTTTATCTCAAGATTTGGAGTACCACAGCAACTTCACTCGGATCAAGGGAGAAATTTTGGAGCTAAAGTTTTCGCAGAAATGTGTCGATTATTGGGAATAAAGAAAACCCGTACCACACCTTACAGACCACAATCTGACGGAATGGTGGAACGTTTCAATCGCCCATTGGAGAATCAATTGTCTAAGTATGTACAAGACCACCAACGAGATTGTGATACCCATGTGCCGTACGTAATGATGGCATATCGTTCAGCAACGCATGAATCTACTGGACACACTCCTGTGAATTTGATGTTTGGCAGAGAGATATGTTTACCAATAGACATTATGCTTGGGACTCCAGAAGATCACAAGGGCGAGAATCAGACATATGACAACTACATTTCTAAGTTAGAAGACAGCATGGCCTGCTCCCATGAATTTGCTCGAGTGAACTTAAGATTATCGAGTGACAGAATGAAACGAAGGTACGACGTTACCTCAACTTGTGACACATACCGTGTTGGAGATGCAGTTCGTTATCACACGCCCAAGAGGAAGAAGGGACTATCTCCCAAACTCACTAGTAACTGGGAAGGATCTTATTTAGTGAAAAGAAAAATCAACGATATGATTTACGAAATTCAAATATCAGCACGAGCCAAAGCAAAGATTGTTCACAAAGATCGATTGTGTAAGTACCATGGCCAAAGTCCTGATTGGTTTGAAAGAATAAACGAACAGCAGTGTTCGGACGTTCCCCATGCAAGCATGAAGAACGGAAATGCGGATCAAAGCTTGAAGAACAGACTTGCAGATCAAAGCTTGAAGAACAGAATTGCGGATAAAAGCTTGAAGAACAGACCTGCAGATAAAAGCTTGAAGAACAGACCTGCAGATGAAAGCTTGAAGAACAGACCTGCAGATGAAAGCTTGAAGAACAGATCTACCAAACAAGCAAGCACAAGACTTAAAAGGAACACTCGAAGACCTAAACACTTTCAAGACTTTATTGTTCATTATCAATAAAATTGAAGAGTATGATTTGGGAATAAATTAACGAAGATAATTTCGGCCATTCAACATAGGAAAATGGATAAGTATAGTGCAAAAAAAAACAAAACAAAAACAAAAAACAAAAAAAAAACAACAAAAAAACAAAAAACAAAACAATAAATAAATAAAATCAAAGGAATAAGTTCTATAGCCATGATTAATGATTTAAGCAGTCCGGGACGGACAATAATTTTCGGGGGAGGGGGGTAGTGTTACGCGGTTAAGCATAAAGAATAAGGGATTAAATGGATAGTTGAGCAAGGACTTTAAGAATAAGGGATTATATATATGCACGTGAAAATTGGGATTGCATCACCAGCCGTCTATATAAGAAATGTAAATGTAGAATAAGGTGAGCAGCAGTTAATACTTGAGACTTCGTTATTGGCTTTGGGCCCGACGGTACAGTATCATTGCGATTACAGAAAATGACTCACGCTGACTGGTCGAGAATTTCGCCAAAAGCGAAAAAAATACCGGCTGAATATTTACCGAGATGCGAAGCGAGATTTGGTGGTGAACATCGTACCAATTCACCTCCAATTAACCAATCAGCGCTCGTTCTAAATCGCGTACAATTCCGGGTAATTTCCGGTGATTTTGGGCATTTGCATACTATATCACGGAACGCCTGTCACATTTCATGTTAATTAAACTCGAGGAATTACAAAGAATAAGGAAGGATTCATACTTTCCACTCTCGATCGCAATAACAGCGAAACATCAACATCAAAAATGTAGCACCGGAAAAAAACAGTAATACAACGATAGTTTAAAACTCTTGGCTCTTAGCTTAGTCACTATGGAGGCTGGTTTTGCGATGAGAATTGCGTCAAATTGACAATCGTTTTTATTATTCTTCGTCCGCCATATTGAGTAGCCAGGTTCCTCGTTGGCTTGGAAACAACGCTCTTAGTCACCAGTTTCTATTAATGACGCACTTTTTTAAACCAAGCGAACCCCGTTTGGATTTTTAGAGTCAAGGAAGCAAACCGCGCGAGCCCTGGGACCAAAATTGTTCGCGGGAAATTTTGAAAGTTGTTGTTGGCGCGGATAGTCATGGCATATTTAATGGCCGACGAAAAATGATGATAACGTTTATACAAGCTATAAAACTAAACTCTACCACGAATTTATAGTATTCCTCAAGTACGGACGATGATCAAAATAGATCATGACGTCATCCGGCCGAATCCGCTGGAGGTAAAAAGAGTAGCCCCCTTTTGCTCCGGAGCGGTCCCAGAGCTCAATGATGTAGAACACCCCCTCCCACTACGTGCCCGGGGTAGCCCGCCTGGCCCGTGATGCAGAACCGGCACTTTCATACTACTTATATTTACTCAACTACGTCTCGGTAAATTTTCACCGATAATCATTACGCAGGTGATTATTCGAAAACATCGTTTTATATTTCAAATTCATATTTTTTGAGTTTTAAAAGATACACGTATCAGGAAATGCAATCCTATGATCACCTGTAGGTGATTATAGAGAAATAGTTCAAAGTTCACTACCAATCAACGCTCGCGAATTTCTATAATCACTTGGGTAATGATACTAATTCTCTATAATCACCTACAGGGGAATATAGAATTGCCCGCGCTTCATTTGTTGTTACGTGCATCTTTCAGGATACGAAGAAAGTGGTAATCTTAGAATTCGAGTCTCGGTAAATATTCACCGATAATCACTTAACCTCACTCAGGCAAGGCGAATAACTGTTAAATACACTATCTCGGGTCAGGTATATACATTTCTAAAATGACTACTGCAGCAGTTGAAGCAATTATTGAAGTGCTCATGGAATCGTTGGAGGAAGCATCCGCTGAAGAATCATTAGATTCAGTAGCAGAGGAAGAAGTACAGCAAAGTGTTGAATAGACAGTTGAAGCAACAGTGGATGACGCGGTAGAGGTAAAGTAAAACATAGTCGATGGGCCACGTTCGATATTTTAAAATTCAGACTTTATTGCGAGGCTTTAGTCGCATGGTACTTCATGTATTTACAAACAAGGGGATCACCAAATACATTAATGGTTAAGAATGAAAAAATGTATAATATTCGACGTCCCTAAGTTTTGGCAAGATAACAGAACATTTTGTTAGAAATGCTGGTTAATCAGTTTACTATTCAACAAAGTTATAATCGAATCTACAGCACTATAACTACGAAAGACCATTTTCCAATTCTTTAAATATCGATGTGTTCCTTAATTACAGACTCATTTGCTCAGGGTTAGCCTTATTTCAGTGTCAAAATATCCACAAATACCAACGGTAAAGTAAAGAATGAATAACTTTCACATAAAAAATAAAATTAAAAACTCTTTGAAATTACACGGACCTTTACTAGAACCACACAAAATCGAGGCTAACCGTGAGCAACAGAGAATTTTGAGATTTTATGCAATTTTGAACATTTTCTTCCTGAGAGCCTATTTATCGTACTAGAATTTTAAAATCTCGAACGTGGCCAGACACACACTTATTAGGGTGCTACGCGGACCTTCACCTTAGGGACACAACTCTCTATATATTATCAAAGGTCCATGCATCTTTGAAAAGCACTGATTAACAGGGTTCGGTTCATAGATATTTTTATCCTCTAATTTTTCCTAAATTTTCATTGCCACTATTTTAGAATGTCTTAGAAGAAGAAGTGCAGCACGCAGTAGGACAAGAAGTAGAACAGGTGGCGGAAAACGCAGTGGAGGAGAATGTCTAGAATGCGGTCGAAAATGCAGAAGGCGGCTTTTGGTCAAATATGTTCACAGAAAAGATTCTTCCAAGTACGTTCATCAGGGTAGTTAGACTTCCTCCAAGTCTCGCTCGTTCGTGTTTTGTTTTGTTTTGTTTTTTTTTCTTTCTTTTTTCGTTCACTTTTTACTTTTCTTTATGTCATTGCCCTCAGTCGGAAAGCTTTTGTAACCGGAACTGTACGATTTGAATAAGTTTTTGCCAACGAAAAATAATTAACGAGAGAGACTTGGATCAAGTCTAAGTTGCAGTCCAAAAGAACCCTCGCATATCTGCTCATTTCGGCGGAGGAAAGAAAAATTAATTTCAATCGCCTGAGAATTGAAAACCTATATTGCTGCCCTTAGTTTAAATTGAGCTTCATTCCGAAGTGCTGCACAGGGTTTATAACCCCTTTTATACCCGCTTTAGTTTATTATTTTTGATATGTATAGCCCACTTTTCCATGTGAATGTCCATCAAAGTCGCTTTACAGTGAGATAAGAATGATTTTGAAAGGAGGAACCTTAGTACGAGGTGTAGACACTGAGGGTGGTCACTGACAGGGCTGTTGCTACAAAGGCAGCACTTTCTTCTCAGTTATTTTAGGGCCCTGAGTGCTGGTCCGGCCGCCAGGGCTTGAACCTACGACCTTCGGCTCAACAATCTGGTGCTCAACCAATTGAGTCAACCGGGTTGCGGTAGTTTTAGGTTTGGCAGGAAAGAAAGCGGGGACCCACAGAGAAATCCCGCCCAAGGAATCTAGTGAAATTAAAATACCTTAAAAACTTAAACTGGAAACCACGTGCACATGTGCTGTCTAGTCCCGCCCTGAGTTGAAAGACCAATGCATACTACCGCTACATTATCATTGCCCCCCCCTCCCCCCACCCGCACAACAAACCTTATGCCCAGAACTAGGCGCAGTTTACATCATTTTATTTCCATTTCAATACAGCAATGATTGCAACTTAACAACCGGACTAGTTATATTGGGAATCGATAAAGCAATTGACGCTTCACAAAAAGACACAAAGAGCAATACAAGCAAAGGGACGGACGGTACGTCCAGAAAACCATACCCTTTGGTTCATGCACAAACCTGATCCTCTGTTTTGAATTACATCCATGATTTCCTGGGTTTCCAATTCAATCAGCTGATAAAAGTATTTGAAAGCATCATTTATTCCAACGGATGGTCAAATATACTGAACTCCATGTACTGTCATCATGCACTGTCCCGAGACAGGGAAATTTAATAACATTCACATATTGTTAAACTCCCCTCCCTGTCCCGGTTACCCGGGGAAAGATTTGTTTTTACAGCAGTTTTACCCTTTAACAGCAACAGCTCAATTCAAACCTTTTTCAACCGAAAATCTTTCTCTGGGTACCCTGGAGAGGGCGGGCAAGTTAACTACGCGAATTGAGTACGCGAATGTCAATTTCGTCGGTTTGACTATTGCATAAGCACAACAAACTTACTGACAATGGCGCGATGTTCTCAGTCAATGAAATACGACTTTAATAGTTGATCTACTGCAAGAAAGAATTCTGCACTGCAGTTGCTTTTTTATTAGATATAGTATTGTTCCAGAAAAAGGTTGCTACATTTTCCATCCTTTGAAAGCTCTTTCACCTGCAACCATTGCGCGCAAAAGTTGCAGGGGATTCCAAACCATGTAACTACAAGTTGTTTTGTCACATAATTGTAAGAACTAATACATGATCAATTTTTTCTTTATAGAAGGTCAGAAGACATCTGCCAGTGTGCTGAAAGTCGTGGATGAGGTAAACAAACGCTGGAAGGCCAAGCTCGAGGGATACAAGAAAATTGGTGAAGATTTGGGGACGTTCCTGTTCAATGGCAAGGATAAATGTGCTTCAAGAACTATTGGAGCATTGGTTAAGAGCATGAATAAAGTAGCTAGAACTTACGGCATCCTATACCTCGGTGATTTATGTGGCATGGGTGGCTTTAGTAGTATAGGGGATGGGGGTTCCAGCGCAACAACCACCGGAGGATTACCCGTCTAAAGTGAATCCCTCGATTCGTACCGCGATTACCCGCATCCCGTGTTTATGTAGTTAAATATGTTAGTCTATATATGGAGTGCGAAGATTGTAAGAGAACTTTTAAGAAAGAAGTGGACTTCAAGAAGCATTTGAAGATGAAGACGAAATGTATGAGCAGCTATGACTGTGGATGTGGTAAGAAGTTTGAGACTAAGGTTAAATTGTTTTGGCATTGTCAGGATTGTGAGTATGACTACGACGATCTGAAAAGGGTCTGGAATTAGGTATAAGATATTTCCTATTATATAGATGGAATCCCAAAGCAATTTGGAAACGGTGTCAATACCCGGTAACGGTGAGATTGACGTTAGACAGTTTTGGCGTCAGTCAGAAAGGAAGGTCAAGAGAACGCTTCGAAAAGGTATAGAAGAATTAGGAGCCCTGAAAGCGAGTATAATGGTAGAAGTAAGTTTATCAAAAGATGAGGTAACGACGACAGCAATGTTGCGATCAAAGTCACTGGTTATATTAGAGTCCACGAATCTGGATAGGTCACTCAGCGAAGCCTTAGAAGCAATAATGGAGTCGCTGTCTAACTACACGAAAGAAGGATCAGGTTGGACAGTGGAGGAGGTAGAAGGTATGGAGGTTAGCATGGCAAGGTACGTGCCAATACGAGGAGGAAGTTACGTGCCCCTGCCGGTGTGGGTAGAAAGGAAGAAGGCAATCGTTAACGTAAAGAATGACGACAACCGCTGCTTTATGTGGGCAATACGATCCGCACTGTATCCAGTAGATAAGGATCCATGTAGACCAAGCAAGTACCCAACAGACGATTTGGAGTGGGACGGCGTGGAGTTCCCAATGCAGATGACAGACATGCCGATATTCGAGCAGGAAAATGACCTAGCCATTAACGTTTATGGAGTCAGAGACCAAACGATAGTACCACTAGTGTTGTCCAAGAGTAAAGGAGAACGAATACACCTTTTCTACCACGGCTGACATTATTCGTGGGTTAAACATATTAGCAGACTGTTTTACAGACACACCAAGCACAAAGGTAAGAAATACTTCTGCGATTGCTGCTTATTATCGTTTACCAGCGTTAAAGCTCTAAAGGATCACGACGAAATATGTCGCGGAGTCGAAGAAGTGGCGCAACGGATCCAGATGCCCACAGATAAGAACCTAGCGTACTCAGACCATCAAAAGCAGATGCAGGTGCCTTACGTGATATATGCAGACTTTGAAGCGTTGATAACTAAGGAAGAGCAGAAAAGTGGTGCCACGAATAAGGTGGGATTACACGAGATCTGCTCCTTTGGTTACATAGTAGTCAGATCAGATGGTAAGGCCGACCCTCCTGTAATTTACCGAGGTAAGAACGCAGCTAATGAGTTTCTAGAAGCATTGCGAGAAGAGGAGGAAGAGATAAGAGAACAATTAAGACGCCCAAAGAAGATGGTATTTACCAAAGAGAACCAGGAGGCTTTTACCAAGGCAAAGAAATGCCACATTTGCCAACATACGCTTCTCCAGTTTGGAAGACGAGCCAAGAAAGCGTGGGACGAAGATGGAAAGTATCTAGGAGAAGCTCATTTCAAATGTGGCAGGTATGCAAGGAAGGGGGAAAAGCCCAACAAGCCTTCCACCCACTGCATTCATTGTCATAAAGCATTCGTTGAGGATTTCTATGTGGATAAGGTTAGAGATCACTGCCACATCACGGGTAAATACAGAGGTGCGGCTCATTGGAAATGTAATATAAACTTCAAAGTAGATCCAGAAATGGAAATACCCGTATTCTTTCACAATTTAAGGGGTTACGACAGTCACTTACTCTTACAAGGAACAGACGGCTCCGAAGTAAAGTGCATACCCAACAACAAAGAAAGGTACATGTCCGTAACTGTGGGCAAGCTGAAGTTCTTAGACTCGCAGCAGTTCATGGCGGACTCCTTAGCAAACTTGGTTAAATACAACACGGAGTTCCCCATTTCCAGTCAATACGGCGCGGAAAGGAAAGGAGTCTACCCATACGAATACATGGATTCCTGGGAGCGATTCGAAGAACCCCTACCGCCAAAAGAGAGATTCTACAGCACCCTAAACGAGTCCGGTATAAAGGACGAGGAGTACCAGCATGCGTTAGATGTGTGGGAAAAGTACTCCTGTGAGAATATGGGAGAATACCACGACATCTACCTACGTTCAGACGTAGTGCTGCTCGGAGATGTTTTCCAAAGCTTTCGAAAGATGGCAATGGAATACTACGGGTTGGATCCAGCGAACTTCTACACGGCTCCTGGGCTTAGTTGGAGTGCGCTGTTAAAGAAGACAAACGCGCAACTGGATCTCCTAACAGAATACGACATGTACCGCTTTATGGAAGACGGTATCCGCGGAGGCGTTTGTGGACCCAGCCGACGTTACGCCCGCGCAAACAATCCCCTGGTAGAGCACGACCCGGAGAAGCCAACCACATACATCTTCTACTTAGACGCAAACAACCTCTACGGTTGGGCAGTACTTACCTGTACGCGACTTCGAATGGGACAACATAAAGCCCATAGAGTTTTACCTAAACGTAGGTAAAGAAGACGACAAAGGTTACGTGCTGGAGGTTGATTTGGAATACCCAGAGCACTTGCACGACGCGCACGATGAGTTCCCATTAGCACCAGAAGCAATAGAAATACCATTTAAGCAGCTGAGGCCGCTGCAGAGGGAAATGTGCCCTGGCTACAAGCCCTACAGGAAGCTAACGATGAACCTGATGGACAAGCGAAAGTACGTGGTGCATTACCGCAACCTGCAGTTCTATGTGCGCCACGGCTTACGCGTGAAGAAGATTCACCGCGTTTTGAAGTTCACGCAGGAACCATGGATGCGCTCCTACATTGACTTTAACACACAAAAGCGTACGCAGGCAAAGAATGACTTCGAAAAGAACCTGTTTAAACTAATGAACAATAGCGTATTTGGTAAGACAATGGAGAACATCCGCAAGCGCGTAAGCATAAAGAAAGCCAGCACCAGAGAGGAAGCAGAAGCATACGTGTCACAGCCTGGATTCGTTAGATACGTAGAAATGTTAAACTTCTACGTGATTCACATGAAGAAAGCGAATCTATTCCTGAATAAACCCGTATACACGGGGTTTACAGTGTTAGACCTATGAAAGCTGCTCATGTATGAGTTTTACTACGACAAGCTAAAACCGAAATACGGTGATAAGTGCCGCCTTTTATACACCGACACCGATTCCTTGATACTAGAGGTGCAGACGGAAGACATTTACGAAGACTGTGTTCCCGACATCGATGAATACGACACCAGCTATTACCCACGCGACCACTTTCTTTACTCCCCTAAAAACAAGAAAGTAATCGGGAAAATGAAGGATGAGATGAAAGGAAAACCCATCGTGGAATACGTGGGCCTGAAACCCAAGATGTACAGCGTGCTAAAGCTGGACGGTGGAAATAATTGCTGACCAAAACCGCCCCGAAGAGGAAAGGGTGGCCGCCCAAAGGGAACTGGAAACCCTTCAGGAAAGAGTTGGGGAACTGAGGGCGCAAAAGGACAACCTGGAGCGAGAGCTGGGGCTTACCACCAAGGAGAAGGTAAAAAGGGCTCTTTTGAAATATGTCGTTCCCCTTGCATTCGCAGTCGCTATTTCGAGCGTAGTAGGAGTAATCGTATCCGCGCTTAAGGCTAAGGGCAATGGCGTAAAGAAATTAGGCAAAGGATTGGGCGATTTGGGCAAGAAGATGGCAGCCGGCATTCCCGGGCTGTTGGGTTCTGTCGTTTCCTTGGCACTTAGGGCCGGCGGGGAACTATTAAAGTTCGTGGGCAACAACATTTGGATCTTGGTCGTAGCTATCGGGGCGGTTCTCTTAAAGAAGATCAGATGATTTCTTGTCCTTATATGTTACTTGGGGCTTGTCGGGCATCCTGGACCTTTTCGTCTGGGGATAAGTAAAAATGGTATTTGCCCCAGGTTGATAATTTGACACTAGGGGTATGACACTCATAGTAGAAATGGACTTATGATTCCAAATAGCATCCGTCGGAGGTCCATCTGTCGGGGCGGCATTTATCGAACGCGGCTGTCGTTGCTACTTAACTCGCTCGGACGAACTTGAAGCTTTGCATATTGGCAATTGGCTATCATATGACAACTTACCGGCGTTAGATCTTCCAGGCTTGATGGATAGGGTTCCATTGAAAAATGAGCCGGATGCCTAGTATTATGTTTCGTCCTGTAGGGCAGCAATGGGCAGTTGGCCTCATCAACGATCCTAAACCCGGCATTACACGAACGCCCCGTCGAAATGTAAATAGTGCACATGATAAATCCTAGGCCCCCAACCTCCGCCCACAATCCGGTGTGGTGCCAATTAGCATCGTTCTTATACTCCTTCTCCTCTAGATAATGAAGAAACCAAGCTTCCTTAGCGTGCGGATTCATATATATTACAGGCTTAACATTGTAAGAGTGCTGATGGTCGCGTGATTATAAGCCGCGTCTCTTTGGTCCTCTATGCTATTTATTGTGACCTTTCCCGTATCGTCTACTCTTATTTGCAGCTTTACATTCCCATGGCAATCGGCGACCATGTGCAAAGTCCAAACCGAGAGATTTTCGACGCTACCGGGGTTGTGCTCTACGGAGAAATGCACGGGCTCCCTGTTGTTTGTCTTAGTTCTCATAGGCTGCAGCACGCCATTCTCATCTAGGAACCTAAAGCCCACGTTGGCGTGACTATCCGTGCCAATGCAAATGCTGCATATTATCAGCTTCTTTCCTGAGTAGCTTAAGTCCACGGACATCCCGGTGTCGTCAACCCAAGCCGCCTGGACGTATTTTTTCTCGCCCGTGTAAGTCGTATAAACACAATCTACTCCAGCTACGTAGGGGTTGTTCATCGCCATATATAATAACTTAGACCAATACTTGCGGCTGCTAGGCCGGCTTTTAGTAGGTCGTGGTCATATTCCTCGGGTTTCGTAGGCATAGCAGGAACTCTTTTCTTTGGTTTCTCTTGCGGCTGGGAGGCTGTATGTACCTTCTTTGGCTTCTCTACAAAATGAGGAATGCCTTTGGTCATGGCGGGGTTTATGTCATTAATACCAAACTGCATGTCTTCGGTAGCCCTTTGCAGCTCATTATTGTAACCCACAACAGAATGGGCGTTTATGATAAGGTCGTTGGGCATCAGCCAACAACCTGGCGATATGGCATAATTTAGCCTCGCTTTCGATTGCCGTACTGCGAGCTGATATCTTTGCACGCTTTTAGATATATCATTCTCTATTATCGCCGATCCGAACAGAGTAAGGAATTCCTGCTGCGTCTCCTCTGAGGCACCGCGGGAGCCGACAATAGGAGATCTGGCATTTACCTGCGCTCCTAGGACGCAGTAGACGAAGGCTTCTATGCTGCGGTTGATACGGGCAAGATTCTTCAGACCCTTACCCTTCGCAGCTATGAACGGCGCCCATGGCTGCTCTTGCAGGCTTTTAACGTAGTAAATTAGATTACCGTCAGACGCCTTACCACCAAAGTCAGAGAATTCCCATTTACTGGGATAACCCATGCCCTTTATCGCGATCCATGGACCGCCCTCCCAAACATACGTTTCTCCCAGCCCATGCGCTGCGCCCTCTTTGTTGCGAAAGTCGGGGTTGCCTAGCTTAAACTCATTCTTTAAACGCTCCCAGGCTACTTTATCGTAGGAGTTATCCTTTTGATTGAACGCCTTATTACCAGGCAATGGCACGTTTAGCTCTCTTAGAATCCTGCGCATAGTGAAAGCAACGTGAAACCGCAGGAATGGCGTGTCAAACATATCCATCGCTACGCCGCATCCTTTCGTAGCCGCCCAGACAGCGAAGTTCAACTGCTGCGGCCAATATTTCATATCGGGACCACTCTGCCAATGCCTTGCCTCTTTCCCCGACGTATGAGTTGTCGTCGCATTCTTAAAGATGTTCCTTACGGCCGCCTCAAAGCTCCCAGACCCCACAGGAATCTCCAAATGGGTCACTAACTTCAAAAACCCAGCTTCCGAATTCGCATCGTACATGGGGTAAGTCAGCGTGGTCTTAACGTATTTTTCTGGGAAGTTGGATTGAGGCCCATATGACGCAATCTTATGCATCGCGTCCTTCTGTAGTTGGCCTTTGCGATACAGTACGTCGCCCGTAGGCTTATAGACAATGTCGCCATTCCTTTCCGCAAACTCCTCAAAATCCGCCTAGGGAAACCTCTTCCTAAAAGCTTGCCAGCTCATTATATATAATGGACGTCATACCATCGGCACCTAAAATATACCCAGATATTCCTAATTATCATACCACGGCGCCCAACGAAATGAACGCTGAAAACTTTAGGCTTAATATGGCAAACCTAATACTGGATTACCTCGAAGGGCAAACAAAACACTACGAAAAAGTCAGAAAGAAATATGCCAGAACCCGTAGCATTTTGCATAAGATTGCAATAACAGCTGGGTCGATATCTGTTGCACTAACAGGCTCAGGGGTCGCAACTACGCTTGCGGGGCCGGGAGTAATCGTTGGGGTTCCCTTAGCTGCCGTCGGAGCCGCCTGCGGCATTATCTCGGCCGTTACTACGGGCGTCATGAAAAAATTATCCGGCAAGATATCAAAGCACGACACGACAATAGCTCTGTCTAGGGCTAAAGTAAATACAATTACTGACCTCGTTTCTAAGGCATTGCGCGATAGAAAGATAGACGACGTAGAATTCTCGATTATCCTGGCCGAAGAGGAGAAATATGAGAAGCTTAAGTCCGACATCAGGAATAAAAAAACAATCTTCAAGGATCTATCCGAGGAAACACGCAAAAAAATATTCCAAGAAGCAAAAGCGGAGCTCCAAAGAAAGCTCGCTCAGTAAGTGTCTGCTTTGAAAGAAGCCAGACGGGATTTCATTTGCACGTCGAACGCACATCAACGCCGGGGTATCCATGCTAATAGCGGATGATTGGGGTCAATTTCATGAAATACCTCATACATTACGTCAGGGTAATAAGGAATGTCCTTATTCCGCCGACAAAACATCCACTCGGCTCTGCTCATAGTATCTTCAGAAACCTCGGGAATAGTGTCTCCGGTAATTTCAGACAAAAGATAGGGAATAGCCTTGTAATATTTCCCCAGCTTAAGTCTTTTCAATGTCTTCTTTAAGCTTTGCGGCGTTGGCTCTTCTAGGTCGTTTACAATTCTTTCCCTTCGTTCCTCGTCAAGATACACGGGGCAATAACCTTGAATGTGACTCATCCAGTCCCTAAAGTATTTTATTCTCTTATAGGGCGTTTTCTTACGACCTCCATTGGCGTAATATTGCTCTCTGGTAGCACTGGGCACGGCATTAGCAATGTTCTTACCACACTCGTAACATTGCGCTGATATGCTATCTTCTATTTGCATTTTCTTACCACAGCAAATACACTTATTCGGCTCTGTGGGTCTAAAGCGGGGCCTAAGACATTTCATGCATAGATCGTAAATTGGACTGAATTCTTTACATTCGCACATAGTATATAGGACAAATATTTTGGACTCTTTCCATTACCAAATTTCAAAACAGTCAGTATCGCTCGGTAAATACGTGAATCACTACTTTACACAGGTGATCCTGGGGTTGGAGGTGCGCTGATACCCCCAACCCCTATACTACTCAAGTTAACGACATACGGAGCATTACGTTCCTTTTTAATCTGTTACTCCAGCATAGGCTAATTTTACATTCAAATGCACTCTCAGTTTGTAAGTATCGGTCGCAATCTCAAATCAAAGTTGCATGCTATTAAATCTAATATCATATTTTACCACACTATTGCCCATTGACACCTAGGCGTTATCCAAGAGATCAAATTTTGGATTTGAACACAAGGGAACGTAAGTTTGAGAAACGATCATCATCATCTTCACCAACATTATCAACATCATTGTCGTCATCATCATGATCAGAGTCACCATCGTCATCATCAGCATTATTATCATCATTATCATCATCACAATGGATAATCATCACCACCATAATCACCACCACCACCACATCATTATCGCCATCATTACCATCATCTTCATGAACATCAACAACATCATCGTCGTCATCATCATGATCAGAATCACTAACATTATCAATCATAATCATCATTTCATGGATAATCATTATCACCATCATAACCACCATCACCATTATAATGATAATGATATGATAGTGATAGTGATAGTGATAGTGATAGTGATGATAGTGATAGTGATAGTGATAGTGATAGTGATAGTGATAGTGATAGTGATAGTGATAGTGATAGTGATAGTGATAGTGATAGTGATAGTGATAGTGATAGTGATAGTGATAGTGATAGTGATAGTGATAGTGATAGTGATAGTGATAGTGATAGTGATAGTGATAGTGATAGTGATAGTGATAGTGATAGTGATAGTGATAGTGATAGTGATAGTGATAGTGATAGTGATAGTGATAGTGATAGTGATAGTGATAGTGATAGTGATAGTGATAGTGATAGTGATAGTGATAGTGATAGTGATAGTGATAGTGATAGTGCTAGTGCTAGTGATAGTGATAGTGCTAGTGATAGTGATAGTGATAGTGATAGTGATAGTGATAGTGATAGTGATAGTGATAGTGATAGTGATAGTGATAGTGATAGTGATAGTGATAGTGATAGTGATAGTGATAGTGATAGTGATAGTGATAGTGATAGTGATAGTGATAGTGATAGTGATAGTGATAGTGATAGTGATAGTGATAGTGATAGTGATAGTGATAGTGATAGTGATAGTGATAGTGATAGTGATAGTGATAGTGATAGTGATAGTGATAGTGAGTGATAGTGATAGTGATAGTGATAGTGATAGTGATAGTGATAGTGAGTGAGTGATAGTGAGTGAGTGATATGATAGTGATAGTGTAGTGTTGTAGTGGTAGTGGTAGTATGGTAGGGTAGTGGTATAGTGGTAGTGTAGTGTATGGTAGTGGCATAGTGATAGTGATAGGGATAGTGATAGTGATGTGATAGCGATAGCGATAGCGATAGCGATAGCGATAGCGATAGCGATAGCGATAGCGATAGCGATAGCGATAGTGATAGTGGATAGTGATAGTGATAGTGATAGTGATAGTGATAGTGATAGTGATAGTGATAGTGATAGTGATAGTGATAGTGATAGTGATAGTGATAGTGATAGCGATAGCGACAGTGATAGTGATCGTCTTTTTTCGTATTGTAATTTTTTTAAATCAAAATTGTAAACCATAATGTACTAGAGAGCAATAAACTATATTGTATTGTAAATTGTACTGTATTGGTGAATTTTACCTCGCCGCACAAAGACTCGCGGTTTGGTGAATATTATCCACCGATAATCATTTCGTTGTTGTTAATTATTCATATCTGGATATATAAGTATGATAATTCATAAATTACGATAGTTTGTATTTATTTTTATTATTTATTTTTTTATTTCTGTTGAAGCTAACGTGGTACTTCATGCATGGAACGAAATGCAAGTACGAGTTTACACACTATTTTTTCAGTTTCTCTTTTAGATAGTGACAAATGTTAAATTATTCAATAAGTTTGCTGCTATAGATAAAATCAAGTATCATACATGTCGATGTGTCCACTCGTTTGCCATGTGACATTCAAAGTTGTTGGTAGTTAACAGTTCGCCAACAGTAAAGTGAAGTCTTAATGTGATGGTTGAAATCAAATTAAATTGGTAAAGTTCTAATGAGATAGTTAATTACGGATTTCTGGAAGCCATCTAAATGCCTTTTAATAGTCCTTTCACAGTTCCCTGTGGCATTTTGAAAGGTAGCCGTGCCTTTGCATCTTTTTTTAACACCTTCGACAATTATTCACAGGTCTCTATCAATGCAAGCTCACCGTTCGTCTCTCTTCGATGCAAAGGCACAGCCACCTTTCAAGATGGCGCAGGTTCCGTTAAGGGGACTACTGCTTAAGAATAGCATTTGATCATGATTCATTGTGCCGAACTACGATACGACTGAGCTTCTTATCAGATATAAGGGTCGGAATAGCATTGCATGGATCACAAGAACCGTTTTCTTTATGAGGATTTTACAAGAACGTTGTAAACGTTTTCACCGTCAGGTCCATCTGCACCATCACAATATGAGGTATGAAATGAGGTACGAAAAGTCCCTACTTGAGTATTACTACTGAGAGCTATTATGTTTTCAGGCCATATCAAGTCTTTTTCAAAGATTATCTGAGTAATGAGTCTTTATAGTAGTTCGAGAAGTTGACTTTGATTCCATATTTCTGCTGGATATAATTTCTTACTCTAAGCCATCTACGACGATTTTGGAGATGGACAGCCATGTAATAGTGACTTTCTGAGCTTACATTGGGCTCTCTGCTACACACCCAGTGTATAATATTCGCATTTCTACCAACTGTAGAATCACAGTTCTCGAATGCATCTGTTATAATGTTTGCGAAAACCTCACGTGTTGGAACTTTTACTAGGTCGGCCTGACTATAAGTAATCAAGTATACACTTCGCACCTGACAAGTATTCATCTATCTATCTTTTGTCGGAGATTCAGTTATACTGATAGTACCTTTAGACTATAGTTTCTTAGATCACATAAATTCTTATTCATCAATCCTGACTGACTCGCAACAAACCTGTTGAGCTCTCCGATCGACTGTAGATTGTTTACAATAACTAACCAGTGCAATCGACAATCGAAATTGTTTAACCAGACATTAATTGTGTTCCTAATCACAAGCGATTACACGATTTCAAGTGTTGATAGGCCCTCATAAAGATACTTTTTACTTGAAACCCTAAATATATATTATTTCTTCATATAAAAAAATATTTTCCCTCTTCCGTAAAATATAATCAATAGTTAAACAATTTATTTATATAAAACATATATAACGATACCCAATGTAAACGATTTCTCACTCCAAACATATGATTTTACTAACCGAATGATCCGTCCAAACTACGCATTCCAAACATGCCATTAAGATACAATCTCCTGCAAAAATAATGTGCCACTTTCTCCCCTTTCCCCCTAGCAATGTTGATCAAGAAAGTTTTCTACACTGTGAAGCGGTTGGCTGGTAAAATGCATGCGAGACAACATTGCTACGGGGGGGGGGAGGGGGGATGGTCCTCCAGAATACTAGGTGGCACATTTTATTTTGCAGAAGATTGTAGATACTTTGAAAAAACGAGTCCTTGCACCGTAAAAAAGATGACTGGCAGATTTGCTCGGCAAAGTAAAACCCGCATCCAATTGTCAATTTGACCAAAAATCATAACGGGGAGGGGTACCTTATCATTTTTACTAACTTGTTGTTGAGCCTCAAAGTTTTAAGAAAAATATATATTTAGCCATCAAATCTTTTAATTACGTTTAATGTCATAATTAATGTCAAAATATTAAAGACTTGTTCAACATATTATTAGAATAACCAATCTCGTGCCCAGAGCTCACGTTCCTCTTGGCCACCGATTTTGAGTTGGCTTCCGGTCCGTGAATTTCGGGCAGGAAGTTTCAACTGCGCATGCGTAAATCACATGTAAGCTGATGTTTGGGTTACCTTAGTAGTATACAGAATGCGGTGCGTTCACCAACGGGTGAAGCAGGGTAGATCGGTTGATTCACCAGAGAGTGACGTCACCGTACTTCTAAGACTAGGCGTAGTAACGTTAGAGCCCAAAGCGTCATAGGTCGTAGGAACCAATCAGAAGCCATTCCATCCAATAACCAGGGAAACTCCGGAGCTATCTCCAAGACCCCTTCTTCGGGCTTCTGGACTGGTCATATCTAACTTTAGAAGCACTGTAAGTCTTGCCGTTTTAGGCCTTTTGGGCTTCCTTTGTCAAAGACCAGGTTTCTAAGCTACATTCAAGATGGTGAACAATTTTAAGTATTTCTTCGCTGTAATATCTGCAGTTCTTATTTATATTTTTGACATTGTAAAGCTTTAAATGGCGGAAACTCACCAACAATGAATTTGGGTTCAATTCCAAATAAGGTAAGCTTACCACATATACGACATATTTTCTTTTATGATTTTACTTTATATAACGTTAGAAACCTCAAAACGTCGTCGAGTGATTTCTAACAATTTGACAGTGTTCAGGAATGTTTTATACGAGAACAGAACATAGCTTATTAAACTACGTGGTACATGAACGTTACCCCGATAAGGTTGTATTCTACTAACGGGATACTATTCGTGACACGCAATCCGGTATGGGTCAATATATTAAGAAAATTAACCAGGCTGTTCTACAAAGAGCTCGATGCGAAACACATACTTCTCGTATTCGCTAACCGGGTCTGCCAGTACTCTGCAGAGGCCTAATTAATTTTGCCTTCCCGGCCCCAGAAAGCTTTATTTATGGAAATTACAACAAACCAACAAACGTACAAACCAACAAACCAACAAACCAACAAACCAACAAACCAACAAACCAACAAACCAACAAACCAACAAACCAACAAACCAACAAACCAACAAACCAACAAACCAACAAACCAACAAACCAACAAACCAACAAACCAACAAACCAACAAACCAACAAACCAACAAACCAACAAACCAATTAATGAATTAATGAACGGCTGCTCCAAGGTAATACAGAGCTATATAACAAATAAAGTTTCTCATACAAATCTGTTAGTTTAAGTACATCAATAACCTAGATAAGGTAAAAAACCAAAACAAAACAAATCAGCCACTTAAATAGAAGGACAGCTCCAGCGAAAAGACTAACTTGGAGAATCCGGGTATCGATCCCGGTACCTCTCGCATGCAAAGTGAGCGCTCTACCATTTGAGCTAATCCCAGTAGTAAGAAAGTACCAGTTCTGCATCACGGGTCCCGTCGGGCTACCCCGGGCCCGTAGGGGGAGGGGGTGTTCTACATCTCCGGGACCGCTCCGGAGCAAAAGGGGGCTACTTTTGTACCTCCTGCGGATTCGGCCGGATGCTCTGACTTCTTGTCCGAATATCTAGATAGCTCATGTCTATTTTTAGTATAACACTCTACTGAAGCCATCTTCAAGATTAGCCCCTTTCTCCTGGCAGTTGGATAATAGGTCATATCTATTTTTAGAAGTTCGACTTTCCAAACTTCTCTCGGGGTATCTGAATAGGTCATATCTATTGTTAGAATTTTTTTTCTCAAATATCTTCTGGTCTGATATTTTGATCTATTGATTGCCACTCCGTTTCGCCTCACTGCGACAGCCGCGTTCGATATGCAAATAATAATCGAACTTTACGCATCAAGTATATCGATCAATTACTATTATACTATCATAGATTGGATGTTTTATTTTCTATCAAAAATATGTTTGTCTCACGAGTCGGAATCTAACCGACGACCTACAGATAATTGTTTTACACTACAGTCTACCCACTGAGCTTCCGTGAGATCTATACAGTGGCGGATCCAGGGGGTTCGAAGGGGTCCACGGAACCCCCCTTGAAGTTTTGATCTTTTAGGTAATAGAAATATGTCTTATATAAATTTTAATTAAAAAATATTAGTAGTTTTGCGTTGGGTCGTGTTATTATAGCTTGGTCCGTTACTAGGTAGTAAATTAGGTGATTGGAGCCAATTTTTTGTCAAACATCGACTAAACAAAAGAGAATTATACACAGTTCAAGAAACGGAACCCCCCTTTGAAAAATCCAGCACGCTTCCACTGCGCCACTCTGCTCACAACTGTTTCACTATGAATAGAAGCAATAGGAGCAATCAATCAAAATGACTCTTTGAGAAATGAGTAGGGGGCTTGACTTTGTTTTTTGTAGCGCGCGAACTTCGGGTAGAATGTTAATCCTGAGCAGGAATCCAGCGGTATTAAAGTTTGACGGTTATCAAATTATCTCAACCATCACCAGCTCCAATTTTTATGTTTCCGATGTTTGGGATTCCGCTAAAAGTCGTATCACAGGGTTATAGTTTGAAGAGGGAAACCGCATGTTAGATTTGCATTGATTGACATGTAATTATATATGACGATCGTACATAATAAAACACAAATACACCACAATTACTGGCGACGAGGATGGCCACATTGTAAAAATTCGGAGGACTTCTTCTTGAAATAATGTGAGATTTCCTTGGTTTTCACAAACAAAAATGGCCTTTATTGGAAGAATAGAACCATTCGACGAAGCTACAGAAACATGGAGTGCCTACATCGAGCGTTTGGAACAATATTTTACAGTCAACGAGATCAAAACAGAGAAGAAAGTTCCCGCGCTTCTTACGCTACTTGGAAGTAAAACTTATAATCTCTTACGAAATTTAGCAGCTCCAGAAAAGCCTTCTGAGCTTGAGTATAATACCATCGTACACCTTTTGGAGAGACAACTATCGCCTAAACCGTCTGTAATCACTCAACGTTTCCGATTTCATACAAGATTGCAAGACGAAGGAGAAACTATAAACGACTATGTAGCACAACTAAGGAAGTTGGCGATTCACTGCAACTTCGATAACCTGAACGACACACTCAGAGATAGATTAGTATGTGGAATCCGTAATACCGGAATACAGAAAAGATTGCTTTCAGAATCTACGTTACCACTGGAAAAAGCTATCGCAATATCCGTAGCAATGGAAATGGCCGCGAAAGACGCCATTGAATTACAAGGTAAGCACAAAGAAGTTGGTGTAAACAAGATAGCTAAAGCAAAGCCTAGAAAACCAACCAAAAATCAGCTTAAACCAAGAGATAATACGTGTTTTAGATGTGATAAACCAGGTCATTCATCTAATTCATGTAAACATAAAGAAGCTACATGTTATTTTTGCAAGAAGAAAGGACATATCGAGAAAGCATGTTTAGCTAAACGCAGACAACAAACACGCCGCCATACACGTCGGAATGTACACGCCCTCGATAACAATGCCGATAGCGAAGACGAGTCGGACAGCGACAATGAACTTCCCGTAGGAAGCTTAGACATTAATTCGATAAAAGAGAAGAAAACTAAGCCTATTCAACTACCATTAAATATTAATGGAAAGAAAGTATCAATGGAGCTTGACACAGGATCAGCAGTTTCAGTTATGTCTAAAGATGAATTTGAGAAGCAAGTCGGCAAGGCTAAAATTGAGCCCACAAAAGTTGTTTTAAAAACCTACTCAGGAGAGAAAATTCATCCGTTAGGAATCACACGCGTCAAGGTAAAGTACAACAATCAAGAGAAAAACCTCGAATTATATCTAGTCAAGAGAGGCACAGCAGCACTGTTTGGCCGAGATTGGTTAGCAGCGATACAGTTAGAATGGAAAGAGATAAACAACGTGTTAACACTGAATAAGGAACCCGCAAGTACCAAAAACGCACTAGACAATATCTTAAACAAATATCCAACAGTCTTTGAAGAAGGAATTGGGAAAGTGAAGGACATCAAGGCGACATTAAAGTTCAAAGAGGAACCGCAACCAGTATTTCTGAAAGCCAGACAACTACCATATGCCTTGAGACCAAAGGTGGAGCGAGAATTAGACGAGCTAGAGAAAATGGGAATAATATCCAAGGTGGCAACAAGCGAATGGGCCACACCCATAGTTCCCGTACTCAAGAAAAACGGAAGAGTAAGAATCTGCGGAGACTTTAAGCTCACAGTTAATCCCCAGCTTGCAGTGGACCAGTACCCGTTACCCAGGATAGAAGATGTGTTCGCATCGTTAGCAGATGAAGAAAAGTTCACAAAGATCGATTTGAGGCAAGCCTACCTACACATGGAGATGGAAGAAAACTCAAAGAAGTATTTAACTGTGAATACGCACAAGGGTCTATACCAGTTCAACCGGATGTTGTTTGGAATCGCTTCTGCACCAGCAATATGGCAGAGGACTATGGAACAGATTCTGCAAGGAATACCATCAGTCCAATGCATCCTAGATGACATGATAATAACTGGTAAGGACAATACCGAACATTTTAACAATCTGGATAGTGTGTTGAGCCGTCTGCAACAGTACCAACTCAAGGTCAACCTAGACAAATGCCAGTTCTTCAAAGATAAGATCGAATACTGTGGACACAAGATAGACAAGCACGGCATACACAAGACAGAGGAGAAGATTAAAGCAGTGCGTGATACTCCAGCACCAAAGAATGTCACTCAGCTTCGCGCATTCATTGGCCTCGTAAATTATTACCACAGATTTCTACCAGACCTAGCCTCGGTAATGAGACCACTCCACCAGCTACTGGAACAAGGTAAAGCATGGCAGTGGACGAAAGCATGTGACAAAGCCTTCGAGAAGGTAAAAGAGATGGTCACGTCAGATTTGGTATTGTGTCATCATGATTCCAAGAAGCCTATCCGCTTAGCATGCGACGCGTCACCATATGGAGTCGGCGCAGTTCTGTCCCATATCATCGATGGACAAGAAAGACCAATAGCATTCGCTTCTCGCACCTTAACGAAAGCAGAGAAAAACTACTCTCAAACGATTCCACACCTACCTTTACGGAAGACAGTTTACGTTGGTTACGGATCATCAACCACTAGTAACCATCTTCAGCCCAACCAAAGGCATACCAGTGACCACAGCTACAAGACTACAGCGATACGCTATGTTTCTATCAGGCTATACTTACGACATAGAGTATAGGAACACTAAGCGACACACTAACGCTGACGCCCTTTCAAGACTACCGTTCGAAGTAACCCCAGAGGATCAAAAGGAAGAAGCGGTTGACATTTTTCACTTAAGTCAGTTTGAACAGTTACCAGTGACAAGCGCAACAATCAGGCGAGAGACAACAAGGGACAAGATCTTAAGTAGAGTCTATGAACAGACCATGTCTGGATGGTCAACTAAGCCAGACGACAAGTTACTACTGGCGTACTACAATCGTCGAGATGAAATCACAACGTATCAGGGATGTCTCATGTGGGGAATACGAGTAATCATTCCAGACACCCTAAGGAAACAAGTATTGGAGGTCATCCATTCAACTCACCTAGGCGTAGTGAAAATGAAAGCCCTCGCTAGAAGTCACATCTGGTGGCCAGGAATCGACTCCGAAATTGAACAGATAACCAAAACCTGCTCTGGTTGTAACAAAGTACGAAACAACCCAACAAAGGTACCCATCCATCCCTGGGAATGGCCAAGTTCACCTTGGGAACGCATCCATATCGATTTTGCTGGACCATTTATGAACAAACAGTTTTTGATTATAGTCGACGCACACTCTAAATGGCCAGAGGTGTTTCCAATGAACAAAATCACAGCAACAAGCACTATTGAGGTACTACGCTCAGTATTCGCAAGAAACGGCGTACCACAGCAGCTCGTTTCTGACAACGGACCGCAATTCACGTCAGAGGAATTTCAAACATTCATGAAGAGCAATGGGATTCACCATTTTAGATCAGCACCGTTCCATCCTGCAACGAATGGACAAGCAGAAAGATTCGTGCAAACCTTCGAACAGAGTATGAAGGCAATGAAATCAGAATCAGCCTCTTTAAACAAGAAGATAGCAAATTTCCTACTGATGTACCGCAACACACCTCATGCTACCACTAACGAAACACCAGCCAAAATGTTCCTTGGTCGAAACATACGTTCACGTCTGGATTTGATGAAGCGAGATGTAAAAAGCACAGTGCAGAAGAAACAAATGAAGAAAGCACTTGAGAAGAAAACACCTATACGCTTGTTTGATGATGGACAGCCAGTGACAGTTCGAGACTACAGAGGACAAGACAAGTGGGTTAATGGAACCATCAACACACAACTAGGACCATTGATGTATGAAGTCAAAACAGAAGCTGGAAGTTATTGGAGAAGGCACACAGACTAAATCCAAGAAAGGAAGCATGATGAAAATCAAAGCGACCCTCAACCAAGACCAGCAGAAGATGTCTGCCCATCAGCAGTAGAACAGCCATCAGTCAGCACAACCCAGACAAGCAAGAAAGTTACCCCCGCTAAGAGCAACATGACGCAAGAAGGACAAGGCAAAGGACATCGATACCCAACAAGGCACAGAAGCCCACCAAAACGTTATATGTATGAACAATATTAGGACAGTCATAAGAGAATATTACAACCCTTTAAAGGGATACCTGATGAGCTCCATAAGCAGAATATTAAGCCCTTGAATACCTGCAAGTGAATATTTTACATATATATGATTCAAAAATGTTGCTGTGTATCTATCAGCAGTAGATACATGTATTCATCGAGTACGTATTTTTCAGAGTTGATTGCAGTTATAGATGAGACTGTCAGTTGAAGTTGTCCACAATATTCTCCACCTAAACTGAAATACAGTAAATATTGCTGTATCCCAAGAACACGTACTTCTGACTTAAACTTCAATGTTTTCAAAATGACAAGTTATCTAATGGACATTTAAAATGAAGGTAGATTGGACTCATTTACGAAAGAGCCGGATTTTCGATGAACAACAACTTGGAGTTCACTGAGTCAAAAGTTCAAAAACTTTAAGCTTGAAAGAAAATTTAGCTTTACTGTTGGAATCAGTTGCTTACCAGTAAAAAGAAGAGATTTTAAGATAGCTAAACGGAAAACAGTCAAGCTGCTCGGAATAGAAGAATTAAACATAAAGGCACAAATACGCCGAACTGAGAGCATCTGGCGGAAAAAATCGCAAGTAAAATGCCTTTCAAGCAGGTAAAAATAATCTCTTCTTTACTAGTTTAAATCCTCAAATACTACGTTTGATGAACTTTTTGTACTTGGCCGATATTGTGATTGTATTTCTATTGTCTGTTGGGGACTTTAGAAGTTGAAAAGTTATGTAAAAATACCTGAATGTTGAGGCGGAGCGAAACTTTTAAGTGCAAAAAATGAAAGAAAGTTCTAGTTTTAAAAGTCAAACTTTTAAATTAATTCACCTTTTCTCAATGGACAATGTCTTTTGCATAAAGTGACATACCGTATTTTGGCAAGCTAAATATATTAAATAAATGTTAAAGATCATTTCAGTGCCTTTTGTAGTTTTTTCCTCTGTGATATATAACAGTAATTTTTCTTCAGTACATTTTAATAGTCTTTGCCAATAGTTCGTTCTGATTCGTGTCTGAAAAAAATACTCGTTTTGTTCATCATCATTCTTAATCACTTGAACTTAAACTTTATTTACTATCAAAAACACCACGTTAAATGCTTTTTTCGCTGTCTTCACTGTAGGTTCTTCGCTATTTTTATCGCATTTTTATCGCTGTTTCCTTCCCTGGCGTCTTCGCTGTTTTTAGCTTCTTCGTATACTGAAAACTATTCTGATTTGATCTTTTTCAATGCTCTTTTACATCAGTTGTTAGGTTTAATTTTTTTGAAATTCGTCTATAAAAAAATACATGAATGTTTAATTTCAACTTTTTACTGATGTGGAAATCATTTTTCACGTCGGAAACTAAACAAAATCAATGAAGATTCAAAAAAGCCCAAAAAGACCATAATGACAACGCCAACAAAAATAAAAACATTAAAACCTTCATAAAAAACGGATAATAGGAGCTAATATGTTTCCGAAAGACTTTTCAAAGCATTTGGGCAGACAGGAATGGGTTAAACTATGGCGGATTAAAAGTGGAAAAAACTTTCATAACTTTTATATCTTTTCGAGTGTCTTAAAAAAAAAGAGAATCGGATAACTATGAATTTTAGGTCACCCATCCAAGTACTCTCTCAAACGTGCTTGACTCAGTGTCTTGGAAGCCCAAGTTTTTTCCACTGGGCCACGATTTTAGGAAATTAGCACAACAATAGCCGTGACAACAAACAACCAGATAGACTAGATTATTTTCCACTTCAAATCAACGTGCCAGTGCGTGGCAGAGTGCAAGGGATTAGCTGTAGATATGGGGGCCGGCTAGTCTCTCCCCTGATGCTTCGGCTAGAACACTATTCTGCGTAATCCGTACACCCAAGGGCAGAGGGACTTAATCGCCGTCATGTCCGAAGTCCATACGATGACCCAGCGGATGTCTCGGGGTATGGCATGAAGGCACTATCTTTTTCCTTCTGTATTTTGGAATTAAATATCTAATTAAAGTTAGTGGACGTGAGTTCGATTCTCACCGCATTAAGAGTACATTTTTTTCTTCTTCTTCTTCATTTCATTTAGCCACAGATCTTTTTTTATATTTATATATTCTCTTTTATAAACGACTTTTAATGATTCAAGACGATAGGAATTTTTTTCTTTAGAAAGGATATCTATTTTTTGCTAACATTCAGCATTAACAGTTAAGCGATCTTCATCTCAAAGAGGCGGGCTGTGCTATCCTCGTTTCAAACTTTCTGGGAGCAGTTGACCGAGAAGTGGTTTTTACTAAATTTGGATGCTCTGTCTTATATTCTATACATTAAATCAATTTCGTAGTTAATGAATCCAATTGATTTTTTATGGTTTGAATAGGTCACTTCAGTCCGTCTGTAAGTAATTGATTTCAAAGGGAAACTACTTGCAAATGCAACAAAAAAAGTTTTTTACATCCACTGAAAGGACTTTTTTAATAATCGTAAAACTATATGTTTTGGTCAAAACAAAACAAAAATATAAAACAAAAAAGTATTATAAACTTTTTTACAATAACTTACAAATTTCTCGCGCGCTCATTGGTTATTTTTTATCATTAATAAAAGGACAGACAGATAAAGCTGACGTCATCAAGCGTACGCTCTTTCCTTTAGTTGTATCGATCAGTGAAAATGAGAAGTTTTTATCGTTTTTGTTATTGTGAAAACTCGACTACGCCTCGTGGATCCACACTACTTTGACAATGTGATGACGCAATTTATCGTCAATAAGAGGACGGACACATAAAAAACTGATGTCAATTTGTTAAGGTGACTGCCTACTTTTGAAAAACGATTTAAACTTTTTTTTTAAACGGCAATACCACAAAATATTGACGGCTAGTTGGGAGAAAATATATTCCGTATTGGGAGGATATTTTCTTCCAACACCGTCAATATTTTGTGGTATAAGCCTGAAGCGAGATGACGTTTTACCCCCGTCTCTAGAACATAATCCTTTTCGCATTGCTTTTGTTTCCATGTATGGGCAATTTTTTCAATTGGTTACGCACAGGGTTCCCATGCGATGATTACGAAAACTGAGTTGGATAGTTTACCACATTTCTATACCTATGGAGCTCCGCTATTATGCCCTCGGTTGCGCAATTTGCATTTTCTCTCATCAAACTATATTCCTATAATAAGATATAAGATATTAGGGGACTCCCACACATCAAAAACATAAAAATTGGGGGTGGTGTTTGAGACAATTTGATTACCGTCAAAGTTTAATAACTTTGACATCCTGCTCAGGATTGACATTCTATCCGAGGGGGTGTTTCCCAGTTTGCGCGCTACAAAAACAAAGTCAAGCCCCCTTACTCATTTCTAAAAGATTCATTTTAATTGATTGCTCCTATCAATTCTATTCATAGTGATATAGTTATGAGCAGAGTGGCGCAGTGGAAGCGTGCTGGGCCCATAACCCAGAGGTCGAAGGATCGAAAACTTGATCTGCTATGTAGTTATTTTTATTTTTATTCCTTTCTTCTTTGCGTTAATGTCTTTTCGTTGTTTTTCACTCTTGTGATCAAGTTCTCATTCCCTTTATTTCGAATCACCATCATTTTCCCCCTTAGGTTTGACTCTGCCTCAAAATAGAAACATTTTAATCTTCTTATCAATTTTGTCTCTTTATTTGGTTTCTAAGAAGGCAAAAGGCGTATTCCACATGGTCTAGTGGTTAGGAGGCGGCGCTCTCACCGCCGTGTCCCGGGTTCGTTTACCTGCGTGGGAAAATATTTTGGCATAATTTTCCCACCAAACAATAAATAGAGGTTATTACATTGCTAGTTCCGTACTACAGTAAGGAAATTTTACGATCGAAATTGCGGCCGTCTTTCGAGCCCCGCAGAGGCGCGAAAAATAGAGATTACTTCATGCAAAGCGCGCGCGTACGGGATTTTCGCACGAGCTGGTGAAGTATCTGAAATCGAACGAGTGAGCGCAGCGAACGAACAACTTGAATACACTGAAAATATTTGAAAGCTGCTTGACAAAGCTACCCGCGATGACCGCGAAAAGACGATTCGCCCCCCTTGACCAATGGTTTGCGATTGGACGAAACGCTTTTTTCACGCGTGACAAATCGTTTGGCCTCTCTGATTGGCTAAAGAAAGTCGCGAACTTGTTTTTCATACAGGGAGATTTGATAAAAAAATCTCAGTATGTATAAAATAAATACAGATTCAAGACAAAAACTATTCGGCTGTAATACACAACCAGCAGTGTAACAAATTGTTTATTAACAGTAAATGTTAACATTGAATTTGTTTATTGTATGAAACGAAAAAATGAGAAAAAGTGCATAAAAAAACTTTTTTTTCGAAAACAAGCAAACTTGAAAGACACGAACTCAAACCAATGACGTGAGCGGCGTAAAGGAAAAAGATAAAATTTTCTTGCCTTTTCTTAGCTAAATGAATTTGTTGAATACTGGTTCAAAGACGTGTATTATCGCTCTGTATGATCTGGTAATTGCACTCGAAAATGGTCGTGATTCATGAGGAATGTGTGTGCCGTATAATAAAATCAAATAATGCAATTGGTTTTTGAGGTTCAAAGTACTTTTTAGTATGTGGTTGAAGGTCTTACCTTTTAACAACCGATCTCACGTCCTTTTTACCTACAGATGGTTCCAACTATATATTTGACTATCCTCTCGAGTGATATCGATAAAACATTTATACAATATCCAACCCTTGAAGTAGAGTAATGTGATAATAGCGTAACTAATATGAGCGGATTACAAGAACAAGGGGGATTAGCTCAAATGGTAGAGCGCTCGCTTCGCATGCGAGAGGTACCGGGATCGATATCCGGATTCACCAAGTTACGTTTTTTGCTGGAGCTGTTCTTCTATTTAAATGCCTCATTACTTTTTTTAAACTTATCTAGTTTATTGATCTACCAACATCTTT
Source organism: Actinia equina (assembly GCA_011057435.1). Taxonomy (NCBI): domain Eukaryota; kingdom Metazoa; phylum Cnidaria; class Anthozoa; order Actiniaria; family Actiniidae; genus Actinia; species Actinia equina. The sequence goes on from WHPX01000835.1 coordinate 123,199, forward strand.
CCTGGGCCACTCTCACGCCGAGGCAAGAAGACCCTGACCCTGGTCAAAAAAGGGTTTCTATTGGCTAACTTCATCCTGAAATTTGATTGGTCATTGTTTGATTAATATATATATTTAGGCACTGCCTAAAAGCGGAGCTCCTAATACGGAAGTCACAGGGAGAACAATTTGAATGAAACTGAAAGGTAAAAATAAGATCGGGGAAATTCAATTTTTTTTTTATTCGAGATGAAGATAATTTCTCCCATAATAAAAACCATGCAGTGAAATCGAATCAAAATGCAGTACATTGTTTTTTGTGGTTTTTTTTTTTTTGCGCGAGTATACTCTCCCACTTAGGAATTTCGTACACAACTCACCACCACCCTCAGTGGCTAGTTTTGTTATTTTCTTCGACAAAATTTTCCAAGGCCGACAGTTTTAGGCTTTGAATCTCTTTTACTTTAAGAAAAACGAAAGATAACTACAGATAATCCAATCAAATATCAAGTTTAGTGAAATTTACCTCGGATGTCTTTCATTGAAATCGAAAATCTGGAGATTTAGGACAAATCAAGACTAAAAAACAGACTTGAAAACTGATTACGGCGAGCAGAAAATTAAGCTTACTTATGTCTTTTACAGAACGAGACAAAGTTTACATTTAGTTAAACTTGACAAGAACAACTGAGACAAAATAGAAAATAATGCAAAAGGCAATGCAAAATACAAAATGACAAATTTCTTGTCAGTAAATTGGCGTTTGTAAATGTTTTTGAATATTTTTTAGCTTTTTAAAGTGAAAGACAAGGTTTTTATACAATAACATCTCTCAACAACACAAATTTAAGCTCTTTTTTATAATCATACTTGCTCGAACAGCTTTAATAAACAGTTGAATGTTTGGTGTAAAACTATATTTCATTCAATGATTAAAATAAAGTATGTGTGGAAAGATATAACATTATTGAATGAAAGTCTTCTTTGTTTTGCCGATGGGACCCCGCGATAGAAGGCAAACAAAGCTGGTGCATTTTTCTTGAACGAAAAACTTACGATAGCTGGTTAAAAACAACCGAATTGTTAAAGATTTACAAAGCTAAATAAAGGACGAAAATTTGTTGTCGTAATATGCTCTCCGTGTTATATTTCCTCCAGCATTAAAACAAAATCAAGCTTATCTATAGAAATATAAAAAGTTTTGAGAGAAATTCTTTGATTTGTCGATTCGTCGAGAAAAATGCTTGTCAAAAAAAAAAACAACAAAAAAAACAAACAAAACGATTGTTTGCTAAAAAAACACACACCTGAATTCTTGAAGAACACTTCTTGATCTATCTTTGACTGCATGAAAGTTTTTTTTAATTAGTTTTGGTCTATAACTTGTCCTAAAGCGATTTTTTCTGTGCATTTGAGAGCCGCATTTGTGAGTAGTTTTGTTTTGATATCAAGCGGGTTTCCTGTGTTGTGTACACGGACGGAAAGACGGACAAACGGACCTACGGACGGAAGTGACGTCAGCCAAACCATGAAAAATCAACTCCATGGTTTACCATTTTTTCTTAAGTATGGGGCTCCGCTCGCGCGCACCTTCGGCCCGCGCGGGAGCACCGCTATTAAGTTTAATAATTTCTCCTACTGTTCGATTCCAAACACCGACGCGGTTAATTAACTAGTTTATCTAGTTTCTACCAACCTTATTCATGTCAATCGTTTCCAACGCGAGCTGTCGTAGCCGTTCTCTTCGATCTCTATTAGATTCTGAAGTCGAAGCGACTCCTCCTGAACCAGTCTTACCCCCAGCACGGTTCTGGAAGTCCATCTTGAATGAAAACTGTTTTTATGCCTTCTGTTGTTCTTTGATTCTTCAACTTATTGGAGATCAACTTGCTTTGCTTCAAAATGGCGACGTTCTTCTTCCCATGATGCAATTCGACACCACAAACCGACGCCTGCGGTAAAAAAAACATCGGTGGTAGTCATGCACACGCGCAGTAATAAGAATCTTGTAGTTCTTTGGGGTGTATGGATGTTTGGAGAGCGAAAATTGGCTGTTTTAGAATCTTTATATTCTGGAAGTTAAGAGTGATCTGCTTCGTATTGTGAGTATTATATACATTAATTCACGCATTAGAAGCAAAAAGATACAAATGTCATTTTTTTGTAAGCTTGGCCACAGGAAGCTCAAAACAGCTATGATCTACACTCATTCTTACAGATTCATCTATCATGATATTAATGATTATGATTTATATAGTACCCTCGTTACATATTAAACCTGACTTAGAGGCTGAAAAGGAGGAGGGGGTATTTGTACATTTATAAACAGCTCGGCACTTTGAATTTTTTTAATGATTGAGCTGTGAAGTTCAGATTGCTAGTATATATAGACACTGATGGTGGTCACTTGCAGTGCAGAAAGACTGGACCGCCATTTAAAATGATCATCTCTGTCGTCACTAGTGTCCCCTGCAGCCATTCTTGTGTGGCTGCGTGGGAGATTACATTGTCACTTGATGTTCTAACCAAAAACAGTGGTATGTAAGAAGACAGTGTTTTGATACATTAAACAAACTAAAAGGATACTATTAGAAAGTAAACAGGAAAAAAAGTTTTGGATTGATTGATTTTTATTACTTTTTATTCATCATTTCAAAAACTGTCATTTTTTCTCTACTGTGAGCTATAAGCTGAGTTGATAATGTATGTCAGAGGGGGGCAGGGGGGGGGGGGCAGGTGAAATTGAGGGGGATCAGGAAAATTTTGGTAGGAAAAAAGGGGGGGATGGGCAAATTTTTATCAGAAAAATGGGGGGATGCACGATTTTTTAAAGAGGCTAGAAGCCTTGTTTAAGGGGATTGTATTTTTTTGCATTACTTTGAGGGGAGGTGTTAAGAATTATTCTGCACATTTCAAATTTTCACCTGCCCCCACCCCCCCCCCCCCCCCCCTGTCTGATATAAAAATGACATTTGTATCTTTTTGCTTCTACAGCGTGAATTAATACATATAATACTCACAATACGAAGCAGATCACTCTTAACTTCCAGAATATAAGGATTCTAAAACAGCCAATTTTCGCTCTCCAAACATCCATACACCCCAAAGAACTACGAGATTCTTATTACTGCGCGTGTGCATGACTACCACCGATGTTTTTTTACCGCAGGCGTCGGTTTGTGATGTCGAATTGCATCATAGGAAGAAGAACGTCGCCATTTTGAAGCAAAGCAAGTTGATCTCCAATAAGTTGAAGAATGCTTCTTCAACTTATTGGAGATCAACTTGCTTTGCTTCAAAATGGCGAAAGAATAACAGAAGGCACAAAAACAGTTTTCATTCAAGATGGACTTCCAGAACCGTGCTGGGGGTAAGACTGGTTCAGGAGGAGTCGCTTCGACTTCAGAATCTAATAGAGATCGAAGAGAACGGCTACGACAGCTCGCGTTGGAAACGATTGACTTGAATAAGGCTGGTAGAAACTAGATAAACTAGTTAATTAACCGCGTCGGTGTTTGGAATCGAACAGTAGGAGGAATTATTTAACTTTCAGTGCGACTACTCCAACCAAAGCCACCTCGACAAATTTTCCACAAATTAGCCAATCAAAAGTAGGAATCTGAACAATAGAATTGCTACAAATCGGACAAATATCCATGGGTTTACACGGATTAGAAGACTGCCGGTACGTTTGTTGTCGAATATAAACGTGCTGTCGCATAGCAACATAGTGATAAGATCTAACAATGTCAGCCTGATAATATCTTTGTCTGGAAGAAACAAACTGTAATCATAAAGACTGTATTTTATACGGTCTCTAATTTGCTTTCCTGTCGTATTTGAAGTCGTACATTGACTATTTTTCTATATCTTTGTTGACACAAATCACTAATTTGCGAAGAAAATATATTACAAGCTCTTCTTCATCATTTAGTTTTACCTACCGGAACAACGGAAAAATATTTAAATTCAAAATTTGCAGCTAATCTATTGTCTAAATACTCAAACACTATTGGATAATTTGTGAAAATTTGTCGAGGTCGCTTTGGTTGGAGTAGTCGCACTGTAATACACCGTATGGTTTGTGATGTTTAGAAACTGACGTTTCGGACGTTAGTCCTTCGTCGGAGTAAATCATTTACACCGACGAAGGACTAACGTCCGAAACGTCAGTTTCTAAACATCACAAACCATACGGTGTATTAAGTTAAATCATTTCTCCTGCTGTTTGAATAAGGTTGGTATGGTTGATCTGATCTGTTCGCTTGTCTGTCAGTATTTTTTGTTATAGAAATCAAGTTTGGATAGATATACAGTAGGCAAAGAAGATCGTATTTCTTTTTTCTGACCTTTTTAGAATTTTGTTTACTGACTATTGTGTAAGCTTTTGAGAATTTTTTAAAAAATTTACTCATTATTCATTGGATTTTGATTACAGGATCCTTATTTCATGAAAAATCATCTTGGTTCCTATGAATGCAAGCTGTGTCTTACTCTACACAACAACGAGATAAAAGGGACCAATGATTTTGAATAACATATTTAACGATGTCTATCTGGTTATGAAAGTGAGCATTGGTGTAGTAGTGTAGACTACCTAAAGACTACTTAGAGACTCACAAAACAATTGGTTTTCTTTTATTTATCAAGTCCAACCTCGACTTGAAACCATTGTTTCATGATCAGTCAAGGAAATTTGCTGCGTTTCACTTGACATCATCATTTTCTGTCTTGGGTGGGATGCTCAGACGTGAATGTGCAGTGTATTCCAATGTTATTCCCCATCATTGTCTCCAATATGCTACCTAGTAGTAGCTGATTATTGAAGATCACAGGAGACAAAACAGGCTTCACTAGACCTCCTCCGCTCTGGAGTACTCGAGCGTAATGTCCCATTTCAGACCACGTGTCATTCCCTTGAGAATAATATTCTTTGTTTGAGTTGTTTCCATATTCATGTGTCTTGTTATGTGCAACTGAACGCAAACCTTAAACAAAGAAATGATACTCTAGGGAATGATTTGTGGTCTAAAATGGGAAAACATTACGTCAGAAATGAGGAGGTTTATGTATACTGCAAGTCAGTACATAGAGGATATCACATGGGCGCGCGGAGATACGAATTTATCTTCGAGTGTTCAATTGATATCTCAGGAGTGAGATATCTAAATCGAACACGAGAAGATAAAATTCGTATCTCCAAGCAGCCATGTAATTTTCTGTTTATTACATAGATATCGATGAAACTTAAATAAAATAAAAGCTCGAAAATTCTTTATTGAAATATGTTACTATGTCAACAGCGATATGAAAGATACAGTATGATATCTTCCACTAGTGAAAGATATCAAGTTTTCGACACTAGAGAAAACCTGGTGTTTCATCGATATCTATATAATAAAGTACGTTTCCCAGTCTTATGAAAAACACTCTATTGAGAGAGTTCTGGATAAGTAAGTGTCTTATAGTGTGATTAATATCTTAGGGAAGTTACTTGGCTCACACACAAGGAAAGAAGCATCAGTCAAATTTGTAAGTATATGAGATGATTCTCCAGCATTCTCAGTAGAATGAAATAATAATGAGTTATGCCAGCCACATTTTGGTTCAATGATATATCAAAAGAGTTTGATGACAAATAGCTTAGTTTGATTCCAAGATGTAATGCAGGGCTTAGAATAACTACCAGTAAGTCGCCGGTAATGATGACCGGCCAAATTAGTTTTAGCTTGGTCATACCTCTGGCTTAACGTTACTGGTCAAAATGGCCACCAAGAGAAAAACAATTGGCCGGACAAGTTCCAATTTTGGGCGGGCATTTTCCAATGTCTTGCCATTGTTTTAAGCCCTTTGACGATAGTTGTTAAAAGTATTGCAGGTGGGCATGGAAGTTCCATTCCATGCATAAATGGAAAAGAAATATTTTGCCCTTAATTGCCTCAGTCCCCTGCCTGCCCACCATACTTTTGTTAGTGATCATCACCTCGGAATCAAATTTCTCATCCAACAATAGTGGTAGCAGACAAAAGATCGGCATTTAAAAAATCTTTTGTCAAATTTAACCAACATGCATGGTGGTTATGAAAACTAATTAATCCTTCAGCACATTTATGTTTGAACATGAACAAGGCAGTAGTTCCATCAGAATTAGTTAATTTCTGATTTTTATTTCTTAGGGCTCGCCGTGCTGCAAAGGAAGCTAAAGATGCTCCAGCCCAACCAGCTCTTGTAAGTAATCTTCTTTAATGAGATAATATTGTGTGATCTTTTCTATATGCAGACTATTGATTGAACCCTCAACTTTAGCAATGATGAGAGAGAGTGTTTTCCTACTATCTGAAAAAAATCTCCCCATGTAAATGGAGTTGTTTATTGTTTCAATCCTGTGCTTGAAAGGTTTTTCTCTAGTTTTCCTGCCTCTTAAAAAATCAGCTTTTAAATTCCATTAGAATCCTGACCAGTGGAAGTACTGTGTAAAGTACCAATATGATTAATTAATAAATCATGATTCATTACTAATATCTGTATTTTCTAATCAGGAAAAACCAAGAGTTTCAATGAAGAAGTTTGTTAAGATTGGTCGCCCAGGTTATAAAGGTTAAAATGGAAACAACTTCATAATACATTGCATTCTTTTGTTAAATGTCTTTTTCACCGACTCAATAATATAACTTTGCTATCATTTTAGTAACCAAACAGAGAAATCCAGAAAATGGTCAACATAGTCTTCTTTTCCAGGTAAGAAAGATTTTATGAAAATTTAAAGGTGGTGTTTCCTTTATCATTATTGTGTAGTTCCAGGAAATATCCATACACCACCCACGGAGGGAATTTGTAAGAGGTCCCCCCACCCCCAGGAACTTCCAATTTTCTTCCATACAAACTCTGTAATTGTGTTCTTTCTCTGACTCCAACTCCCCTGCAGAATTCCGAATTCCCTGTTGATGGGGTATGGATATTTTCTGGAACTACCCATTATTCTATTAAGCAGTGTTTCCTTTGGCAAAAGAAAAGATGGCCAACTTATCTAGCTTCACATTTGAAGCTGAAATATATTAGATTTTTGATTTCTATTGACATTTAAGAAGTGGTTCAAGAAATGAACTTTCAAAGAGTAGAAAATTATTTGAGGCCATGAAACTTTAGGTTTCTTTAAACTGCAGGTGTCATAAAAGACATTTAGGGAAGAATTTTGAAAGAATTTTCTACTCTCGCCTCCCTCTACTAATTAATGATCAGCAATCATTCTGGAATTTTTCTAAGCAGGTCATTATTTTTATTGTGACAGATTGATTATCCTGAAATGGCTGAAGGTGTTATACCCAGACATAGATTTATGTCAGCGTACGAGCAGAGAATAGAGCCACCAGACAAGACATGGCAGTATCTACTCGTCGCAGCTGAGCCATATGAAACTATATCATTTAAGGTATAAAATACTATATAAAGAATTGCTCTTGATGTTCTATGAGCCGGGGTAACACTTAGTAGAATGTCGCAAACTAACCTATAATTAATGGTTGGATGTCGGACCATGTCCAGCCTGAATAGCCAATGTGAAAGAGTACGAATCTCTAGCATGATGGGAAACCGAGTACTTCTGCTTTTTCAGCTGTGTTAAAATTTTATCTGACAATTTTTTCTTCAATACTTTCTATGAAACTTTAAGAATTTAAACAGTTGAAATGTTCCCCAGTCAAAACCACTAATTTACTAGACGGATGTCTGATGCCTGGGTGCTAATTTGCATGCTTGCCTTGAAAACTTTGCGTTTTCCAATAAAATATTAACAAAATATATGTCTTTCTTTTGGTATGAAGATACCAAGCAGAGAAATCGATAAAGAGGAAGCCGGGCTGTTCTGGACACAATGGAATAAAGATACAAAACAGGTATGACTTGTTTTGATTTAACTGGGTATCAGGATCTAGTTTTGGTCTTGTTTTACAATGCTTCTCAATACAGTGTTTTCACAAGACGTCACAGCGGCCATGTTGGTATACCAAAACAATACATTTCTATCCAAGAAATTGAACTCTATTTTTATGCAAAAACTGTGCAGAAAGGTTCCATTGTCAGGTACACCAATATGGCTGTCTTGTCACATGAGTGAAAACTCTCTATGGACTCTGCAGAATCATCATTGCAACGAAGTTTTGATTGACATCAATTAATGTGATTCCAGGACGTTGCATAAGCACGTGTCCTCCCGAAATATGTCATGGAAACACTTTGATCGATCGATGTCCACCAAAATCCTAGTTAGTTGCATTTGCAGATTTTACTATAAAGCTCTTGTTGTTGATAATCACAGACTGTAATTGTGTTCACTTGTGTAAAATGTCTGAAGATTTTCTGGTGCAAATATTGCACCAATTGGATTATTGCTTCTGCCACCATTTCAGATTTAATACATGTGTTTCCTTTGAGTATTATTTCGTTACTGTTGAATATTTATCTGTCCCAATGGTCCATTATTCTGGACTAATATGGAATAATTAAAGCTAAAATGTGTTTTCTTAGGGGAAGGGTGGGCATTGATTTTCACAACAAACGTATTGCATAATAAGGGCCTAGCCTTGTAAGGACTAAACAGTAGTAGGAGTTTTTAAATATGTGAGCGAAAATTATCACTCGGTGTTATGATGCTGAGCCAATAATTCTTTTTCTTTTCTTTCAGTTTTATTTACAGTGTCACTTTAGACTCACTCCTCAACAGCTACAGCAGTCTCAACAGCAGCAGCAACGAAAACCTCCACAACCATGAATACACCCTGGGATTGTACCTCAACGTCCCAAAAAACATCCTTGCCGCATATCCTTTAAACCCCTTCGCTTCTTGAAGACTCACTTTTATGGAACTCCTTTTTTGTGTGACTTTTTTCTTTCCTAAAGCCAATTCTATAAGACCTCTTTTTTTTCAAGAATTTTTGTCCTTTGTTCACTCTTTTTTGCTTGTGTAGCATTTAGATGACAAGATGCTGGGATGTGGAGCAGGAGGAAGTTGTCATTTAACTCACAATCTATGTTCTGCTTGAATCGCATTCGTCCAAAAAAACAAGTGTGATTGGAACAACTTAGCAACTTGTACGAAGGTCCTGTTGCTTAAAGCCCGTTTAGAGCTTAATCCTGGGTTAACTGTAAATAATATGTACAGCACTACAGTGACAGCATGGATTAGCACTGGATTAGCACTTATCTGGCTTTGAACAACCTGGCCCCGCAGTCTCCTATTCATAGTTTGGTGAGACAACACTACCAGCAGCTGAGTAGGAGATTTATAAATTAGGGAGTCACTCTCCACTAACTTAAACAAACTATCTTTGATGAGCATTTAGATTAACAAATAAACTGCTAATAGGAAATGGGAGTACAGACACCCCAGGAACACCTAAGTTGCATCATATTACTTGTTCAAATGCTCTTTAGAATTAGTATATTTGTCATTATTTTGTAAACAAAAAGTGCAAGAAAATAGTAATAAAATTCATTCCAATCAAATCTGTCTTTTGTTTTCTTCATAAATGCTCTGTTATCACATTTCAATTCTACAGTAACTGAACCCTAACAGGACATGTCAAACTCATAGAACTGAAATAACCTCTGGGCTGATGTAAGTCAGGGCATGGCTAACTCACAGATTGAACCCTGAAACAACCTCTGGGCTGATGTAAGTCAGGGCATGGCTAACTCACAGATTGAACCCTGAAACAACCTCTGGTCTGATCTAAGTCGGGCCATGGCTAACTCACAGATTGAACCTTGAAACAACCTCTGGGCTGATCTAATTAAGTCAGGGTATGGCTATCTCACAGATGGAACCCTTAAACAACCTCTGGGCTGATTTAAGTCATGGCACGGCAACTCACAGATCAAACCCTTAAACAACCTCTGGGCTGATCAACATAAGGGCACAGCAAACACTATTGTAAATCAAACTCTAAAATAACCTTTGGGGTGAACTAAGTCAGGCCACGGGTAACTTGCAAATCATGATCAAACCCTGAAACAACCTCTGGGGTGATCAGAGTCAGGGAAAATCTAACTCACAAATAAAATTGGAATTTTTTAATACCTATCCATATCATTTCTAACCTTTCCTTGAATTTCATAAAAATCTCTTTCAACAACAACAGCCTCTACCCCCCTCAGCAAATAAAATAATTATACGAGTATTGGGTTTCCTGTGGTATACTATTACCGTTGTCTAATTTCCGGCAGAAGTCGTTTGTGTGAAGGTATGTGATTTTGTAAGTCGTTTGAATGCTTTAGGGATTGCTATAGACTTCAATTTAACATTCCTCTAGACTCAACATAAAGTTAACTTACAATTATATATCATATGTGCAATTTCATGAATTATTGATGTCACTTCCTTTTGTGAAATGAACTTAAAATTTTATATATAAGCTTACTCAAGTTAATGCGTCAAGATACGAACTGTATAGAAAGGAAAATCTTTAACATATTTATGTTCGTGATGTCAAGAAATGCTCATATGGTGCAGCAAGGCCACAACAGAGCCAAGCAAATTGCAATACACGCGCACGCGCGGGGAGAGAGCCATCGAACAAGCGTTAAACGTGTATGAAAAGGTAACAGAAATGTTATTGCGCTTGTGATGTGAGGTTGGGTTTATATCATCTAGGGGAGGAGATGGCAAGGCTATATTTGCAGTCGACACTGAAAAGCTGTGAAGAAAAACTGCCATTTAAAAAACCACAGGGTGCCCAACTATGAGGTAGTGTGCTCTGTTAATATCAGCGAGACACATTACTGCAAAATATGAAAAAATATTTTCGTATACAATTTAATTTGCTTCAAATATATCACACTTAACTCTCGCTACTCTTTGTAACAAAGAAGTTTCGTTGCACGCAAAGTGGTAAAACGAAAAACATGCGCTCTGTAACTTACGACGCAAATATGTTGGGAGAAAATTTTTCACCATTTAGTGACGGATAATGACGTTAACGCACTTTTAGGAAGGGTTTATAATTTGCTATTCAGAGTGTCAGTATACACTGATTCTTATCACTGATTCAGCTGTTCGACTTGTGAGCCTTCGTATTGTTGGTATGCGGTGCTGCGAAGAAGAGGGTAGAGAGGGGAAAGGCAACACCGCATCATCCATTCAAAAAGCATGTCGCAGTCACGATCACAGCACAGTACGTGCATCCCGTGATTTGAGAAGGGGTTTGCACGTTCCACCAACGTTTGGTGGCCCCACACCTCTGGTGTCCCCTGTCCCATTTTCTCCGCGGCAATACAACGTGTGATTACGAAACTTGGCAGGGATGTAGTCACGTGCCCTGTCAGTCACACCAACGATTTTGGGTGTATGACGTCACATATCACGTGACTTGCTAAGATAACATTATCACCAGTTTATGAAATAAACCTTTTTTGACGTTATTGCACTACCAAAGTCTTTGTATGCCAACGCTGGTGGTAATAAATCCCCTGGCAGCGTGACGTCACAGGTCACGTGACATATAAGTAGCGTTTTATGGCTAAACCATTACGATAAACCGTCCATAAAACTACTTACAAAAACAAGATAGAAATTGAACATTTCTCATGCCGTATTCTTACACACCTGTGGTGACACCATCGTGCCAAACGTCTGGTGGCCCCAAGTCTTGTGGCCCCACGTCTGGTGGTCCCACACCTCCGGTTGCCCCTGTCCCATTTTCTCCGCGGCAATACATTTTGTGATTACGAAACTTGGCAAGGATGTAGTCACGTGCCTTGTCAGTCACCCCAACGATTTTGGGTGTTTGACGTCACATATCACGTGACTTGCTAAGATAACATTATCGCCAGTTTTTGAAATAAACCTTTTTTTGACGCTATTCATACTTTTATTGTAATCATTCTGCTATGTACTGCTATGGTAATCATATAATTTCCAATGAAACGCGATTTTTTATCCTATGAAATATCGTGATTTGCGCCTAAACTTTATTTACGGATACTCGTGAAACTGAAATATCCATTTTAGAATCCTACCCCCATCCCCTTACGACCTTGAATTTGTTGTTTCAAAATTAGAATCTATAAAACGTCTTATAATTGCGCCACTAATAAAACATCTCATGTGACCAAACAATCTAAAAGTCATGTTGGCATCAACAAATAAGGAATCGTCTGAGTTGCTATAAAGATTGTCGGTTGCGTTATTTGTCGCTACCAGTCTGGACTGATACCTATCTTCCACCACGTGATCATCTACACTGAAGCGAGATCTTCGGACGCTTGTATTCGAGCATATAGAGGAAGCTTTATGTCATCTTTTACAGAGTTTAATAAAGCAGCTCCTACTTTCCCTCCTTTTCCTAGGTTTTTTGGTGTAGTTGCTTAGAAATGTTGCGTGCTGCTGCCAATATATCACCCATGTTGCCTTCACTTTCTAGCATGTCACAAAAAGCCAAAACTTTGTCTTCCAGAGAAGTCTTTTCCATCCTTTAGAGAAAGGTCAAAACGAGGCATTATTTCATTTTTAGTTTGTCTAATTTTTGTCAAACGTCGATCTTCTCATAAACGGAACACATCGAAAACAATTGATGATAAGACGGTCTTCTTTGATGTCATTAGCTTCGACTCATGATCGACGTTTGAACTAAACAATTCAAAACATAGAAATGAAAAAAAGGTTTTAAGATGATATCTTGTGAACTTTGCAATTTCGCATATTCGCATACTTAAAGCCTAGCATGTTCAACTTGCTTGTGGTATCACAAAGCTTATGCTCCTTCTCAATCTTACTCAAGGAGCCGCCATTTCAATATATACATTCTGAGAAGGTGTATATCAAGAAACTATGGTTACCTTTTTATGCTAATTTAGTTTGATACTTTTTCATGATCACTTCTTCTTGTCGGCTGCTTGAAGAGATTGAACTCGTCATTTCATATTATTGTTATTGTTATTGTTGTTATTATTATTATTGTTATTATTATTATTATCATTATTGTTATTATTATTATTGTCATTGTTATTGTTATTGTTATTATTATTATTATTGTTGTTATTATTATTGTTGTTATTATTATTATTATTATTATTGTTATTGTTATTGTTGTTGTTATTATTATTATTATTGTTATTATTATTATTATTATTATGGTCATTATTATTATTGTTGTTATTATTATTATTGTTATTGTATTATTATTATTATTATTATTGTCATTATTATTATTATTATTGTTATTATTAATATTATTATTATTATTATTATTATTATTGTTATTGTTATTGTTATTATATTATTATTGTTATTGTCAGATCCATCTGAGATTTGGACCCTATTTTTGCTGAGATTTGGACCTTTTTGCTGAGATAGGGACTTTTTTCCTGAGATAGGGACTTTATTTCCTGAGATAGGGACATTATTTCCCGAGATAGGGACTTTTTTCCTGAGGATAGAGACTTTTTTCCTGACACAGGGACTTTTTTTCCTGAGATAGGGACTTTTTTTTCCTGAGATAGGGACTTTTTTCCTGAGACAAGGACTCTTTTCCTGAGATAGGGACTTTTTTCCTGAGATAAGGACCCGAGATAGGGATTTTCTTAGAATTATTTTTAGGGATTTGGGTATTATTTGTTGATATTTTAGTTGTGCTTGTCTTTTCAAATATCATTTTTTTATTTTTTACTAAACATTTTTGGTTTTTAACATGAACATCAGCTCAATTAAAGCTTAAAACAACAGTTAAGCCGACTTAACAGTATTTGTGTCATTCCTTTATAGCGACCATATAGACCCCTTGAACGTTTATTTGCCAAGAGGAATTGTTCTGGGGGACAAAATAATTGGCCGTCGTTTCTTATGCAAATAATAATAATAATATTATAATTATTATTATTACTGAATTGAATAGTTTTCGTAATAACTTTGTTTATGTAAGGCTGCAATAGCTGTTTAAGATTACTTTAGATTGGTTTATCTTTACAAGAAAGTATGAAAAATATCATGAGGGCTCATTTATCGGAAACAATATGGCGGACATCCACGATGAGTCATATCCAAGGTTATCGACCGGTATATTTAGACAACGAAGTAAAGAAGAAAATCATAGACCACTTAGAAGAGCCAACCCCGCAAAGTCTACGGAAAACGCTGAAAAAATTAAAGCTAGGGCAATATTACAAAGCTATTTCCTATCTTTTGTCTGAAATTACCGGTAAGTCTATTCCCGAGGTTTCTGATATGAGCAGAGCTGAGTGGATGTTTTGTCGACTGGATAGGATATTCCTTATTACCCTGACGCAATTTACGAAATATTTTACAAAATGACCCCAACCAACCCCTGTTAGGATGGATTCCAAGGCGACAATAACATATTACGCGTAATTCATACGATGAATTTATATTACGCGTAATAATTTGCCAAATAAGGTCATGCAAATAATTTATATTACGCGTAATAATTCGCTAAATAATTCATATTACGCGTAATAATTCACCAAATAATTCATATTACGCGTAATAATTCACTGAATTTATATTACGCGTAATAATTCACTGAATTTATATTACGCGTAATAATTCACTGAATTTATATTACGCATAATTTCCAGACAGCCGGCGATCAATATGCAAATGAAATCCTGTCTCGCTTGTTTTCAAAGCAGATGTTTACTGAGCAAGCTTTCTTTGAAGCTCTTCTTTTGCCTCCTGGTAGATCTTTTTGCGAGATTCCTCGGAAAGATCTTTTACGACTGTTTTTTTGTTTCTTATGTCCGACTTTAATTTCTCGTACTTTTCCTCTTCGGCCAGAATAAGCGAGAATTCTACATCGTCTATCTTTCTGTCACGCAAAGCCTTTGAGACAAGATCGGTAATGGTATTTACTTTAGCCCTTGACAGAGCTATTGTCGTGTCATGCTTGGATATTTTGCTTGACAACTGTTTCATAATGCCCGTAGCAACGGCTGAAATAATACCACAGGCTGCCCCAACGCCGGCCAAAGGAACTCCAACGATTATTCCCGGCCCAGTAAGCGAAGTAGCAACGGCGGAGCCAGTTAACACAACGGATATGGATCCTGAAGTTATCGCAATCTTATGTAGCGTACTCCGGGCTCTGACGTACTTTTTTCGGACTTTTTCGTAGTGTTTTGTTTGCCCTTCCAAGTAAGCCAGCATTAAGTTTGACTTATTAAGACGAAAGTTTTCAGCGTTTAATTCGTTAGGTTCCTTAGGAAGTTCAGGATAAAGTGGAGGTGCTGATGGTATAACATCCATTATATATACTAATGTACGACGCTTTTGGGAATGATATTGAGGAGCAGCCACATCATGACAACAGGGATTATGCCAACTGGAGAGCATTTAGGAAGATGTTTCCGCATGCAGACCCTAGTAAGTTCGAAAGGAGACCCGATGGGATTTACTTCAGCGGCGAAAGAATGTACAGTAATGCGGACTTGGAGCCAAAGGCGACCACCAAGCCACCAAAACCCGTGCATAAAGAAAGGCTACCTAATTTTCCAAAGAATCTATTAATAACCAACCAGGATTACCCATTTTACGATGCCGAAGGCGGCATAAACGACTTTGATAAGATAGTGACGCATTTAAAGATTCCAGTGGGTAAGCAAACATTTGACGTAGTAATAAGGGATATCTTTAAGGATTTTAACCTTACGCACCCTTCAGGAAAAGAAGCCCACGAATGGCTAAGAGGGCCTAACTTTAAGTACTGGCCGCAGCAGTTAAACTTTGCCGTCTGGGCGGCTACGAAGGGCTGCGGGGTTGCCGCGGATATGTTCGACATTGCCTTTCTAAGGTTCAACGTTGCCTTTACTGTGCGCCGCATATTGAAGGAGCTGCACGTGCCACTGCCGGGGGAAAAGCCATTCAATCGAATGGATAACCACTACGATTCCGCTGCCCTAGAAAGACTAATGAATGAGTTTAAGCCGCAGCAAAAAGACTTTCGTTATCGGGAAGGCGCCACGCATGGCTTGGGCATTATCTATGCTTGGCATGTTGACGGCGTGCGTCCGGCAGACATGTATCATCAAAAATACCCCGGGGTCCTAAAGTTTTACGACTTGGGTGGTCGTAAGAATGACGTTACGCTGATCAATAGGATTGAGACAATTTACCCCAGTCCTTGGGATCCGTTTGTATTATTAAAAGGAAAAGGCCTAAGAAACCTAGCCAGGATCAACCGCAGCATTGAAGCATTTGTCTACTGCATCCTGGGAGCGCAGGTAAATACCCGCAGCCCCATTGTTGGATCCCAAGATGCTTCGCGGGAAACGCAACAGGAATTCCTAACCCTGTTTGAGTCCGCAATAATAGAAAATGACATATCCAAGTCGGTGCAGAGATATCAATTAGCGGTGCAGCAATCTAAAGTGCGGCTAGATTATGCCTTGAGTCCTGGTTGTTGGTTAATGCCAAGTAACTTGGTTATTAACACCAATTCCGTTGTGGGTTACAACAACAAGCTGCAGCGAGCAACCAAAGACATGAAGTTTGGGGCAAATGACGTGAACTCTGACATGACCAAGGGCATTCCTCACTTCGTAGAGAAGCCAAAAAAGTCACACGAAACTAAACTACCCGTAGTTAAGAAACCATCAAAGAAGGTTTTCCCTGCGATACCTGAGGAATATGACCATAACTTACTAAAGGCCGGCTTGGCCACCGCAGGCGTTGGTCTGAGTTATTATATATGGCGATGAACAACCCCTACGTAGCTGGAGTAGATTGTGTCTATACGACTTACACAGGCGAGAAAAAATACACCCAGGCATCTTGGGTTGATGTCACGGGCATGTCCGTGAATTCAAACTACTCAGGAAAGAAGTTGATAATATGCAGCATTTGCATTGGCACGAGTAGTCACGCCAACGTGGGCTTCAGGTTTCTAGATGACAATGGCATACTGCAGCCTATGCGTGCGAAGACGAACAACAGGGAGCCTGCGCATTTCTCCGTAGAGCCCAACCCCCAGAGCGCCGAGAATCTATCGGTTTGGACTTTCCACATGGTGGCCGATCGTCATGGAAAGGTAAAGCTGCAAATACGCGTAGATGACTCAGGGAGCGTTTGCGTAAATAGCATAGAAAATCAAAGGGATACAGCCTATAACCACGCAACCATCAGCACTCTTACGGTGCTTAGTCTTTAGAAGGGAATTTATTCCCTGAAATGTATGAACCCACACGCAAAGGAAGATTGGTTTCTACATTTTTTGGGGGAGAAGGACTACTTAGAACAGCATTGGCTTGACACCGGGCTGTGGGTAAAGGTTGGGGGCCTGGGGTTGGTCATGTGTACCATTAGCATTTCGACGGGGTATTCGTGTAATGTCGGGTTTAGGATCGTTGATGAGGATGACCACCCATTACTACCCTACAGAAAAAAAGATAACAATAGGAACCCAGTTCATTTCTCGTCGGAGCCCCCTCCAAAAAGCGGAGAAGACTTAACGCCAGTAACTTTTCATATGATAGCCAATTGTCAATATGCGAAGCTTCAGGTTCTTCCCAACGACGTTGCCTACCTTCGGATAAATGCCGCCCCGACAAGAGATCCTCCGACGGATGCTGTTTGGAATCATAAGCCCATTAGCACCATGAGCGTGCTGCCGCTAGTTCCGCATTCTCAAGGCGGCGCGAATACTATCTTTACTTATCCCCAGTCGAGGACGCCTCGGATGCCTGACGACGATAAGCCCCCAGTAATACACAAGGATAAGATTAACCCTTCATCTTCTTCAGGAGTACCACTCCAATAGCGACAACCAAGATCCTAATGTTATTCCCCACAAACTTTAGCAGTTCTCCGCCGGCCCTAAGTGCCAGGCCAAGAACGCTACCAAGCAGCCCAGGAAGACCGGCTGCCATCTTTTTTCCCAAGTCCGTCAGTCCATTGCCTAATTTCTTTACGCCCGCGCCTGTAGCCTTAAGCGCGGATAGGATAACTCCTACTACGGTGCTAATAGCGACCGCAAATGCCAGCGGAAGACCATACTTCACCAGAGCTCTTTTTACTTTTTCCTTGGTGGTAAGCCCCAACTCCTTTTCCAGGTTGTCCTTTTGTGCCTGTAATTCCGAAAGGCGCACCTGAAGGGTTTCTACTTCCTTTTGAGCTGCTTCCCTTTCCTCTTCGGGACGAGTCTGGTCGTTGATTATTTCCTGCTGCCGCTCTATTTGCCCCTCCAGGTCTTCGATGGCCTGATCTCTTTGCCGGATTTGCTCTTCTTTAGTATTGATTTCGGCAACCAACTGCCGCCGTTCCTCCAAAGAGCCGGCTATGGTGACATGCAAGTTTTTGGCTTCTTCCTTGCTCATGTCCAGGTCTTGCAGAGCAAGTTCGAAGGCCTTTTGGGCTTGGTCCCTATCGCGCAGGGCATTGTCTCTTTGTTCTCTCATCTGTACTATTAGCTGATTTTTGTCGTCAAGTTCTCTCTTATGAGCATCGGCGAGCAGTTGGTTCTGTCTCATGTAATCTGCTTCCCTTTCTTCCAACGTTTCTTGCAGCCCCTCAGCGCGTTTTTCTAGCGCGACCCTTTCATTTAGGGCTGCCAACCTTTCTAAGTCGCTCCTAGTAGCCTCTTTGAAGCCCCTCAATCTTGCCACGTTAACCTTGACCGAGCCATTCTCGTCGAAAAGGAGCTGTGGTTTCGTCCAGCGGTTTTTGTCGGGATATCTCATGTGTCTGACGCTTATGAGAACTTTGTTTCCGCGTTCTGTGAGTTTTATATCGTCAGCCTCGAAGCGGGGATAACGCATTCGTAGCTCTTGCGTTGCCCACTCTACGGTTTCCCCCGTAGTTGCTTCGTCTATATTTTGAAGTTCCAAGTATTCAGGGATGGGGCTGCCGCGGTTCCTTGATTGCCACATGCGTCTTAGTGCGGCCTTGGCGGCCTGCCACTTACCGCCATATTTGTTATATAAAGCTGCGTCGTACATTAGGGGGTCGGTATCCGCGCCTTTAGTCCATGCGTCAAATTCTTCATCGTTAATATCGACTTGACCTTCTTCGGTAAGGGGGTCAAAATCCGTTCCTTCTACTTCCATTATATATGATAAGCTCAAAGTTAAACCCCAACGTATTACCTAAGCAGGTTGGCGGACTAAAGGCAGAACGCACCTTTCACCGGGTTACATTCACACCTTCTAGCGCAAAGCCAGGAGAAACCTTGTACGTAGGCGTGCCCCGTCTAACGGATAACCTTGTCCTAGTACCCGGTACCTTGGCTTTAAGGTTCGACCTAGCGGTACAGCCAAGTCCCACAGATGAAAGGATTATCGTTAACGACGTGGGTCGCAACATTGTTTCTAAGATGCGCGTAAAGTTCGCAGGGGAATCCTTGCTGGAGTTAAGTAGGTACGATCTGTATACCACGTACAAAGACTTATGGTTGACAGCCTTTGACCGCGCGCAAAGGATAGAACAAGGAATTGGTAGTGTCATTCTACGTAAGGTCCGCACACCTACGAAAACGCAACCTACTGACGGCAGCGGAGAAACCGCAGTGGCAGACGCAAAGCGAATAAAGACCGCCTATGGTAGCAAGTATGTCATACCACTGGACTTTGAAGTGATTACGAATCACGGTGTGTATTACCCAAGACAGTTATCCGAGCTACAGTTTGAAGTAACTTTAGCAGATGCTAATAACATCATTGGTGGGCTGACCACTGCACTTACCACAACAACCCCATACTCTATTACCAACTTAGAGCTGCAGTACGAGACCGTGTACAGCGAAGAGCTGGCCCGTAGCGCCGGTATGAAATACAGTGCAGGGAAGGCATTCCTTTACGACCACGTAGTGATGCATAAGACATTTAGCTTCTTGGATAAGACGGATGAGGTTATCAACCAAAGCATTAACCTCCCCCGAAGAAGTCTCACGGGGTTAATGCTGGTGTTTGCTAAGCCCTACAAAGCCGGCAAGCGCGACTCCGAGGCCTTTCACAACCCCAACATTACTAACGTGGGGGTAAATGTCAACGGAGTACCCAACAAGGTCTACTCGCAGGGAATAAAGCCCGCAGACGTGTACAGAGAGGCCATGCGCAAGTTTGGCGACCAAATTAGCCCTGAGGAATTCTTTAAGGATAAGTACGTGCTGTGGATCGATATGCGCACGACGAACGACGAAGACCTACATGGCCAGGGTTTACGTCTAGTAAATACGCAGGATGGCAAAACATTGGAGATCAAGCGCACCAAGAACACCGATGCCGGTGACGGCGACAAAATAAACTGCTACGTTTTCGTGGTGTCTGACGCGCAGTTAAGCGTGGAAATGAATCAGCTAAAGAGCGTCGCCTACTAGTTTCGTGAACAAAAAATATTCCTTATGTATAATATGCTTCGCGTATTTCAAAACAACGAAACCAAACTCCAATGCATAGTGCAAGGCAACGAACTGTACTTCAGGGGAAAGGAGGTGGCGGCTGCGTTGGAATATTCCAATGCTAGAGATGCTTTAATTACTCACGTTTCGGATAAGTACAAGAAAAGGCTGTCTGAGTTAAAAGGGGTCGTGAATCGCGACGCTTGTACTATACACCCACATTCCGTGTTTATTACCGAACCTGGGTTGTATCAGCTGATATTTAGCTCAAAGCTACCAAAGGCAGAAGCATTTCAGGATTGGGTCTTTGAGGAAGTCCTACTCGCGCTGCGTAAGGACGGTCGATATGCAATAGAAAAGCGGTTTGGCGGTCCAAACAAGTTGGTATTTAAGATCGAAAATGAATTCGACCTGCATAAAAAGGTAGTGGACTACATCCGCAGGTTTTACCCCCAAATGCTCGTGACCCCTGGTCTAGGTGAACTGCAGGACTCGGATGGAAAGCGCATAAAGTGCTGGCAGAAGGGCTACCAACGCGGTCAGCCCGACCTTCTTATCTTGAATGCACACGTGCGATACCGCGGTTTCTGCGTAGAGCTGAAGACCCCTAAAGGCGACGGCAGGTTGTCGCCGGATCAGCGACTGCTCTTACAGCAGTACGAAGATAACGGTTATAAAGTGTTGATCAGCAACGATTACGACGACATCTGCAGAGCCATCATGGAGTATGCACAAGGAATGCGTTTACCATGTAGGTGGTGCTGTAAGCGCTTTAAGAACGCGGACACTTTAAAGACGCACTTAAAGATATTCCATAGGATATATGGCGTTTGAGGCTGTAAGGCAGATACACTGGAGAGACTTAAAGGAGGGCGTTACCTACGAAATAAAAAATTATGTAGCCTTTGAAGATATTGACAGGTTACGGTTGTTGTTGGCGCATGAGGGTGTTACGTACAGCCTGTGGGCGCCGGATCGCGTCCGATACGTGATAGAGGGGCAGGAGTTTACGCATCTGAGGTCGTATGGGAAGAAGGATGGTCGCTGGGCGTTTGACGTCGCAAAGTGCGTCCTTCCTTCGCCTCTATGTGGTTAGACGCGTCGTTTAAGTGGGGTTCGTCGACAATGGGGGTCGGCGACTCTTTTTTAACGATGCAGTCTGCAGGGGGTTCACATGTAATACAGTCCATATATTGAAAGGGCGATTAGGAATCCTCCAATGCAGCTGCGTAGGCTATCATATATCCTTGTCAGAAACCCCCTCAGAATGTTAAGGATGAGGTTGTTATCTTGTTAAGTAGGATCTGAAACTATCTCAGAAACCCTCGTAGAATGTTAAGGATGTAGTTGTTATCTTGTTAAGCAGTTAGAGATGTGTTCCTCTTCTCTGACGCATCCGCAGCGGTCACACTCCTGCCTCCAATATTCTCTGTTAGTCCATGGAATTCCTTCGGTGCGCTCAAAGAAAGGAAATGTATGGATTATCTTCCTATGGTAGTCTATTCTATTCCTTAGATATTCCTCTTTATGTTCACAACGACTCATAATATCACCGCACTGGTAACAATCTACTCCTTCCATGTCGTAGGTCCTAGAAAGGAATTGATAAGTCTCCTCATGCCTCTTTCTATGTGTCTGAAGACGTTGGCGGCTGCTAAGTATCTTATCGCAGAAACTACACTGCCTAGTCCTACAGCAAACCCCTCTTTTCAGATGTTGCTGCATTTCCTGAAGAGTGCTGAGTTCCTTATTACGATCCTTACAGGCGCTTCTACAGACGCGTCTTTCCTGGTGTTGCTGCATCTTTTGAACGGTGCTGAATTCCTTATTACAATCCTTACAAACCTTACTAATTGGCTTCTTTGTGCAAACTCCATGCCGAACATGGTATTGCAGTCTTTGCTTGGTGCTAAACACCCTCTTACACATCAAACAGTCCATATATACTTAACTATATTTTAGCCTCCATTTAACATCCTTTAACAAGATAACAACACATTCCTCAACATTCTATGGGCATCTCAGAATAGTTTCCAGCCTACTTAACAAGATAACAACTTTATCCTCAACATCCTACGGGGGTTTTTTGAGGAGTTTCGTACCCTACTTAACAAGATAACAACTTCATCCTCAACATCCTAAGGCATCATATAAATGACTTTCGAACACTTGTTCACACGATTTACATAGGATATTTCATAAAGTCCTTCACGGAATCTTTAGCCCAACCTGCCATCGTTATTAGCGCGCCAAACCGCTCTGCGCGCTTCAGGCCACACATTTCCTCATAAAGCTCCTTTACACGTCCATTCAGCCGGTCTATCTCCTCCCTTTGCATTTCGACCGTCCTCTCCAGGTCTGACTTTTCTTTGACGACGTTAACCATTGCTTTGACTGCTTCCACGGGCTCCATATATACCAGCAAATAAATTTGCTTCTAGAAGGCAACTTGTTGCCTGAAATATATGAACCCAGATCACATGCCTTGTAACGCTCTGATAGTAGGACCCACCGGCTGCGGAAAGACCCAGTTCGTGGTAGAGCAGCTATTAGGACCCTTTAGATACCGCTTCGACTACATAGTGCTGCTCTGCCCCACCTACGTGAATAACCGCACCTGGGAAGGCATAGGAGCAAAAGATGACGACTTCTTCGTAGATATCTTAGACCCTAACGAGTTATCTGGACATCTTAAGTTCTGGCACAAACAATTCCCTAAAGATACGCAACCCCTCCTCATACTGGATGACATTGCCTGCGGGAACGACGTAAAAAGACGCACTTCCGAGCTCGTTAAACTCGCCTTTAGCGGCAGACATGACAATATTAGCGTTTGGTTGCTCTCGCAGCAGCTTACCAGCGTCTCTAAGCCCTTTAGGGAAAACATAGGTTCACTTGTCGTATTTTATACTCCGAGCAAGTCTGATCTGCAAACCATCTTAAGCGACTACGGCGGTGAGATATCCAAGGAACAGTTACACGAATACATGCGGCATTTAAAAACGCACCAACATTCCAAGATGATCTTCTCTTTGAGGTTTCCGTATGATGTCCAAATCTCGCTGCGCGAGCTTCGAGCGTAGATATATATGGAGATTGAGCAGTTGATAGAAGTCCCCACACAGTTAGATGAAAGTAACCTTACGGAACAACTTAACATCCTTGTGTCATCTGGGAAGTGCAAAGAAATGATAGGCAAGGAACTTACCCATGAGCAGGTTAATAAGTTGTCGGAAGAGGAGGTTAAGAAGTTCCATAAGAGGTATGAGGCCGCCCTTGCAAGTAAGACCACGGACGCCGTAGCAGACTCCGCTATCCGACTTACGACTAAATTGCTTGGACTTGCGCTGCCCATAGACGACGTGGAGCAACTGTGGAAGGACATTAGCGAGGACTATGTCATCGCCCAAGAACTTAAGATAACCTGCGGGTGGTTGTCTTTGAAGTGCGGTAAGTTAATGGCAGTCGCCTCTGCGGCACTTCACGTAGCTCAGCACGTCGACTTGAAGGAACTTACGACATCTTGGAAGGACTTCAAGAAGGACAGAGAAGTCGAGAGGGTCTTCCAGGCGGCACTTGCTGAGGTACCTGATCAAGTCGCCTCAAGTACTTAGTCAAGTCGTCCTCAGGAATTACCCAGGTCGCCTCAAGTACTTAGTCAAGTCGTCCTTAAGTACTTGCTCAGGTCCTATTAAGTTACTTATCAAGTCCTTCAAGTCCTTAGATATAAATGAGTGAAGCTGAATCAAAGGCGGAGAAGCAGCCCCAAGAGGAGCAAAAGATTACCAAGGCTAAATCTCCAGGCAGAGTCGCTGCCGGAAAGAAGCTCGCGGAGATGAATAGAAAGAACAAAGCAAAGAAAGAGGAAAAGGTGGAAGAGAAAGAAGAGGAATCCTCCATCAATCCGGGATACGTCATTGGCGCGTTAGGAGTCATCATAGCAGCAGGTAGCCTTTACTTACAATGGAAGGCAGCAACGCCAAAGGTAGAATTAGAACCCGTGCATGTGACGCAGGAGACCCGAAGCAAAATACCCGTGATGGCATAACCTTCTCGCTTTGTAATATAATGTCAACCGCGTTATTGAAAACTGTTGAAGAGGCAGCTATTATTACTTCCATCGTTGCGGGTATTGGTTGTGTAGGTAAGAAAGTGCTCAAAGAAGACTTTACTGAAGACCCAAGCAAGAGCTTCGCTAATTTTGCTAAAATGACCGCTGCCGTAGGCGGGGCTATCATGGTAAAGGATTACCTGCGGAAGGAAAAGTACATCCCTAATGTATAAATGGCTAGTTTAATCGCAGGTGGAGTCATTGCAGCTTTAGCATTCACTGGAGCTAATTATGGTGGTCAATATTTGGATAGATTAGTCAGAGGTGATCACAGCGGCGCTGCCGAAAGAAAGAGGCACGACTTGGCGCTGGAAAAGTATCAAAGGGACGTGGCAGCTTGGAATGAAAAAAGACAAGCTTACAGGGATTGGTTGGACAAGAACTACCAAGACAAAATGCAGGCAAAAAAGAACTTTGAAAATACAGACTACGCCTTTAAGCTTTATGCGCAGGCGCACCCCGCGGCATTAACGGGGTTAAGAAAGCCTCAGTTCAAGAATTACTACCAGCCTTCTAAGAAACAAAAAGATAGTGAGTTGGTCTTCGTAGGAGTCGCAGGGCTGGCGGGAGGCGTAGCTTTGGCGTACTTAGTCTAAGCTACGCTTAGCCTCTAGTGGCGCCTTTGGCGCCTAGAATATAATGATCGTCTTTTTGGAAAGCGACAAGAATAACTTTACCACTTATCTGAATCCCCCCATCAAAGCCCATAAGGTTCGGCTGGTTAGTTGCTCTTTGTACAATTCTTGGTATAATTTAGTCAATGCCTTGGTCACCGTACTTAAGGCGCCCGGCAAATATCAAGGTGAAATGCTACCCGATGGACATTACACGCCAATCACCCTTGCTAAGGAGCTCGCCAAGCGCGGTTATACTCTCACCACGGGATTGCCGCACGAAATGACCCTCAAACATAATATGCCAAACTATTCAGTAACTTTTGGAAAGTTTGACCCATTGGGATCTTTATTATGTGCCTCGGGCAAGACGATTACCAACACGGTCACACCCGTCAAAATGGAAAGTCGCATCCTCTTATGAAGTCTATTGCGACTTGGTCAATAGTTACAGCAATGGAGAAAAGTCTTCTCTTATGTCCAAGTTTCTGCACAAAGGTAATCCATTTGACCTGGTAGAATACACTTCCATTTCTTTGATCTATGACTTGTCTAATTTGGTAGAAAGCATAAACATCACCATTAAAGTGGACGGAGAGACGGTGGATTTCAACGGGCGAAAGATCAATCTTGTCCTATCCTTCGCTTGAATCAAGCGAAGCGCGATTCTATTCATATAATGGGTCGAACTGAGGACAAACTTAAGAGGATTTACTATGGACCCGAAGGCTATTGGAGAGGAGCGTCAGCTATCAAGAAACTCGCGACCGCGGCCAGGGTATCGGAAGAAACGGCTAAGAACTGGTTGAAAAAACAAACCCTCTGGCAGGTTTATCTTCCCGTGCCCAAGTACATTCCCAGGCCCAGCTTCACCGTAAATGCCCCTAATGAAGTTCATCAGGCGGATTTGCTTTTCTTACCGCACGACAAGGTGAGAAGAAAGACCTATAAATACGCTTTGACCGTAGGCGATATCGCAAGCAGATACAAGGACGCCGAACCCATAACCAGCAAGGATTCTGGGGAAGTCGCAGAAGCCCTAGGTAGGATTTATAAGCGCGTTTTGAAATGGCCTAAGCTGCTGCAAGTGGATGCGGGGACGGAGTTCATGGTCGTGGTTACTAAGACCCTGAAAGACCACAGCACCAAGATTAGGAGAGCCGAAGCTGAGTACCACAGGGGTCAGAGCATCGTCGAAAGATTCAATAAGACCTTGGCCGAGCGTCTCTTTGGGTACCAGTATTGGAAAGAGCTGGAAGATCCCTCCAAACGCAACAGGGAATGGACTCAGAGGCTCCCCCAGGTCGTCGCGGCTTTGAACAACGAGGCGGCCAGGGCTACGGGAATGAAACCCAGGGCTGCTATGAAGAAGAAACACGTGGAACACAAGTCCTACGTCAGAAGTTCGAGGGCGGTCGGACTGAAGGAAAAAAAGCTAACCCGCAACATAGTGGTCAGATACCTCTATCAGCCGGGGGAACTCGAAGGTGGCAGTAAGAGAGCCACGGATCCTAACTGGTCCCTGGAAACGTATGAGATTTCGAAGTCCGTCACCAAGGAAGGGCAACCCGTGTTGTATTACCTAGATGGCCCAAGTCGTGGATTTGTCAAGGAAGAACTGCTCATAGTCCCCAAAGACTCAGAGTAGTGCTGCTCCACGCGACCGATTACACTCTAGGCATGTCAGTCTTACGTTACCTCTGCAATGTCCGCGCTTGTTGTTGATACGATCCACGGAGAACTGCTGATCGTCATTTGGGTCAAACCTTCATAGTAGAGGTATGTTACATTTGGCACTCCTTGCCCCTTTCTTATAGACGTCGTCCACGCATAAGTCAAAGACATGACCCTTCTCTTCGTCGTGTCTTTTGTAGCGAAGGAGTTTCTTGGCAATGTTCTCCTTTGCTATGTCTTCTGGGGTGCGGTCGTAACGCAATTGCGGCCCCCAGGCTCTTCTTAACAGTTTGGCATATTCTACGCGGCTTACGGCGGTGTAGATAAGGCTGCTCCAACACAGCCGCTGGTCTATGATCCATAAGGTTTCTTTTATGGTACGCCCTTGCGCGCTGTGGACTGTCATGCAATAGCCCAAGCGCCAGTCTGGATGGGAGGTTATTTTTTCCACCTTTTCTATGGGCACCCAGGCTTTATCATGCGTTACCGCATTTTGCAGTTGGTTGTCGGTACCGGGTACGCAGACGTCGCGGCGCTGTATGCGGGTGTCGTGGGGTTTATAACAAACGGGCACGGGATGCGTAGGGAAGCGCTCTTGGTGTATTTTGAAGAGGTCTTTCTGTATGCGAGACTGCGCTGCGCGCTTACTACTTAGCACCAGATCTTTAGGATGCCAGGCGTATAGAAAGTCCTCGTAGGACTTCGGTCGTACGCGTTTGCGCAGTGTTTTGCATTGCTCGGCGTCACTGAGGCCCCTCAATTCCGGATTCAGGTTTCTTATTTGATCCTTGCTGCGGTAGTCGGTGTTAATTTCCTCCGCATGGTCTACGAAATCTTTCAGCCATTCGTGGGGCATCTCTCCGGCTATTGGAGGAGGCTGGCAGGGATCTCCGGCGAATATTACTTGACACTTTCCACGGAGGAATTCTACGAATTCTTTGAGGATTTCTAAAGGAACGGTGCAAATCTCATCCCAAAGTATCACCGGAGGTATGTCGTGGATGGCTTCAGGTACCCACTTTTGGCCATTCCAACGGAAGAAGCTATGGTACGTTTGAGCGTCGTGGCCCATTTCGCAGAGTTCTCTTTCCAAACGATGTGTTGGCGTTAGCACCTTTATCTTAAGAAAGAGTTCTAACACACGCGTCGTCTTACCGCTGCCTCCCGTACCGTAGAGGTAAGAGAAGCGTTGGTAAGAGATTGGGTCCGCAACTGAAGGTAGGGGGTCCGCAGTGGGGGTTACGGTGCCCCGGGTGTGTTCTCCGTGATATTCTACGCGGCCTCTCCAAGCTTTGATCCCTTCATCTTTGACGCGCCATTGTCCACTTTCCGCCAACTCGTCTTTTGTGTAGAATTCCTTCATCTCTTCCAACACGGTAGGCTTTACGTATAAGGAATCCGTGGCTACGCGGGGGATATCTTCTTTGTCAAACCGCAGGAGCATTGCGAGAAGGTTGATATGCGCGTAGGCAAGCATGCTGGCGCGGAGATGGTAATATTGCGGTCGATGATCTTGGTAGTAGCATAAAGCATTCCATTTGCGTTCTTTTTGCTCGGCTTCTATGAAATAATCCCATTTCTCCACGGAAACCATGGTTCCTTGGTCATGGGCACGCTTGATGAGGAAACTTGACTCACCTTCGTCTGTTATTAGGCGCCTTTGCATGTGTTTCTCGCCTTCTTTGGCGCCCTGGGTGAACTTTCCTATGACAGTTCGGGCCGTGGGGTTGTGTTCTGGCAACCACTTTGTGAAGGCGCTATGGCAGAGTATGGCTTCATGCGCTGTGTATTTCAGGAGTTTACGCTCTTCAAGGAATTTTAGCAGCGGTATGGGTATCCATTCTTTCTCCTGTAAATGCTTGCCATACCAAGCGTAAATTATGGGATGCAAGTCTTTAGCCAACTTCCAAGACGTTAATCTGACGAACCCTGTTGCTGGCGCGTCTTAGCTGCCATCTAAAGACACGCGAAAGAACTGCGAGTCTGGGTGTCCGTAGCGGTCGTAATATTCCTTACAATCGCCAAGACCTTTAAATGACGCAGGATAGCCATGCTTCATGTCTAAGGAGACGTATTCGTCTTCGTCGTACTCCATATTCCAAAGACCTCCACGACCGTGTTCTACGCAGGCTTTGGCTATGTCTTTGAATTCTTTGGGGGTCGGTTTCCACCCATTCCTTTATTTTGCGGCTAAGAAGTCCAAACTACGAGAGCTGAGGACCTCGTCTGAGAAGTCTTCCCCAAGGGTTTCACAGGCGCTTTGGATGCGCTGGTGTTCGATTTCCGGGCGATACAAA
Source organism: Actinia equina (assembly GCA_011057435.1). Taxonomy (NCBI): domain Eukaryota; kingdom Metazoa; phylum Cnidaria; class Anthozoa; order Actiniaria; family Actiniidae; genus Actinia; species Actinia equina. Next base: position 152,210 of record WHPX01000835.1, read on the forward strand.
GTGCCGTCTTGGGTCATAAACTGGCTTCCTTCCGAATCCATTAACCATATTGAGTTCTCATGAATCAAGTTCACCAACGGGGAGGTTTCGTAGACCTTGGTTTCTTTCTTTCGCGGGAATCGAAGTTCTCGCCAAGCGTGTCCGTTATGCTGGTAGATGACTATAGGAGCACCTCTGCCGCCGTATTTATGTGTCCCAGGGTAAATGTACCCGTCTGTGATGTCTTTCACGTGTATGCGCCTTTCTAAGAGGGTTTCTAATTTCTTGATGTTGTCTATCGTAGCCCCAGCTTTGTAGGTGGCGTTTTCCCATTTCCTGATGGCTTCTTTTCTTTTCGGAGTTAACTTACCTCCGCGGGCGGAATCTTCAAAGAATTCCCTTACCAGTTTCCCGACGCAGTTGCCGGGATGTCGCATTGGCTTGAGTTTCCTAACGTCTGGCTCTTTGATCTCATACGCACCGTAGATAACTACAGTAACAGGATAAGCAACTTCGTAGAATAACGCGTCTATACCCACCATCGCACCAGGTCTCGTATCCTTGTTTAATTCAAACAGGTTCTGCTTACCTGACGCCCGGATAGGATTACGACCCCTTTCTATTACCCAGTCGCCGTCGTAATACTTTATAAACGTTAACTGTAAACGGTAGTTACCTTCAGGCATCACGTCTATTATCTTTTCGGCTCTTTCTTCATCCATGATTTCTTCTGTGTCTCCTTCTGTGAATGTCGTGAAGGCGAAGTCGGCGTCCAAACGATCCAATACCTGGGTTCGCAGCTTGCGTACAGTTTTGTTTTGAATGCGCGCGATGTTGTCCATCTATATCTAGGAAATATTTTAACCTTCGTTTACGACCCTACAAGATATTTCATGGGATTTTAAATGCTGTTCCCTCTTAAATTCCCTCCCGCAGGAGCAACTTAAAACGAATTTAGGAACTATTCCATCGAGCTTCCCTTGCAGTTTCCTTATATATTCCTCGTTGTCATTAGAAAACTCATGCGTCATCATACACGTTACTTTCATATCACATGGGACTTTCCTACGCAAATGGGAAATTAAGCCACCTTTTGTGTAACCTTTATTACATTTTGGACAAACGAGCTTACCACTCATTATATATTTAAGGGCATTTTATGCTCAATTAAAGGTACTTTTTATCAGACACATAGATTTCGCAAACACAGCAGCAGTAAGGGAATCATCGCGTGGGTAATACCCGCTGCCGACGCATACATTTACAGGGGCCTGAAACGCAGGTAATACCCGTGAAATTCGATGCTTAGTAATTCGGACTTCGCGAGCCCCCCTACCTGCTGCTGATTATTCAGCTTGCACTATAAGTGTACTTGGTAAGTCTGTAGAAACTGGAAAGCTACCACAATTTCTTTTTCATTCATTTAACTTCTCTTCTGTTATAAGTCTTATTCTGAAAAAAATCAATGACGTTTCATTGTGCACAGAACTTGCTGATGAAGACCTTGCACTACAAAACCTGACCTGCAACAATGAATCAATGAAACAGTCTTTTTACTTGCAACGCAAATGGGGCTTATTGCCTGATGAAGGAAATCACCTCAATTAAAAACGTGTTTCAGAAGCATCAACTGTGATTATATTCTTTCAGCCGAAACACGTTTAAGATGTCCTAAATGTCAAGAGCTTCAGCGATTATTTTGTGGCCGAAAAAAAAACTTCTTCTTTTGAATCTCGCACTGCTCATGATTCTCACACAAAACTTGACAGTCTCTCATATGAAGAACTTAAAGTAAGGACAAAAAATTTACACAAGATAGTCACTGCTACTCAACAACAGAAAAGAAGATTTTTGTATTTATATCAAAAAGGAAAGACTGATTTCTCCCCCAAGAAACGTTCATCCTACTTTCTCTGGCCTAGCAAAAATAGTTGACATTGCAATCGAAAATCAGTGGCTAACTGAAAACTCTATTTTGCATTCACTTCTTCATGACACACTCATTTCACTCAAACTTCAAGAAGAGTAATTCTTGCGAAGTGGGAAGTTTACAACGGACAAAAACAAGCCTCATCCTAAAGGGATGAGATTCAGTCCTCTAGTTATTAAATGGAGTTGCAAAATAGCTGGTAAATGCCATAAAAAGGGTTACGAAGCAGTGAGAGGAAGTCCTTCCTATACCATCATGGGAAACAACTAAACAATATAGACAATCTTGTAGTACCACCATCCCTATTTCAAAAACAAATCTTCAACTAATGGTCCAGGAAATGGAAAGGAGAAGTTGTAAAGGCATTGGCGGCATTCACTGGGACGAAATGACAATCAAAGAGGGTATTGTATTGTGTAAAAGAATTGGCAATCTTGTTGGCTTTGAGGATGAAGGCATTGAGCTGATAATTATAATGTAAAGCCTGAAGAGTTAACTTTCAATGAAAATGATAGTGAAAACTCATGCTACTCTAGTTCAGATTCTTTTTCAGATGACTCTCTCAATTATGAAGAGCAAAACAACCCAATTGAAGAGACTTGTAATAGATGGAAAGCAAAGTTAATTTGTCAGTTCTTTTTCTCGTCATTGGAGAGTGATTTTTTATGGCTAGTTGCTTCTTTCCCTCTTCAAAAAATAAATCACCAAGTTCTTTCCTCTTTAATATGACAGGTTTGTGAAGCTCTTGGTAATTTACATCTTAAAAACCAAAACAAAATACAAGTACTTTATGGAGTATGTGATGGTTCAACTTATTCTCATGTTTTTTTCCCTCACTTTCAGAAGCTCAAAACTGGGTAACATATAATCCTTATAATGAAGTAGTATAGGGGATGGGGGTATCAGCGCAGTTGACCACCAGAGGATTACCCGCGTCTTCTTAGGGTAGTATGGGTATTATCCGCGTTAAGTACTGGTTTTTAGGAGGACATAGGTAATGTCCGTGTGGCGTTGTAAGACACGAGGATTGTCCGTGGGGGTTACAGCGCATCTGTGGAAATATTTGTGTCTATATATGGAGGGAGAAGGTTGTGGTAGAGCTTTTAAGAAAGAAGCAGATTTGAAGAAGCATCTAAAGATGAGAAAGACGAAATGTATGAGCAGCTATGATTGTATGTGTGGTAAGTCTTTTCAGACTAAGGTTAAGTTGTTTTGGCATTGTCAGGACTGTAAGTATGACTACGACGATATAAAAAGGACCCGGAATTAAGCATATAATATTTCTTATTATGCGTGGAATCCCAAAGCAACTTCAAGACAGAGTCAATACCCGTAAACGGTGAAATTGACGTTAGACAGTTTTGGGTAAGGTCGGAAAGGAAGGTAAAGAGGACGGTACTAGGAGGGCTAAGGGACTTAGGTGCGTTAAAAGCTAGCATAATGGTTGAGGTAAGCATGTCAAAGGATGAAGTGACAACTACAGCAATGCTGCGGTCAAAGTCGCTGATTATATTGAATCGACAGACTTGGACCGGTCACTTAGTAGCGCCCTGGAAGCGGTTATGGAGACCCTTGCTAACTACACGAGAGAAGGATCAGGTTGGATAGTAGAAGAAGTAGAAGGTTTGGATGTTAGTATGGCAAGGTACGTACCCATACGCGGGGGTAGTTACGTGCCACTACCAACGTGGATAGAAAGAAAGCAGCAGTAAGGGGGACTCGCGATCACCATTCGGAATCGCCCGGGAATTACCCGTGTTTATGCACTAGCGTCCCCCGCGGGAATTACCCGTGCTCTGTTATATGTTGCGCGAAGATTTCCTTACTGCTGCTATGTTTGTGTCGCAAACGGAGGATAAAATATTCCTTAGATATAGATGGACACCATCAAAAGCATTAGTAACAAGACTGTGCGCCGACTGCGAACTCAGGTGCTGGACCGCTTAGACGCCGACTTTGCCTTCACAACGTTTATGGAGGGAGATATAGATGAGACGATGAGCGAGGAAAGAGCAGAAAGGATAATTGACTTAATGCCCGAAGGTAATTACCGCCTGGAGTTGACGTTTATAAAGTATTTAGACGGCGAGTGGATAATAGAAAAGGGCAGGAATCCAATACGGGCGTCTGGCAGGAAGGACCTGTTCGTTTTAAACAAGGACACGCGTCCTGGGGCGCTGGTGGGCATCGACATGTTGTTCTACGAAGTTGCTTACCCGGTCACCGTGGTTATTTACGGTGCGTATGAAATTAAGAACCCAGACGTTAAGAAGCTCAAACCAATGCGGCATCCGGGTAACTGCGTGGGTAAGTTAGTTAGAGAGTTCTTCGAGGATTCCTCTAGGGGAGGTAAGCTTACGTTGAAGAGAAGAGAAGCCATCAGGAAATGGGAGCATGCTACTCGTAGGGCAGGAGCCACCATTGAAAACATCAAGAAGTTAGAGGTTGCTTTAGAAAGGCGCATACACGTGAAAGACATCACCGACGGCTTCATTTACTCCGGGACGCACAAGTATGGGGGCCGGGGTGCGCCTATCGTAATTTACCAGCATAACGCACATGCGTGGAGGGAGTTAAGGTTCCCAAAGAAGAAGGAGACGCGCGTTTACAAGGAGTCGCCGCTTGCAGAACTAATGCACGAGAATTCTATTTGGTTAATGGATGCGGAGGGAAGTCAATTTATGACCCAAGACGGCACCTTGTATCGTCCTGAAGTGGAACAGCTGCGCATTCGAAGCGCCTGCGAGACTTTAGGAGAAGACTTCTCTGACGAAGTGCTTAGCAGTCGCAGTTTGGACTTCTTAGCCGCAAAGAAAAGAAACGGGTGGAAATCCACACCGGAGGAGTTCAAAGATATAGCTAAAGCTTGTGTAGAACATGGTCACGGTGGTCTGTGGAACATGGAGTACGATGAAGACGAATACGTGTCGCTGGATATGAAACATTGTTACCCCGCAAGCTTTAAGGGCCTGGGAGACTGTAAGGAATATTATGATAGATACGGGCATCCAGACTCGCAATTCTTTTGTGTTGCGTTGGATGGTCACTACGACGCCCCAGCAACGGGGTTTGTACGGTTGACCACCTGGAAATTAGCAGCGGGTCTGCACCCCATAATCTATGCGTGGTATGGGAAGCACCTGCAGGAGAAAGAATGGATACCGGTGCCCCTATTGAAGTTCTTTGAAGAGCGCAAACTTTTAAAATACACAGCGCATGAAGCCATACTTTGTCACAGCGCCTTCACGCAATGGTTACCGGAGCATAACCCCACAGCGCGTGTGGTCATAGGTAAATTCACGCAGGGCGCTAAGGAGGGTGAAAAACATATGCAGCGACGCCTAATAACGGACGCCGGCGAGTTAAGCTTCCTCATAAAACGTGCGCATGACAAAGGAACGATGGTGTCTGTAGAGAAATGGGACTACCTTGTCGACGATAAACTACACGAATGGAATGCGCTGTGTTATTACCAGGACCATCGACCGCAGTATTACCATCTGCGTGCCAGCATGCTCGCATATGCGCACATTAACCTATTAGCGATGCTGTTAAGATTTGACAAAGAAGATATCCCCCGCGTAGCCACGGATTCCTTATACGTGAAACCGCACGTGTTGGAAAAGATGAAGGAATTCTACACTGCCGATGAACTTGCAGAAAGTGGCCAATGGCGCGTCAAAGATGAGGAGATAAGGTCTTGGAGGGCACGTGTAGAATATCACGGAGAACACACCCGCGGTTCCATTACGCCTACCAAAGAGCCTCTACCTTCAGTTGCGGACCCTATTTCCTACCAACGCTTCTCTTACCTCTATGGTACCGGCGGCAGCGGTAAAACTACGCGCGTGTTAGAACTCTTTCCTAAGATAAAGGTGCTAACGCCAACACATCGTTTGGAAAGAGAACTCTGCGAAATGGGCCACGACGCTCAAACGTACCACAGCTTCTTCCGTTGGAATGGCCAAAAGTGGGTACCTGAAGCTATCCACGACATACCTCCGGTGATACTTTGGGATGAGATTTGCACCGTTCCTTTAGAAATCCTCAAAGAATTCGTAGAATTCCTCCGTGGAAAGTGTCAAGTAATATTCGCCGGAGATCCCTGCCAGCCTCCTCCAATAGCCGGAGAGATGCCCCACGAATGGCTGAAAGATTTCGTAGACCATGCGGAGGAAATTAACACCGACTACCGCAGCAAGGATCAAATAAGAAACCTGAAAGCGGACTTGAGGGGCCTCAGTGACGCCGAGCAATGCAAAACACTGCGCAAACGCGTACGAGCGAAGAAATACGAGGACTTTCTATACGCCTGGCACCCTAAGGATCTGGTGCTAAGTAGTAAGCGCGCGGCACAGTCTCGCATACAGAAAGACTTACTCAATATACACCGAGAGCGCTTCCCTACGCATTTGGTGCCCGTTTCTTACAAACCCCACGACACCCGCATGCAAAAAAGAGACGTCTGGGTACCTGGTACCGACATCCAACTGCAGAACGCAGTAACGCACGATAAAGCCTGGGTACCCATAGAAAAGGTGGAAAAAATAACCTTCCACCCAGACTGGCGCTTGGGCTATTGCATGACAGTCCACAGCGCGCAAGGACTTACCATAAAGGAAACCTTATGGATCATAGACCAGCGGCTGTGTTGGAGCAACCTTATCTACACCGCCGTAAGCCGTGTGGAGTATGCCAAACAGTTAAAAAGAGCCTGGGGTCCGCAATTGCGTTACGACCGCACCCCAGAAGACGTAGCTAAGGAGAATATCGCCAAGAAACTCCTTCGCTACAAAAGACACGACGAAGAAAAAAATATGACGTTCGACCTATGCGTGGACGACGTCTATAAGAAAGGGGCGCGGTGTGCCAAGTGTAACATACCTCTACTATGGAGGTTTGACCCAAATGACGATCAGCAGTTCTCCGTGCATCGCATAAATAATAAACGCGGGCATTGCAGAGGCAACGTAAGGTTGACATGCCTAGAGTGTAATCGGGCGCGTGGAGCAGCACTACTTTGAGTCTTTGGGGACTATGAACAGCTCTTCCATGACAAATCCACGACTTGGGCCATCTAGGTAATACAACACGGGTTGCCCTTCCTTGGTGACGGACTTCGAAATCTCATACGTTTCCAGGGACCAGTTAGGATCCGTGGCTCTCTTACTGCCACCTTCGAGTTCCCCCGGCTGATAGAGGTATCTGACCACTATGTCGCGGGGGAGCTTTTTTTTCCTTCAGTCCGACCGCCCTCGAATTTCTGACGTAGGACTTGTGTTCCACGTGTTTCTTTTTTATGGCATCCCTGGGTTTTATTCCCGTAGCCCTGGCCGCCTCGTTGTTCAAGGCCGCGACGACCTGGGGGAGCCTCTGAGTCCATTCCCTGTTGCGTTTGGAGGGATCTTCCAGCTCTTTCCAATACTGGTATCCAAAGAGACGCTCGGCCAGGGTCTTATTGAATCTTTCAACGATGCTCTGACCCCTGTGGTACTCAGCTTCGGCTCTCCTAATCTTGGTGCTGTGGTCTTTCAGGGTCTTGGTAACCACGCCCATGAACTCCGTCCCCGCATCCACTTGCAGCAGCTTAGGCCATTTCAAAACGCGCTTATAAATCCTACCTAGGGCTTCTGCGACTTCCCCAGAATCCTTGCTGGTTATGGGTTCGGCGTCCTTGTATCTGCTTGCGATATCAACTACGGTCAAAGCGTACCTATAGGTCTTTTTTCTCACCTTGTCATGTGGTAAGAAAAGCAAGTCCGCCTGATGAACTTCATTGGGGGTATTTACGGTAAAGCTGGGCCTGGGAATGTACTTGGGCACGGGAAGATAAACCTGCCAGAGGGTTTGTTTTCTTAGCCAGTTCCTAGCCGTTTCATCTGATACCCTGGCCGCGGTCGCAAGTTTCTTGATGGCCGACGCTCCTTTCCAATAGCCTTCAGGCCCATAGTAAATCCTTTTGAGTTTGTCCTCTACGCGGCCCATTATATGAATAGAATCGCGCTTCGCTTGATTCAAGCGAAGGATAGGACAAGATTGATCTTACGTCCGTTAAAATCCACCGTCTCTCCGTCCACCTTAATGGTGATGTTTATGCTTTCTACCAAATTAGACAAGTCATAGCTCAAAGAAATGGAAGTGTATTCTTCTGAGTCAAATGGATTACCTTTGGGTAGAAACTTGGACATAAGAGAAGACTTTTCTCCATTGTTGTAACTATTGACCAAGTCGCAATAGACTTCGTAAGAGGATGCGACTTTCCATTTCACAGGTACGGCTGTGTCGGTAATTGTCTTGCCCGAGGCACATAATAAAGATCCCAATGGGTCAGACTTTCCAAAAGTTACTGAATAATTTGGCATATTATGTTTGAGGGTCATTTCGTGCGGCAATCCTGTGGTGAGCGTATAACCGTGTTTTGCTAATTCCTTAGCAAGGGTGATTGGCGTGTAATGTCCATCGGGCAGCAATACGCCTTGATAATTGCCGCCGCCTTTATGCTCAGTGACCAAGGCATTGACTAAATTATACCAAGAATTGTACAAGAGCAACTAACCAGCCTAACCTTATGGGCTTTGATGGGAGGATCAAGTAAGTGGTAAAGTTATTCTTGTCGCTTTTCCAAAAAGACGATCATTATATTCTAGGGCGCCAAAGGCGCCACTAGAGGCTAAGCGCAGCTTAGACTAAATACGCCAAAGCTACGCCTCCGGCCAGCCCTGCGACTCCTACGAAGACCAACTCATTGTCTTTTTGTTTCTTAGAAGGCTGATAGTAATTCTTAAACTGAGGCCTTTTTAACCCCGTTAATGCCGCGGGGTGTGCTTGCGCATAGAGCTTAAAGGCGTAGTCTGTATTTTCGAAGTTCTTATCCGCCGCATTTTGTCTTGGTAATTCTTATCCAACCAATCCCTGTAAGCTTGTCTTTTTTCATTCCAAGCCGCCACGTCTCGCTGATATTTCTCCAGCGCTAAGTCGTGTCTCTTCCTTTCGGCGGCTAAATCTCCGCTTTTATCACCTCTGACTAATCTATCCAAATACTGACCACCATAATTAGCTCCAGTGAATGCTAAAGCTGCAATAACTCCACCTGCGACCACGCTAGCCATTATATATTAGAAAATCACAGGGATTTTCACGAGGTACGTCGTAGGTAGGTACTTTTCCTTCCGTAGGTAATCCTTTACCATGATAGCCCCGCCTACGGCAGCGGTCATTTTAGCAAAATTAGCGAAGCTCTTGCTTGGGTCTTCAGTAAAGTCTTCTTTGAGCACTTTCTTACCTACCCAACCAATACCCGCAACAATAGAAGTAATAATAGCTGCTTCTTCAACCGTTTTCAACAGCGCGGTCGACATTATATTACAAAGCGAGAAGGAAAATCTAGGTCGCCACGGCACATGGTGATAAATCTACTCCATTTCAGGGATTTTGCTTTTTCTAACGGGCGGCTCCGTAGGCGTGTAATGCGCTGGCTCCAACTTTACTTTTGGCTTTGCTGCCCGCCATTGTAAGTACAGGCTACCTGCTGCTACGATGACTCCCAACGCGCCAATGACGTACCCAGGATTAATGAAGGATTCCTCTTCTTTTCCTCCACCTTTTCTTCTTTTTTGGCTTTGTTCTTTTTATTCATCTCCGCGAGCTTCTTACCGGCCAGCGACTCTGCCCGGAGATTTAGCCTTGGTAATCTTCTGCTCCTCTTGGGGCTGCTCTACCTTCGACTCTGGTTCACTCATTTATATCTAAGGACTTGAAGGACTTGATAAGTACTTGACTAAGTAATTAAAGGACGACTTGGAAATAACCTGGGCGCGACCTGACCAAGTACTTAAGGACGACTTGACTAAGTACTTGAGGCGACTTGATCAGGTACCTCAGCAAGTGCTGCCTGGAAGACCTTTTCGACTTCTCTGTCCTTCTTTGAAGTCCTTCCAAGATGTCGTAAGTTCCTTCAAGTCGACATGCTGAGCTATGTGAAGTGCCGCAGAGGCGACTGCCATTAACTTACCGCACTTCAAAGACAAACCACCCGCAGGTTATCTTAAGTTCTTGGGCGAGACATATTCATCTATTATGTCCTTCCGTAGGTGCTCCACGTCGTCTATGGGCAGCGAAGTCCAAGCAATTTTAGTTGCAAGTCGGATAGCGGAGTCTGCTACGGCGGCCGTGTCTTACTTGCAAGGGCAGCCTCATACCTCTATGGAACTTCTTAACTTCCTTCTTTGCACAACTTATTAGACTCTGCATCCATGCCGGTAAGTTCCTTACCTATCATTTCTTTGCCTTCCGAAGACACAAGGATGCTTGAGTGTTCCTTAAGGTTACTATTAGTCTAACTGTGATGGGGACTTCATCTAAGAGATGCTCTATGCTCCATATCACATTAGGAATCCTATTGATGCCCCACCGTTAGGGAAACTCAAAGAGAAGATCATCTTGGAATGTTGGTGTGACGTTCTTTAAGTGGGCCGCATGTATTAGTGTCAAGATGTCCTTGCTTATCTCGCCGGCGTAGTCGCGTAAGATGGTTTCCAAGGTCTGACTTGCCTCGCGAGTCTAAAATATCGCCAATGAACTATGTTTTCCCTGAAGCGGACTTACGAGACGCTGTAAGCTGCTGCGGCGGAGCAAGCAGCACCGCTAATATGTCACTTGGAGGCGTCTGCCCGCTGAAAAGACCGAGCTTACGAGTCAGGAGGTGCGTCTTTTTAACGTCGTCTCCCCGTCAGGCGATGTCGATCTATAGTATGAGCAGGTTTTGCGTATCTTTAGCGGTTAATTGTTTGTGCCCACGAACTTTAGATGGCTGCTAACTCGTTAGGGTCTAAGATATTACAAGAGACAGTCGTCCCATCTTCACTCCTCATTGCCCGTCCCGGTGCGGTTTATTCACGTAGCGTGCCGGGCGAGAGCCAGCAATAGGTAGTCGAAGCAGGTTCTAACGGGATCCTAGATAGATTGCTCCACTCGATGAATTGGGTGCACTTTTCCCGCTAGCCGGTAGCGGTCTGTACCTATCAAACGTTACAAGAATATGCGCTTCGCGAATCCATTATATATAGATGGACACAGTGGACGAAGTAAGATGCCCACCGACGAAAAAGATAAAGCGGACACCCATAGAAATGCAAAGGGAGGAGATCGACAGAGTTTCTAAAGAGCGCGGTGTCACGGCAATTGTCACGATGAAATGTGCCGGTCTGAGCGCGCGGAGAAGCCGTTTGGTGCGCTTTTGACGATGCGCCCGGTGGGCCCCAAAGAAAGCGTTGCAGCCCCCCCCCCGACTTTATTAGTATCCCTTACTAAGGCGTTAAGAAAGTCTCTATATATAATGAAGTGTAGGATTGACGACGGGAGATTCAGAGCAAAAGGCTTTGCAATATCACAAAAACAGAAGTATAGTTTTAAGAGTCTGGATAACGTCACCACATGTGGCACTTGCAGCCAGGACAGTTTAGCAACGACCACACGGCGCTGTCGATATCACGAGGAGGGGAAAGGGTGGTTTGAAGTCGTCCCCCCGGAAAGAGCTGTGCTGATTGCCCAATCGAGTATTTAGCACGCCCCAAAATGTTGCAATACCACCAATCGAAAATAGGGTGCTGTTTAAAGGATGCGTGGTGCGCGCTGGTGGGGAGCCCTTAACCGACGCATGCGCATCAACATAGATGTCGTCGGTAATTATAGATTTGACGTCGTCCTGCGAGGAGCATGGTGATATCGCTGCGAGATGTTGACCCAGCCCCTCCCCCCCCCCGGACACCATAAGGAGAAGTTAATCTGTAAGAAAGAAATAGACCAAGCTTACGCCATTCCCGAGTTTATGACGCGCCCCGAAGGTGACGCGCTGGGAGAACGACAGAGCACTATGAGTGCGCCCATGTGACGCGTGGGCGGGTAAGGAAAGGAGATGATATATCTGCGAGGTTGCTGCCCGAAAAATGATCTCTCACCACCGCCGGTTTTAAAGAGTACTTGAATCGTTTTGAATGATTGGCATGCCCCAAAACGTGGAAAGTAAGGCCAAAAGCCCCGTCGTACCGTACGTAGCGGTCTTGCGCAAAGAGCCTAAAACACGCTCTATATTTATTAATATTCTTGAGTGCCTTTATTAAGAATCAAAGAAGAAACATTAATAAATACTAAGGACCCTTTTGGAAGGAAGAAGGTATGCAGAACTCAATAAGAAAAGAGATACATTAATACATATAAGGACCCCTTTTAAAAGGTATATGCTAGCCTAGCAAGCACGCCTTATTCTACTGGGAGGCATTCTGGAAATCGCATTTGCAATATCTGCGACGAGTATTACTGCGAAATACCTGCCGACTGCAATTACCCTCGTAAGCCGCGTAAAAAATATACTGCTTCTTGCGGCAGTGCATTCCTGGAAGGAATCCTTTGTGGGGCAATGGTGCTCCGCGGATCCTAAAGCGCAGCGGACTTTAGCAACGCGCCTAACTAACAAAGAGGAGATGGAGTGACTCTTCTTTCAAGGTCCCAAAACTGCCATCGGCCATGGGTACCTACCCATAGCTTGCGAAAGTGGGTGAAGTCTCGCCCGATTTAGTACGCACGCAATATCGGAGCACAAAGGGAATATTTCCTTGCCCCTCTAGAGTCTTTGAGGACTAACCGTAACACGGTCGAGTCTTCGAAGCGACGTAATTTTTTATTTCGTATGCTTACCGTGGACAAGATCAAGCAGTGAGTCAAGCTTGAGCTTCAGTATACCTAGGGAATCAATACTTAGTTGGGGTTTTCAAGTGGCGTTAGGACGTAACACGCTTTACACATGCCTCCTTACCCAGGATACGATGCCTCCTGCGTAATTCCACCGGGAGCCAGATGGATGTCGTAATCGTTGCAACCCATCGTTAGGAACCATTTAGTCAAGCTGGAGATTTTTTAGTTGCTCGTGGATAAGACGCCGTTTCCTTTGGGTTTTTAAATAATTTTTACACAACCGTAAGGTATTCTTATGCGCACAATTTAGGGCAAGGTCGGGTGACCGGCTGGTAGCTGTTCGCCAGCGGTTATTCCGCTTGCTGTCTGTAATCTTGAAGATTCGCCAAGACCCGGCGTATGAGAAATGGGGTAAAACCGACGTGTGTAGTTACGGACGGACCTTTTGTTCGTGACAGGTCGGCTTCATTTCCGATCTTGAATATATGAACTTGTTTGGGGCTGCATGCCAAAACGACTCCTTCTCATTGCATATTTACCCGTGTTCCGTAGCGCGGAGGGTAGGACTTCTAAAGGACCCCAGATCACGAACAACCCACACCTTGGGGTAGTAAGTTTGTGAGCTAAAAGATCCAGTTGTCGTACCAATACCAGTTTTCGGATATAAACAACGGCATTGGTGAGAGTAAGGATGCGGTGAGTCGCTAGCACCTTGTGATAAATCACCATTTCGTTTCTGGATTCTCAGTACGTGTGATCTATTGCATCTTAGGGAGATCAAGCCCACGCCACCAAGCCAAACTTTCTTTGCTTGAAGTACAAAGTGTCGTTCCGCACTATGCATTCGCAGTGTGGTTCGTTGTTTCGAATACGCGACGGCATTATATTACCACGAGATTTTTTATCAAAAGGTTTACATGAGGCAGTGGATCAATATTGGCAACGCTCCTTTGAATGAGTCCATTTCTACGCTCAGTTGCGCTGTCGCGACACGACGAAGGACGTAGAGTTTCTCCTCTCACCGTCGCCGTCATGCGCGGTCTTGGATTGCGTTGATTCCCCCAACGCGCTATCACATCCAGCGTATTAGATAAAACGTAAACCAGACCATGTAGGTATTCGTCGTAATGGGGCATTGTCAATCCATAATCGGTACTTATCCTGAAAGAACACTAGCGGCTAATTTGGTCGCGCCGAAACTACGCATTGCCTCACGTCAAGTTGCGGGGCTTTATTACCTGCGACTTAGAACTTGATTTGGGACCGTTATGGTGCACCTACGTTTGTATGTAATGTTCGGGTTGTGGACCCTGGCCTCGGAGTTGCGTATCCCCGCTCTCCTCTGGGTTGTGGCAAACACAGGCCTCAACCGCTGTAGACTTCTTCGGGGGAGGGAAGCTTGGGTTGATAACATCATCAGTCTTATCCAAGAAGCTATAAGTCTGTTATACAGTACTACTGATGGTCGTAAAGGAACGCTCGCTTCCCGGAGCTGTATTCCACTGCCTTTTCGCGCTCCGGGCGCCCTCTGCGCGTACATCCGGTTCGTATGTGTCTTCTAATGTTGGTTCATAGAGTCTGGGGTTGCTTGTGGTAATGAGCACATGTGCTTAGCCTCAAACAATGGATGTTATTATGCCTCTGCTAAGGGTGACTACAAACTGAGGAGTTCGGCACGCTGTCTTGGGTTTCATCCAACACGTGATCTTCCCGTAATCATTCTAAGTTCCACGTGGTATGACCAACGTGTACCATAGGCCGCTGTCTTTATTCGATTACTGCGATGCCACACTGCGGTTTCCCTCGCTGCCCGTCAGTTAGTTGCGTGTTCGTAGTGTGGGAGCTCTACGTAGAACGGGCCCTACCACATTTCCTTGTTCTATCCTTGGCGCGCGGTCAAAGGCTGTACAACCATCGATCTCTATAGGGTGTATACAGCTCGTACATATTTACGTACAGTCAAGCGATTCCCCGGCACGAAACTTACCGCGCATCTCTAGATGAACGGGTGCGACCACCATTGTTGTTAACGATTTCATC
>WHPX01000836.1:0-22500 GCA_011057435.1 Actinia equina
CTGGTGTGTTGTATTGCATTGTGGGGAATGTTTCTGGGCCCAGCAAGGAACAAATAGACGACACTTTATAACGGTTCTCGATGCGATGTGTGCAATGGCGCGCAACGCGACCATGGATTTCCTAAAACCTTGGAATGGTCACATGGTATTTCAACAATGCATAAAAGCGTGATGTTTTTCATTTTTTATTAAATTTAAAACGAACTAAATGAAACAATACTAAAGAAAAGACACCACCAGGTCTGAAGTAAAAAAAAAAGAAAGAAAGAAAAAGAAAAAAAAGAAACAAAAAAGAAAGAAAAAAAGGAGAAAAGAAAAGAACAAGTAAGAGAAAGAGTAAAGGAAGAGAAAAGAGAAAGAGAAAGCAAGAGAAAGAGAGAAAGAGGAGAGAAAGAGAAGAGAAAGAGAAAGAGAAAAGAGGAAAAAAAGAAAAAGAGAAAGAGAAGAGAGAAAGAGAAAGAGAAGAGAAAGAGGAAGAGAAAGAGAAAGAGAAAGAGAAAGAGAAAGAGGGGAAAGAAGAGGAAAGAGAAAGAGAAGAGAAAGAGAAAGAGAAAAAGAAAAAGAAAAAGAAAACATTATTTCGCCCAAACTGAATAAGGCCATTATTAGTAAGTAAAAACTATCATAACATTATGCTTTCTTTCTCGAAAAGATCCATTGCGAGAGGATGTGAAGAAGGCGATAAACCTCTAGCGGAGCTAGTCACCTTGCAAGACACCAGTATAGTAACAACATAAAAGACTGCGAGGAGGAGAACAGGAATACCTTACATCACTGATGAAACCATCAGAGATATGATGACAAAGCGGCAAGGACAAAGGATTTAATCAAAATTGTGTCCTTAACAGCAAGACTCTGAAGGATTTTTGTTTGTTCTATGAAATGCCAACCTTTGGACTTCGATGATATCGCCTCACGTTTAAGTCCTCGAGGGATCTCTAAGATACGGTAATGAGTTGATTAATTGTGTTTGCATTGATAGGGTAATTACAAGAGAAAATGAACTAAGAGAAGGAATCCCCGTGCCCCATGTGCACACTTTGATACTATTTTTAGAATCATTGATGCTATTTTAACTCGTTACCATGCCCGCGCGATAAATGATCATGCTTCCTTTAATGCCTCGTTTTAGGACACGAAAAGCGACAAAAACACAGGCTTATGTTTACTGCAAGACTAGAAGCCGCCTACCCTCAAAAATCAACCAATCAGATTCTTCGCTCAAAATATCTCCAAGCTAAAAATAGCATCAATCTGTGCACATGATGGTTACAAGGCTATATAGGTAAGATTCCTTCTCTTAGTTCATATTCTTTTGGTAGTTACCTATGGTTCAAGCAAACTGGGAGGGCGGAAGGGATGTGCGTTGAATATATGAACCTGATTACTTATTAATAGAACTCAAATCTTTTTTTGTGTTATAGGTTAAAATCTTATATGACGATTGCCCACCATGTGAGAATGATAAGGAAAAGGACGTCAAAATGGTCTGCATGATAAAAAAACTCCAACCAAAAATTAAAGATAAAGAAATCCAAGAACTCGTGCCTAAACTGACATTAGATGAGATTGCTAAGATAGACTGCAGTAAAGTGAACGGTGAGTCTGTCATTATAAAGGAATAGATGAATAAATATAGAAAGTTTAAGTGGATCCCACAGAGTGGCCTTCCTTTGAATTGGAATTTAGAAGTCGAATTTTAACGAGGGACAAAAACCGGAGAACACGGAAAAAAAACCCTCGAAGCACAGGAGAGAACCGACAAGCAACTCTACTCACATACGAAGTTGAGCTCGGAGGGGTCGCATTGGTGAGAGTCAAGTGTCACCAGTGATTTCCCCAATAGATGAGTACTTGAGTTTCGAAACGAGTTCTCTGATGCTTAGGGTTAGTTTCAATTTTGAATAGATTATCCATGTGTTCCAGTGAAGATCCTCGAAATTTCAAAGTGTTTGTATTGTTGAAGCTTTGCATTCTTTACTTAACCGTTGGTATCGATTTTTTTATGCTCTGACACTGAAATGAGAGATCGAGTACTGAAATAATCAAAGAGCTTGTGTCTAGAACACCATCTACCGGAAATCCCCAAAACAATAGACCCCCGTTGCTCGGGTGTAGTGTCGTCCCATTTCAGACCACGTGTCATTCCCTCGAGAATAAGATTCTTTGTTTGAGTTGTATCCATATTCATGTGTCTTCTCATGTGCAACCGGGCGCAACTGTTAAATAAAGAAATGATCCTCTAGAGAATGACACGTGTTCTGAAATGCGAAAACATTACGCCCAAGCCGAGGAGGTCTATTGCTTTTTTCCTGTAAGTCTCTCTATTCTTTGTTTGCACATGACGTAAAAGCCGACATATTGGTCGCAAATAACACTAAGATATCTGAATAAATTATTTCGTTATATAAACAAACATGGACGACATGTCTTTATAACACTTTGTATAAAAACCTGCAGTTGATAGCAATAGGTTGCTATCAATTGGACGTCACTTCCGATAATAGCTCTTATTTGATGGCTTGTAGAATCTTGGAGGTTGTTTTGATCTCTTGTTTTCTGGTTTGTTTTCGTGGAAATAGTCAAATACAACATTTTTAGGACTTATTTTGATATGTTTTGACTTAATATACGATAGTTGCCCCTCAGTCAACCGCTTGTTTGCCCCCCAGTCAACTCCAAAAAGTCACGTGATTAATAGTAAGCAATACGCTGCCTCCTCGCTACCCCGTATATTCTTTGTTGGAATCCCTGTGTTTAATTTTATAGCAGAGACTAAATAGAAGCTTTTCATATTCTTTTCTTTTCAGAGAATTAAGAAAACGCGCAAAGAAAGCACAAAAGGATGCATGTTTGCGAGGCTCACAGAGATTATTCACAAGAAGAACGCAAAAAAAAAAGAGGAATAATGATCAATAAAATGATGTTATGAAATGTGTCATAAATACTGCTTTCTGGTTGGTTAAGTTGGTTGGTTTATGAGGGCACACAGCACACACACGCTTTCTACTTCTTCATTTGTATTACGGGTAATGCTATCTAAATTTCATCTTATCAAAGAATTCTGAAGTCCTTTAATCTACATCCGTTTATCTCAATTGATAAGAGCCGCGTCGGTCTGTTGTGCAGAAGGTCATGTTTCGAGCCTCGACAGGAGCAGCCTTTTGGGATTAAAACTAACTGAGGAGAAGGTGCTGCCTTCGTAATTACATCTGCAAATGGTTTATTTTCATAGGCTGGAATGATTCAAAGCAGGGACGATTCTTTGTACATGAAACTTCTACCCTCGCATCTTGCAAAGGATGTAGCCTTATTTCCTTAAATTGTCTAAGAAGATCGATTATGATATCCGTGTAGAAAGGGCGCTATATAAATCATAAATCATTACATAATAGTCATAATTTAAACTAGTGAATTCTCACTTTCTTAATATTACTGTCTTATACGCACTATGTGTATTTTAGCCTTTAAAAACTAGTTTCGTTGTTACAACCTCTTCGGTTTGGCTATACATAATGCGTATAAGACAGTAATATTAAGAAAGTGAGAATTCACTAGTTTAAACTATGACTATCGTTTCAGAGTCTTTTGAGGCTTCAATGAAGAATATCACAAGGACGTCATTACCATTATCATTATACATTTCATTTAATACCATTAATAATTGACTATATAGAGGCTTGGAATGATGCATGGCAGCCATGACAGAAAACATCACAATATTTTCTTTTCCCCTCGGAAAATAAATTATTTCTCATGTAGAACAGTTTAAACAAGATGCACTATAGTCATTTGACGATACGGCGGCCATCTTGTATTGCAAGGCATTATGGGGCGTCCAGGTGGCAAAGAAAGCTTTGTTACAGCAATGACGCCAAGAGATATTAACAGCAAGAGAGAACACAACATAATATAAGCATGAAGACTGCGATTGTCTTTAACCAAAAAAGAAAGACAAACAGACAAAACTCTATATATTTTCCGTCATTTTTGACCCCTGGCAAGATGGCCGCCGTATCGTCGAAGAAGTCCATTTTCCTTGCCTCCTATCATGGTTGTCACCACGTCCTGTCTCAAAGCCTCTACTGGATTATGATCCATATTTTAAGACTCGTCTAAAGTAGACAGTAGCTTGGAATGCAGTCTTATATCAACATGATCTTTATTGCTACACAATATTTGTTCTGATTACATGTGTTTCAGGTATAAAAACATGCTGTGTTAAGCTACTTTTAAACATTGCAAATTTCTTCTGCCGCTCTCCGATGACTCATTTATTCCAGATCTGCAACAAAACGAAAAGAGTTACTTGATATTTTAATCATACGAAATGATACATGGGAATGTTGAAATCCATTAAGGAACAAGCCAGTACTGATTTGTTCAATCCTTGGGCCCTTTGATGCGTTTACGAGGGCTTTTTTTGCAGCGATTTTAGGTGGCAAGAGAAGAATATTACCATTAAATATACCATTGATTCTTGTATAGGTTTCTTGGATATGACGTCAAAGGAACTCAATTTGGAGGACAAAACTGAATATATACAATATCATGAGAATTGGAAACCTATTGTTATGTCCTCTAAATTAAGCTGCATTCCGACGTGCTGTACGCGGTCTAATCCTACATACCGCTATTTCAAAAAAAAAGCGTATTGTGAAGGTTTTGTTGCATGTTCAGGCATGTTGCATCTTGCTTGGCGATTAAATGTACTAAGCTTTTAAATGTACTATATTTATGTATAAATAATGTCGGCTCAGAAATAAATGTAACGGATAAAACGTGCAGTCAATGTTTAGAAAATTTAATTGATTATTGTAGTGATCTTCCGCTAAAGATATTCATATTGCCCATAGTGCAATTCTGGATTATTATGCAACATGCAACATGTGAAAACCTTCACTTACCTCTTTTGAAAAAAGCTGAAATGATTTATCTTCTACGGTGTTAAAAAAACTGCATCGAATCATCATCATAAATCAGGTGCTTACCAATTGTTGCATTCGACGGATTCAATCTCCTCAAGTGTTAACATCGGAAACTCTTCCTGTATCTCTGAGTCGGTTATTGAAGGTTGGACCCTCTTCACCATACAGATAATACTTTTCTTTCCTTCAATGCATGATCCGCATTTGGGGAGAACAAGTTTTATCTGAAATGTAAAAAAAAAAAAAAAAAAAAAAAAAGAAAAAATCATGTGAACTATATGTAACGTGACGTCACAAAGTTGACGTCTTTACAACTTTTTTAAATGTTGTATGTTTTGTACACTAACATGGCAATCATGTAAAAATAAAAATTTAACTGAAAAACATTATTAGGCATTTAAATGTGAAGTCATCACTGCCATGCTGGTGCAAGTTATCAAAGTATTGTTCTCTAGCTTCTCTTGTTATGTACACCAACATGGCCGCCATGTCTTTGTCATTTGAATCATATTAAATTTGTTTCCATGTGACGTCATCAACACCATGTTGGTGTTCTTAACAAAATAATTCCCTCTAGCTTCTCTTGATATGTATACCACCATGGCGGAAATGTCTTCATCCAGGTAATCATACAGCATTTTTACTTTTTTTACATTTTGAAGTATTTTACCTTTTCCGCAGGCCAAGGGATTTTCTCCGCGATTTCCTTAGCAGTTTTTCCTTTACCCTCACAACGAACAGTGCAAATTTGTTCAATCTTACTATCGTCGTTTAGCGTGCAGTCTTCGTTAAAGCTCCCGTCGTTTTGAGCCGCTTTATCGATGACTCGCTGTATGATATCCGGAGTCAAATGTCCCCCACCTAACTTTTGTTGGCAGTCGGTGCTGTTTACATCATACATATTCTTGGTGTCCTCAATGATGTCCTCTATCGTCTTTCCCTTTTTACACTGCCGAATGGTTGAGCTGCAAAATACACAACAGACCGAAAGAGCCGAGGAAGAAAAGAGTTAGCGGTTTTGGGCAAAATTGCGGATTTGTGTGTTGCATGTTGGTTTCGAGGGGAAAAAATCTTATTTCCAGCTACCCTTAGTTACCGTTGCTATGCCGGTTTCACAAGCTCAACAAATTAACTAGAGAATCACAGACATCACTGGAAATTAATTATTGAATTGTTTCACTTGTTCACTGTCGTGTGACAATCAAGACAATCTCCTCGTAATCCTTGTAGCACTTTTTAAAACAGATACTGAGCATGCATAGTTGTTTGTGGGAGAAGATTTAATTCCACTGATAAAACTGCTGTAACAATGATTGGTTCGTTATCGTCGTAAGATCCGCTGATCTTGTATTCAATGCTCACCCCCTCACCCCTCCCCCCAGTAATTAGATTAAATAATATATTACGGCTTATTTCTGTTTTGTTGGATCTGGAGAAGGGTCAGAGTTTAAATTCCCCCCTTTTGTTGGTCAAATTTATTGTAATGAATATTTCGCATCTGAATTATAGAACCGTAGGTAGAACCGTAGAGGAAGAAGTTGAACCAAGCGAATCGTATACGTTAAAGTAGAAACCTAGAGGAAGAATCGTTAAAAGAAACCCGTATCAAAGAATTAAAGTGAAGTTCCATTTCACTTCGAGTATAGACCAAATTCAAAACTCCCACCGATGTGAGGCTTAAGTTGTGAACAAAGGGATCTGGCGTGACTCAAAGTAATCTGGCGTGATTCAAAAGTCACGAATCACGCCAGATTCCTTTGTTCACAACTTATGCCTCACATCGGTGCGAGTTTTGAATTTTGGTCTATCCATGAAATCTATCTCTTTGAAACCAGATCCTACAATCGTTGGACTCTAAAACGCTGGACTAAAACGCTTACCTCAAAAATGTGACTTTAGTAATGATACAGCGATAGACGAAAGGAAAGCCAACCAGAGATGTATGCAATCGACTGATCAAACGAGTAACAGTTTCAAAGTCATTTGTAGATTTGATGACCCGGATGTAATCATCGATGCCATCAATCATATCCTGTAAGCCACT
Organism: Actinia equina; assembly: GCA_011057435.1. Taxonomy (NCBI): domain Eukaryota; kingdom Metazoa; phylum Cnidaria; class Anthozoa; order Actiniaria; family Actiniidae; genus Actinia; species Actinia equina. The sequence goes on from WHPX01000836.1 coordinate 6,973, forward strand.
CCCGGTACCTTGAATCTTTTCCATGTTGTTTCTTAGTGCAGTAAGGTCGTAGAGGAAGGCAGCGCTTGTTATATTGTTTTTAAGCTGGTCTCGTGCCTAGAAGTCAAGACATTCAAAAACGTTTAATCACACTCGCAAGGTTTTTTAACAAAGGACTTTTCAGACAACATGGTTCATTTTTGTCTAACTTTGGTACAACATAACAACACCATTCAATGGATGACGCACAAGAGACTTTGAGCCCAAGTTAGATCACAATGCACCGTGTTCTCTATCTCAGAAAGTCCTAACGAAATTAAAACGAAGTGATAAAATTGGATCACGTGATCTGTTAGTGCAAGTCACGTCGTCGCGTCGATCAAGTACACCAGTAAGCGGTAACACATTAAAGACGCCAACAACACCTTTCGTTTATACACACACTTTCGCAGTATTGAGTTCTGGGTCCAGTTGTTCAAAGCCCGATTAGTGCTAATCCTGGGTAAACTCTTAATAAGACCTATAGAGTTAATCCTGGATTAGCGCTAATCCAGCATTGAACAACCCGGCCCTGGTAGGTCATTTCCATCACAACACATTTTATGTTAATACGCAGTATGATATCAATAATAATAAATAATGATGAGAACAGCCTAAAAAAAGACATTGAGCAGCTACGCCCCCAGCCCTCCCTCTATTTGAAAATATGTTTTTATGAATATGGATTTACCTTATACATAATTTCCCTTGCTCCAACAGCATCATTGTAGATATCATCTAAAGTGTTCTTAGCTTTTCTCATCTCCATAACAGCACCCTTCGCTTTTTCGTACGCATTCTTGCATTTCTTAAAGTTCTCGATGGTTTCATAGAAATTCAATGCTGAAGAGGAGAAAAGAAAGAACGAATAAACAATAAATAAAAGAAGAATGCATGGAAGGATGGAAGGATGGAAGGATGGAAGGATGGAAGGATGGAAGGATGGAAGGATGGAAGGATGGAAGGATGGAAGGATGGAAGGATGGAAGGATGGAAGGATGGAAGGATGGAAGGATGGAAGGATGGAAGGATGGAAGGATGGAAGGATGGAAGGATGGAAGGATGGAAGGATGGAAGGATGGAAGGATGGAAGGATGGAAGGATGGAAGGATGGAAGGATGGAAGGATGGAAGGATGGAAGGATGGAAGGATGCATGGATGGAAGGATGGAAGGATGCATGGATGCATGGATGCATGGATGCATGGATGCATGGATGCATGGATGCATGGATGCATGGATGCATGGATGCATGGATGCATGGATGCATGGATGCATGGATGCATGGATAGTTTAAGGATTACCTGTGTCAACATAGCCGAACAATATGCCAAACATGTCTGCAAACTTTTCCACCTTTTCCACAGCTCCTCGGAATTTAATGCTCATGTCTTTTCGTACATCTGCAACTTTTTTGTGCACCCACTTCTTCTCTTTACTGAACCAGCTTCTGAGACCTTTCGATTCATCCGTTGCTTTTGTTGGTAGTTTGATTTTTCCAGTAGGATCTAAAACCTTCTTCAGCTAAACGAATGTTCACAATATATACAAATATAGGTCACTTAGAGCGAAAAAAAGTTGATTATATAAACTAATAACTCGGTAGCGGCTACTTGTATAAGAAGAATTATAGCCACTTTCAAGCGTATCAAAGTTAATCATGGATATACTATGTTCCTTACTTTAAAGGATTTGCGTCTCGCTAAGTTTCTTTTGCCAAACCAAGAAAATTCTGGAATAGTTGGCAGTGCTACTGAGAATGTAGTAACGACAATGTTTGTTACTCCATCGATGGTCTCAAAGACATCTTCAACGATTTCATCGTATTCGACTTCTTCATCGACAGCAAGTTTTCCACTTATCGTTTTCTGAAAAAATTATCAAAAATCAGTAACAACGAAAAAGAAGTAAAAAAGACAACCGAGACCTGATATTTTCCCATTTTAGGCAACGTGTTATTCCATAGAGTAACATTTCTTTGCTTAACGGTTTTGAATGAAAAGATATTATTCTAGAACGAAGAATCGAATTCTCAAGAGAATGACACGTGATCAGAAATAAAGATAAAACAAAAAAAAAACAACAAAAACAAAAAAACAAAAAAAAAAAAAAAAAAAACAAAAAACAAAAAAAAAAAAAAAAACAACAAAAAAAACAACAAAAAAAAAAAAAAAAAAAAAAAAAAAAACAACAACAAACAAACAAAAAACAAAAAACAAACAAACAACATTACACCACGAAGAATAAGGTCTCTTTTAGGGTTTCACCCAGCTGAAAAAAGTCTTTGGATCTTATTATCTGCTACAAATGGTGGTCAAACACTGACCATTATGCGCTGTCAGCTAGAAACTGAATGTTATTGAAAACTGTACGTGATTTGGCTGATAAACATTCGGCGCACAAGACAGATTTAGGGCTTACTTCCAGCTTCTTTGTAGTTCCATCTAAAACTTCTGTGAGGTTTGGGAAAAGGTTGTTCATCAATGCCACCGATTCGTCACCGATGTCTGCCATCTCGTCCGCGATGCCATCAAAGTGGTCGTTTATAGAAAGCAGTAAATCTTGTAGATTTTTGGCTAATTGGATGAAACAGTGTGTTAAAAACTGTTAAGGTGCTGACACACGGTGCAACATTACACGCAATATAGCAAGAAGCAATTTTGAATCGGGGTGACACACATTGCAACAAAGTCACGCAATATCGCTGGTGTCAGCCTGCTATGTTAAGATAATTGGTCAGAAGTTATAAATTTGGTGCAAGCTGATTGGCTGGAAGTTTCAAAATATTGCAGGTAATGTTGCAGCTATGTTCACATGATGGAGTTTGTTGCGCGCAATTTTGCAAGAGTAGAGCGCGATTCAACTTCAGATTTGTTGCATGCAACGTTGCGTGCAACAAGTGTCAGGGGTAGACACAAGCTGCAACAGTCCTGTTGCGTGCAATATTGCACCTTGTGTCAGTACCTTAATGGACACCGACAATGCCAGCAACAACAAGAGACAGAACTACAACAGCAAAAACAACTTAGCAAAACTAGTGTCTACAATCGATCAAGAATGCATACTCTCTAGCTGTATGACGTCAATCTATCAAGAATACATACTCTCTAGCTGTATGACTTCACTGGCTATCAAGAATACATACTCTCTAGCTACTTGACGTCAATCTATCAAGAATACATACTCTCTAGCTGTATGACGTCAATCTATCAAGATACATACTCTCTAGCTGTATGACGTCAATCTATCGAGAATACTTACTCTCTAGCTGTATAACGTCAATCTATCAAGAATACATACTCTCTAGCTGTATGACGTCAATCTATCAAGAATACATACTCTCTAGTTGTATGACGTCAATCTCATGACCCTTAGTCTCTATCTCCTGTTCTATCCTTTCCGATTCTTTGTTCCATTCGCACGCCTGTCCGTATTTGCCATCACAGCACTGAGCCATCAAGCGGTATGCTGATGACAGCACGAGTGGTAGCGTTGATACCTTGGGAAGAACCTCAGAGCCGAGTCTTAAGACCTTATAATAATAAAAAATATTTATTAAAAATATATAATTAATTATAATAATGATAATGATGATAATTGTTATGATAATGATAATGATGATAATAATAATAATAATAATAATAATAACAATAATAATAATAACAATAATAATAATAAATAATACGTAAAGTAATATTACAAATTCAAGAATCAGCAATCAGGAGGAGCCCGTATTGTTGTAAAATAAGAAAACAAAAAAAAAAAAAAAAGATACAATAATTAATAATAATAATAATAATAATAATAAACCTTAATAGTCTATGCATGTCTTAATAGAAATAGAAATACACTCGCTCCAAAGCTACTAAAGTTTCAATGCTTAATATTTTAAGATAGTGATAAACAAAAATAAAATGAAAAACTATAGTATTTAAAGTTCATAATCTCAATGCCATTATTATATATATATTCTTCTTATGATAGAATTCAATTAACTATCAATAATAATAATAATAAAATTTATGATAACGTAAATAAAGAGATTATGAATATAAAATAACAAATATTTAAATATAATAATAATAACAATAATAATAATAATAATAATAAAATTTATGATAACATAAATAAAGAGATTATGAATATAAAATAACAAATATATTAATATAATAATAATAATAATAATAATAATAAAATTTATGATAACATAAATAAAGAGATTATGAATATAAAATAACAAATATATATATAAATTACATATTTATCGATAAAAACATATTTGTAAAAAATAAAAAAATAAAAAAATTTAAAAGTTAATCTAAGTAGGAGACTTAATGGCTCCTTGGACAGTGTCAATGTCAATATCACAGTTAAGATACAATAATAATAATAATAATAATAATAATAATAATAATAATAATAATAATAATTATTATTATTATTATTATTATTATTATTATTATTATTATTATTACTATATATTTTTATTATACATAAATTAATAAAAATTCATTTAACAATTAATGATAATAATAATTATTATTATTATTATAGTTATTATAATTATAATTATAATTCTTATAATTATTATTATCGTCATCATCATCATCATCATTATTATTATGTATGGTCAGCGATAATGTATTTGTATAATTTTATGCACGAACTTCCGTACGTTCAACCTATCGCGACGCATCTCAAAGCAAAGCTTGCTAGTTTTACAAAATGAGGCGTGTAAAAGTTTCTTTAGCAGCAAAAAAAGTAATTATAATAACAAAACAGAACAAAAAAACAAAAAACAAAAACAGTGGATAGAAGTATGCAAAACATTAAATTCGTTTATTTGTCAATTGACACGGCTTTCCATGTTTGTTATTTAAAAGGCTTTATTTTTGTTATAACTCTCATCATAAATGCAAGGTCAATATATAGTTATTAACCCGGTTAATAACTATTGACCGTGCATTTATAATGAGCAATTCAGTTCAATTCATCAGTCGTACTCATGCAGATTATTTTCTTTTCTTTTATTTCATTTTATTTTATTTTTTATTTTTAAGTCAAATATATAAACTTTTGATAGAAAACCTTCTCAATTGATAAATAAAATACTTTAAAATTACCTCGAACGTCGGCAATAAGCCTATACATTCCTAAAGCCTGTGGCCCTCGGGATGTATATGGCTTATTGCCTGCATTCTCGGTAACATAATTAACTCTTACTTAGCGCTGTAACATATAATCAACCTTGACTACTAAACGTGTAGCCCTACACGAACGTGCTACTGTGTTTACGTACCTTGAACCCCCACTCCAACAGTTTTGTACGAGTACCTAGATAGATGGAAGGGGAAAATACATATTAGATAAATATAATATAAACATGCTAAAGCTAAGCGGGTAATTAAGGCCATTTTTACGAAGGAGAAGGTTGACCCAAGAACTAGGACCTTCGGCTTTGCAGGCGAATCTACCATGCATTCAGTTTACATGGTAAACACGGTGTGAACTTTATCCCTGGTGCTAGGATCTTCCTGATTGCGAGAAAGGGAGATCGTAGGCTCTGTTTATTACATGGGAAGAGGATGATCCTAGAAATAGGCGAATCAACAATGCATTCAGTTCATATGGTGAACACTGTTTGAACTTTATCCCTGGTACTAGGATCTTCCTATCTGCGAGACCGTCCCTGTTTAGAGGATGATCCCAGAACTAAGCGAATCAACTGTGGATTCAGTTTCCATGAGAAAAGAGGTGTGAGCAGTCCTATTCACAGCTCCCTGCGCCATCTTGAAAGGTAGCTGTGCCTTTGCATCGAAGCGAGACGAACGGTGAGCTTGCAATGATAGAGACATTTAATAATTGTCCAACGTGTTAAAAAAACAGGTCTTTATCACTGCAAGCTCACCATTCGTCTCGCTTTAATACAAAGGCGCGGCTACCTTTCAAGATGGCGTATGGAACTCTGAAAGGGACTATTGGATCTTCGGCTTAATTATGACTTAATTTTTAGATTAGAACTTAAAATTGTTGTGAAATCGTAATACATTAATTTATTCCCTACCTCTTTTGCTTCCTGCCTTTGCTACAGAGGTATGGCTCTTCTCTTTCGCGTCAGCAGTAGAATCCGAAAAATAATCACGTGATCTTATTCGTCTGAAGTGCGCAGGTCCAATATCATTCAACAGTACTAGAAGGCAAAGGTAGATAGCGAGACGCGAAATGGCGCGCATAATGACGAGTCTGTCAAAGATAAAAATATAGTGAGTTGAATGATTAAGATAAAATCAGTTCCGTATGTTTATTTTCCCTCGTTCAAAAGAAAATGTCATTCTTATAGAAAGTCATTTCAATATCAGTACCGTACGATAACCATTCATATAATCAATTCCATTGGTATGACGTGTCGTCAGGGGTACCTGTGTCGTAATTTAGTACCATTAAGATTTCAGTAAGTAAGTAATGCCATAAACATTTTTATGGGAAGCCATTTCAATGTTACGGCCGGCATGCCGTACAGTGTAGATGCTGTAAGCCAGTACCGTACGTTTCCCATTGAAGCAATAACCATTTTTATGGAAAGCCATTTCAATATCACGGCATGTCGTATCGATTACTTGCTGTGAGTCAGTACCGTACGTTTCCCAGTAATAAGATAACTATTCTTATGGGAAGACATTTCATTGTTATGGCATGTCGTACCGTGTATGTGCTGTAAGTCAGTTCCATATATTTAGCAGTAATAAGATATTTATTCTTATGGGAAGCCATTTCACTTTTACGGCATGTCGTACCGTGTACGTGCTGTAAGTCAGTACCGTATGATTCCCACTCGTACGATAACTTTTTTTATAGAAAGCCATTTTAATGTTACGGCATGTCGTACCATGTAGGTGCTGTAAGTCAGTACCATATATTTCCCAGTATAATAAGATCTTACGGAAAGCCATTTCAATGTTACGGCATGTCGTACCGTGTACGTGCTGTAAGTCAGTACTATATATTTCCCAGTACAATAGGATCTTACGGAAAGCCATTTCAATGTTACGGCATGTCGTACCGTGTACGTGCTGTAAGTCAGTACTATATATTCCCGGTAATGCGATAAACATTCTTATGGGAAGACATTTCAATATAACGTTCCCCCATCGTACGAAAAGCTCATATCAAATTGTTTACCTTTTGAAGCTTTTTTGCCTTCAGCTATCGGGTTTCTGTGTAACTCGTTATTTCTTAGTATTACAAACAGTTTCTCACTACTTAAAACAATGACTAAATAACACTCAATTAGAAAACACTGACAGTCATGTTTTAAATTACAGGCTTTACCATGCGTGATATATTTAGTGATCTAACTTCATTATTTATAACTTCATTTACCCCGACATTTTACCGGTCATTTTACCAAACATTTGACCAAACATTTGACCAAGCATTTGACACACAATTTAGCCATTATCTGATCCAGCATATGACCCGACATTTTGGCCAATTATTGTTGGCCGGCAATGACTGACAAATGGTCCAGTAAATATACACCTATTTCAATAAACCTTGTCATCACTTTTCGCCTATTGATGGTTTTCACGGCGGCCATGTTGGAGGAACTTAACAAAAGAATTGTCAATGAATTCTTTTGTTATATCCTCCAACATGGCCGCCGTGTCTTTTGTTATTGAATTCTCTTGGGATTGGTTGAAAACCATCAATAGGCGAAAAGCGATAGGAGAATACAATAACCCAAGAATAGCTGGAATGACTTGTGTTTCTGCCTCCTATTCTCGTCAAGAACATGGACTTTAGTGTTGAGACTGTTATTTGTATTCAACGAAAACATTTCCATGTTATTTCATTATGACCTATCGCCTATCAACTATCGCCTTTGGTAATGACAACGTTTTTTGATATTAGTGTGTATTGGTTAAATGTTGTCTCAAAAATTAGGACTGTTTGGCAGGGCCTTTAAGCGCCTTTAAAGACAAAATAACTTTAGTAGATTTTTAATTGTGATATAATGAAACTTGTGTTTAATTTGTATTCAATTTGAGCTCTTTCCAAAAGAACGTCATTTAACAAACTCCAATTCGAGTAGAATTTTCAAAGTTCTCAAATTAAACTTCAGAAATCTAGAACTAGAAGGCGTTCCAAGAGAGATCTCAAAGTTGTCACAATATGTTCAATCTCGACAGAAACTAGCTTGATAAAAAATAATAAAGAAAAAAGAAAAAAAAAACATTTAAAAAAATTGGCAAATCATTTATTAGTTTTGGCATTACCAGCACGTTTTTTTCCTGAGGTGAAAACATTAATTAACTTAGATTTAATAAAAGCATCATTTATAATTAATTTCGAGAATGACACCAAATCCGCGACTAACCAAGCATTGGAATTTTTCATGGCTTTATAAACAACTGATTTAAACTAACTTTTTCTTTTCTGATGTTGAATTTGATAAATAATATAATGTTTAACCTTGAATCCTAAAGGGGGACTTTAAATCTTTCACTTTTTTCCTAAACAAACTCAAGTAAGGGAACTTTTTTTGAAAGTTTTTTGTCAATAATTTCAATAATCAATTAGATAATGTTTGGGAGAAAAAAACTGGTGCAATAGATCATTTGATTAATTAGAAAACTACATACATCTCATGCGATTGCCAGGTAACTTCATATTTATCTTCTGATTGGCTGAATTATTTCTAATACTTTAGTGTCCCATCATTAGATGACAATTACGTCAATTGATTGCCAGGTAACTTTATATTTCTCTTCTGATTGGCTAAATAACTTCTATACCGTGTCTCGTCATTAGATATTTTCATTTTGAGCTTCGAATCTTCTGCTGAATCGTAGCATTTTCAACCCTCGGTAAGTTTGGATATAAATTATTGTAACTACTATACATAAACTAAATAGATACCAATCCCTAATATTAACAAAACTCTTCAGAAAACTAATTCATGAGCCTTTACTTAAATAATATTGATAATTAGGGAGGTTTTCATATGAGTGTGAAACATACGGTACTGCCTTATCGCACGTACACACTGCGACATCTCATTACATGGAAATGGCTTTCCATATAAGAATGGTTATCGTATGAGTGTGAAACATACGGTACTGACTTATAGCACGTACACGATGCGACATGTCATTACATGGAAATGGCTTTCTACATAAGAATGGTTATCGTGTATATGAGTGTGAAACATACGGTACTGACTTATCGCACGTACACGGTGCGACATGCCATTACATGGAAATGGCTGTCTACATAAGAATGGTTATCGTGTATATGAGTGTGAAACATACGGTACTGCCTTATCGCACGTACACGGTGCGACATGCCATTACATGGAAATGGCTTTCCATGTAAGAATGGTTATCGTGTATATGAGTGTGAAACATACGGTACTGACTTATCGCACGTACACGGTGCGACATGCAATTACATGGAAATGGCTGTCTACATAAGAATGGTTATCGTGTATATGAGTGTGAAACATACGGTACTGACTTATCGCACGTACACGGTGCGACATGCCATTACATGGAAATGGCTTTCCATGTAAGAATGGTTGTCGTATGAGTGTGAAACATACGGTACTGACTTATAGCACGTACACGTTGCGACATGCCGTAACATGGAAATGGCTTTCCATATAAGAATGGTTATCGTATGGCGGTGAAGCATGGTGCAAGGCATCTCTATTTGAGATGAAAACGAGTCGTTAAGCCCCGTTTACGCGATTTTTGCGGCGATTTTTGCGGCGATTTTTGCGGCGATTTTTGCGGCGATTTTTGCGGCGATTTTTGCGGCGATTTTTGCGGCGATTTTTGCGGCGATTTTTGCGGCGATTTTTGCGGCGATTTTTGCGGCGATTTTTGCTGCGATTTTTGCTGCGATTTTTGTGGCAATTTTCGGAAATATGAAATCTTTTGTCTCATCCTTCAAAAGAGACATTTAACTAGGAAAATATTGGTATCCTGAAAAAAACTTTACAAGTAAATTCCTTACCATTATTTATTATGGAAAAAATCGGAAAAAAAAAATCGCAGCAAAAATCGTTAGTGTAAACGGGGCTTTAGCCAACAGATACCTCGCGTACTGCTTCCTAAGATTGTTGTCGGTTAACTACCCTTTGGAACGGGAGTCAATAGAGCAGTTTTCGTAGTCGGTTGCATAAGACGCTTGCCTTGCCGTAACCTTGACGTTTATATTTTAGAATTTTGATTGAGGATTTTTTTTCTCGCGCATTGTGATTGGTCTGACAGTGCCGTGACCTTGGCGTAACTGTAGCCGCGCCGTGTTTATGCCGTGTTTCAGGAATTTGATCGGACAGAGAGTAAATTCTCGTATAATTTTGATTGGGCTGACGTATACCTCACCATGTCACGACCGCGATCGTGCCGTGAGCTTTCCACAGTCACACCAAATGAGCTTGAAGATGAGTCGACAGTCCACAGATCTCTGCCGTAGAGTAACCTTACATTGTTGTCGGCAACGTGTATGGTAGTCTTACAATTGTCATAATTCATAAAATTTACAAAACTGAGAGACGTTTTATTTATTTATTTTTGGTTGTTTTAGGCTCATCATGAGGGGTGTTTCATACACAGCCGTTTTCCTTTGCCTTTTGATAGCGTCGAACGAGTTTGGACCTGCGCACTTCATGCGTATAGAGTCACCAGTGCCTCGACTGTCAAAGAAGTCGAATAAAAGTTACTTTAAAGGAGGTAAGAATTGGTTAAGTTACTGCTTGCCTGCTTGCCTGCCTGCCTGCTTGCCTGCTTATAGTAATTTTATACATCCGTTCATTTATTTCAGAGGACAAACACACCAACCATAATGAGTACCGCCGATCTGTCATCGAAAAGCGCTCATGTAAGATATTATGATTTATTGTTCCTTTTTCTTTCATTCTCTTATGTTGCCCTCGCCATTTGCACTTTAATTGTTTAAAGGCTTAAGGTTTACCCTCAGAACTAATAAACGGAGCACGATGCGAAAGAAAAGTATAGAAACGGAAATTCTACGACTGACATGATGACATTCAAGACATTATTTGAGCTAATCAGACAGAACACAGAACACTATTCAGCTATTCAGTTGTAACAGCTCCAAAATGGTTCTACGGGTTTCTTTCCAAGGGCGGATCCAGGGGGCAAAGGTGGGCTGAACCCCTCCTTCCCCCCCCCCCCCCCCCCACCTTTCAGCAGAAACACAAAACAAAACAAAACAGAAGAATTAGAAGCCTTTTTCAATTGTTTTTTGTTGTGTTGACAGAAGAAACTCTATTAGCCCCCCTCCCTAAACTCAATTCGCGCCCCCCCCCCCTTAAAATTTTGGCTGGATCCGCCCTTACTTTCACAGGGTTTCATCTGTGAGTTAGCGGCGCCCTTACTCAGATCATCCCGAGTATATTATTTCATCTCAAATCTGTTGTATCAAATCCACCAACAAAACTAACATTTAACGAAAATCTGTTTTAGTGCGTACTACAATTTTCAAAGTGGTCAAATTCGGATCCGACTTTGTTAACAAAGTCACGACATTAGCGAGTATGATTTCAACAGTTTATCTACTCATCGAGCAATGCTGTGGCGGGAAATGGAAAGATGTGTGCGTTTGGAATAAGGAGGTTGACAACATTCAACAGGAGTTGGATGCTAAACAAAAGAAAATTGACGAAATGCAACTCGAAAGTATGTACCCTTTGATGTATTTGTAACATGTTTGTTCAACCTTCTTCCGAAGTAGTTAGCTGAAAATTAAAAGAGAAGAATCAATTGAAAAATCCAATAGTGAATTGAATACTGCATCTCACCACTGTAAAGAATATAATCAACTTTTAAATACATCTCTAACTAGGCAGGCCTCTATACTGCATACGCGACTGCGTCTTCGACAGTCTGCTTTAAATTCATATCTGCTATATCGCTATAACATAATTTACAATTTATATTATTGTTTATAACTTGTAATTATTGCAACTTTGTTTAACTTGACCTGTATTCTAATTAATTTGCTAGCATAGTTTTATTTCTTTCTTTTTTTTTTTTTTTTTTTTTTTCTTTGTTAGTTTTTCTTCTTTTTGTGTGTGTGTGTGTTTGTACTCCACGTGCAAATGTTAAATCTTTTATTAAGTGAACTCCCTGGATGAGCTCGAATGAGAGCTCTTAGAGTAAACTTAAAGAATTTATATGTTTAAATTAAAAAAAAAAGATACTGCAGTCTTAGGGGTCGCTCTTGATATCCTTTGTAACTTGACACGTAATATATAACTGACCGCACAAGATTAAAGTGATTTATATAAATTTTGGTTATTGAACTTGCAATAAGAAGTGTCACCTTATTATGAATTTAAAATGATATTTATGTTACTATTAATAATGACAGAAATAAGAATAATTTTTCTTTATTTTACTACACCAGTTACAAATCTCCAAGATTCCTTAATAGCTGCGTCGAATGACTTCAACGATATAGTGATGAAGATGAATGCAATTGGAAAAGCGTCAGGAAATCTTCTGAAACAATTGGATCCAAAAATGGAAATAGCTTTGAACAAAACCTCTAACGAAATGGAGGTAAAGACACTACCACTACCACTACCACTACCACTACCACTACCACTACCACTACCACTACCACTACCACTACCACTACCACTACCACTACCACTACCACTACCACTACCACTACCACTACCACTACCACTACCACTACCACTACCACTACCACTACCACTACCACTACCACTACCACTACCACTACCACTACCACTACCACTACCACTACCACTACCACTACCACTACCACTACCACTACCACTACCACTACCACTACCACTACCACTACCACTACCACTACCACTACCACTACCACTACCACTACCACTACCACTACTTTCCATCGCTTATAGCAGGGTCTTTGAACTTTCTGAACACAACCGTTTGTCTTTGCTAACTTTTGTAACCTTTGTAACCTGTTAATAACGATTGGTTTTGGTTGCAAACAGCATGGTTCTTGAACCTCGAACCTTGAAGTTTTTTTAAAAATTATATTCCAGGCGCTGATTAAAGAAAAACAACAACTGGGAGAAAAAGTAAAATACATCGAAATAGAAACAAAGTACTTTGGAGTGATGGACGGTATTCTTGGGGTAGCTGTGCCTACGTTTACAACTATCATACCAAGTGTACCCAAACTGGTCAAGTGGGCAAAGGCACGTATGGGGCGTTACAAGGTTTACGAGGTATGTTTGTTGGGCAGTAAGAGACGTTTTTTTGTTTTTGTTTTGTTTTGTTTTGTTTTGTTTTGTTTTGTTTTGTTTTCGTTCTTTCGTTCTTTCGTTCTTTCGTTCTTTCGTTCTTTCGTTCTTTCGTTCTTTCGTTCTTTCGTTCTTTCGTTCTTTCGTTCTTTCGTTCTTTCGTTCTTTCGTTCTTTCGTTCTTTCGTTCTTTCGTTCGTTCTTCGTTCTTTCGTTATATATTTATTTAACTTATTTGTTTGCTCATAGCTTGACCATTCGGTTGACGCCAAAGCTATCGAGCCACCAGACATCAACGATGCAAAATATCATTCCAGTAAGAGCTGGTTTGGTAAACAAGTCGGTAAAATTGAATTCGAAGTTGATAACGCTAAGCACCAGCTGAAAACGAAGTACAAAAGGGCTTACGATGTGTTCCAGCAAGTGAAGACATACTTTGGTATAGTGGCTGGTTATGCTGGAGCAGGTAAATCACACAGGGTTTCTGTCGGGTTCAAGTTTTTGTAATACAAGACCCTGGTGGTTGGGAAAGTTCACTAGTATCTAAGTCTCTAAGAATCTAACGAAAAAAGTGGTAATAAAAACTGCAAAATTTCGAACAACAGTGTCGAAAGCCGCTTAGGTGTTTATGTCATACCGATCAAAGTCATCGAATAACTGAATCTGGAACTCCAAACTCCAATCTCAATTACTATCCAGATTTTGGCATACGTAATTAGGTTGTCGCTTGTCGCGACTTTAGCCTCCATAAACATGCACATTCGCACGGACATTTTATAGCCTTCCTTAAAAATCGAAATGCTTCATTTAAGACGCAAATACAGGCTAATCTTTGCTCAGAATTTCTCTCAGATTTTCTCTCAGAATTCCTCTCAGAATTACTTGATTCCTCATAGTTCCCTTGGGAAAATACAGAGTTATTTCATGAGCGGTTTATCACAGGTAACCCGCTTATAATACGCTTAATAAAATTACTCGAGATTCTGATTGGACAAGAGGATTCCAATTAAATCGTTAACTGTACTCTGTAGAGTCCCAATTAAGTTACTTAATTTACTTGAGTGTATATAAACAAAAATGTCGCGCGATCTTCTCGTACAATTCGAAATTTATAGATGCTCGTGATATTTTGAAAGTTCTCAAACTAGACTCGCCTAAAGGCTCGGTTTAATTTAAAAAACTTTCAAAAGCTCACTCGTACTTATCAATTGTACTTCAGGCCGTGAGATTTCCTATAAAAATAGAGTTTGTATCCAGCTCATATAGAAGCTCTTCAACATCACTTGAATGCAGCCATAACTTGGTTGAAATTATCTACTTCGGGTTATAAAAATGAAACAAATATTTATCCTTTTCCTACAGCATATACGATTTACCGTGTGGTCGACAAGTTTAAGCAATGCGACACGGCGTATGAAGAAGCCGAGAAGGCTGTCAAGGAAATGAGGAAAGCCAAAGAGAAGATGGACGAGATATACGACGCTACCGTTGCAGCAAGACAACAGATGTATGATGTAAGTAAATCAATTTCTGATGAACAGAGGACTGGTGACAAGGTTCGACATTTGATCAAATATTTAGCCAGCAATTATTGGGTCAAATATTAGGAGTATTTGTCGTCGTTTGGCTTAAATGATGATTCAGTTATTGCTTAATAAATTCGTCAAGGTGATTCGCGGATTTTAGCGGTTTTAATGCGCGCGCACATCGCGGGCTCAATAGCGTTCTTTTTCTATACCAGAGACCTTTTTTGAGATAGCGAACATGGTACATTGTGGTCTAGCTTCGGTGCAAACATCATGTCTTATATGGTGTTGTTTGTACCCAAGCTAGAACACAATGCATCCTGTTTATGGAACTCAGAAAAGGCCTAGGCAGCCAACTTCAAGAATTTTGAGTCATGTGACTGCACTTCAAAAATAGATTGCTGTTTTTTAACGTAAACCAAGCAATGCACGCTTACAATTGTCTTGCATGCGAGGCCAACATGGAAATACATTGAAGGGAAATGCCACAAATTCCATCGAGAAAAGTGTGATTTCTTGTGTATTTCCATGTTAGCCACACGATACTTTTAAGAAGGGTTCATTAAATGAAATAAATTTGGCCGCCATACACACCTCTCCTCTGCCATACTGGTATTTTTAAAACCGTTGCCGTTGATGCAACTAACTAAGTACACCGATTATTTTTCTTCTTCGAGGCACGTGACTTTTTGAAGAGCAACCTGACCGAAGGAG
>WHPX01000836.1:25000-127833 GCA_011057435.1 Actinia equina
ACATCCATGAAGAACTCTACCCACAATATACATTGAAGGAGATTAAAAGCATCAAATGCTCCTAATCTAAAGGTATTACTTGAGGGAGGGTGTGTCAGGGGGTTGGGTGGGGGGTAAATTTCTTGAAAATCATTTCAATCCCCCACCCCACACCCCTACCCCCTCCCACTTTTCTCAAAATGGAACATTCACTTATTTACTTTTTTTTTTCTTTTTCTAACAGTTGAGTGGTGATGCCGGAGAGATGATGCTGAAATATAGGTTCCTGGATCTACAAACCGACGAATGGTTCCATCCATATATATCATACTTAATTATTCAAATTAACTGCATGCGTATTTCAAATAAATAAAAGTCTTCACTCCTCTTTACTGACCTGTTCATTTTGATAATAGACTGGGTTTTAAATTAAGTCACAGCGACTATGTTGGTGTACCAAAACAATACATTTTCTATCCTCGGGGAATTTAATTTTTTAAATGCACAAACCGTGAGGAAAGATGGCTGCCTTATCACGAATAAAAATGCTAAATATATACTAATAGTTTTAGTTACAGCGACTATGTTGGTGTACCAAAACAATACATTTTCTATCCTCGGGGAATTGAATTTCTTTAATGCACAAACCGTGAGGAAAGATGGCTCCCTTATCACGAATAAAAATGCTAAATATATACTAAGAGTTTTAGTTTAGCTTAATGATTTCGTTACCAAAATAACAATTCTCGACCCCATAATACTCTTGCGTCTTTGGGGGGTAACCATAGGGTAAAAACCCACTTATTTTGCTGAAGCCTGATCAGACAATGTTGACAATACCTTGTTTGGTATCCAAAGATAAAATGAAGAAGTAAATAACAGAAAAAGATCGAAGCTTGAAGACGTTCAAGATAAATTTTAAAAAAATTTTTATAAGTCAATACATGTTCTGAAAGACCAAAACTCTTGATTGATCTGTACACGCAAAAATAACTTGGAATAAACTGATATCAGTATTGTACAGATAAAAGCAGGCTATAATATAAATTCAATTAAGAAACCTTTCAATTTGGGACAGTTTTTTTGATTTTTGGTTTTTTCAGAACAGAACAGAACAGAACAGAACAGAACAGAACAGAACACAACAGAACAGAACAGAACAGAACAGAACAGGAACAGAACAGAAACAGAACAGAACAGAACAGAACAGACAACAGAACAGAACAGAACAGAACAGAACAGAACAGAAACAGAACAGAACAGAACAGAACAGAACAGAACAGAACACGACGATACAGAACAGAACAGAACAGAACGAACAGAACAGAACAACCAGAACAGAACAGAACAGACAGAACAGAACAGAACAGACACAGAACAGAACAGAACAGAACAGAACAGAACAGAACAGACCAGAACCAGAACAGAACAGAACAGAACAAACAGAACAGAACAGAACAGAACAGAACAGAACAGAACAGAACAGAACAGAACAGAACAGAACAGAAACAGAACAGAACAGAACAGAACAGAACAGAACAGAACCGAACAGAAAGAACAGAACAGAACAGAACAGAACAGAACAGAACGAACAGAACAGAACAGAAACAGAACAGAACAGAACAGAACAGAACAGAACATGAACAGAACGAACAGAACCGAACAGAAAGAACAGAACAGAACAGCAACAGAACAGAACAGAACAGAACAGAACAGAACCGAACAGAACAGAACAGAACAGAACAGAACAGAAAGAACAGAACAGAACAGAACAGAACAGAACAGAACAGAACAGAACAGAAACAGAACAGAACAGAACAGAACAGAACAGAACAGAACAGAACAGAACAGAACAGAACAGAACAGAAACGAACAGAACAGAACGAACAGAACAGAACAGAACAGAACAGAACAGAACAGAAACAGAACAGAACACAACAGAACACAACAGAACAGACCCAACAGAACACAACAGAACACAACAGAACACAACAGAACACAACAGAACACAACAGAACACAACAGACACAGAACAGGAACAGACCAGAACAGAACAGAACAGACAACAGAACAGAACAGAACAGAACCAGAAACAGAACAGAACAGAACAGAACAGAACAGAACAGAACAGAACAGACAGAACAGAACAGAACAGAAACAGAACAGAACAGAACAGAACAGAACAGAACAGAACAGAACAGAAACAGAACAGAACAGAACAGAACAGAACAGAACAGAAACACAACAGAACAGAACACAACAGAACAGAACAGAACAGAACAGAACAGAACACAACAGAAACAGAACACAAACAGAACAGAACAGAACACAACAGAACAGAACAGAACACAACAGAAACAGAACAGAACACAACAGAACACAACAGAAACACAACAGAACACAAACAGAACACAAACAGAACAGAACACAACAGAACAGAACACAACAGAACACAACAGAACAGAACACAACACAACAGAACAGAACAGAACAGAACAGAACAGAACAGAACAGAACAGAACAGAACAGAACAGAACAGAACAGAACAGAACAGAACAGAACAGAACAGAACACAACACAACAGAACAGAACAGAACACAACAGAACACAACAGAACACAACAGAACACAACAGAACAGAACAGAACAGAACAGAACAGAACAGAACAGAACAGAACAGAACAGAACCAGTATGAACCCAAAGTAACACAATCAAATAAAAGGCATCGACCTGAAGTTAATCGAAATATTTAAGTTTTACTCTGTATTTAATTTCATTCCTCTAGCCCTTTTAAAATCTTTAATTCAGTCCAAAGTCTCCCTCGACATATATTGCAGTTCTTTGAGTTGACGGACGTTGAAATGCTAGTCGGCGATAGAGACATCAAACTTTGCGGGTCGCACTTCAAAGATAATGGAAATCAATGTGGTCATACTTTTGCCCGTCGTGCTTCGATTACTGGAGGACTGTTTGCTATCCATTAGTGTTCAGTCGGTACCAGCTGATATGGCAGATTTAGGGTGACTTACGGTGCCATCTGTCTTATCAATATACGTCGAAATCTTATCTCGCTATGTATCACATGTTTTCTACCACATATACATCGTAATTGTCAGACAACTAAAATAAAATGAAGTTACAAGGAAATAGGTATATAGGAAAAGAAAACCACAAACAAATAAATCTAAAAAAAAATGCTTCACTACTAGTAGAATACTTAATAGCATCGTTCTTTACCTTTTTTTCGTGTTGAATACACGAAGGAAATATTTTTTTCGTATGAAGATTATTTAGTTGAAGATTATTTAGATTAATATGGAGTACAAAAAAATAATAAAATAATAGAAATAACAATAGACCCTAATATTTCCTCTAGAGCAGACTTCTGAGCAGCAATCAATCAATACCATGAAATACACTCTCATCATGATGAATCATCCAATCAAAACAAAACATTAAAACAGGTCGTGCAATAAAGATGCGGTACCATGAAAGATCGATATCAAATGAAATAATAACTTCTATTACTTTATTAGGTTTTCGTAACCTGATATTTACCACTTTTAGGGGAATTGAAACTTCATCTGTATTCACCAGAGGTCAGTCAGAGAAATTCACGAGCTTGCACTGCTCGTTGTTGACTAGTAAGTATATACCTATGTCAAAAAAACGCAGGCACAGGCGATAGCCAATAGGCGAAAAGCAATAGGTGATTTCAAGATCCAAGAATAGCTGGAATAACTTGTGTTTCTGCTTCTTATTCTCGTCAAGAACATGGACCTTAGTGTTGAGACTGATTCAATGTTCTCTGTAAATGCAAAGAAACCATTTCCATGTCTGAATGACCTATCGCCTATGTCGCCTTTAACGATATAGACGTTTTTTCTTTTCTTTTCTTTTCTTTTTTTTTTTTTTTTTTTTTTGACATTTGTATATTTAGTGATTACATTGTATGTAAACCACAATTGGCGTAAAAAATGCTAGTACTTGCCTAGTGGATGTGATAATTAAAATTATTGATTAAATCTGAAACAAACTGTGGGCTGGGTTTGGGGAACTGACTATTGAATAAAGGGACATGTCCATTTTTAAAGGTCCTAAATGGTATAAATGGAGTGTTAGCTGTACCTAAACTTTGATCAACCCATGCCGGAGGTGGTTTTTGGATAAAAGGTGATGGTCAACAGTTTAAAATACCCTAAATTCTCTATTTAGCCCCCCTTCTCAAATAAGCCCCCCCTCTCTAATAAGCCCCCCCCCCCCCCTCTCTTTTAGCCCCCCCCCCCCCCCCCCCCCCCCCCCCTTCCCCTTTCTAAAGAATCTCGTGTACGGATTAAAGGTAATTTATTAAAGTCTTGATTGTTCAGAACTTTTCTTTTTAGCTTGCTTTATTAATGTTACCGTGTTTTAGTTTTGCTATTCATAATAATCGTAAATTATACTTGAGAGACTAACACAGGTGAATCAAATAATAAAAATGCCATGTACATCACTACAGATTATGCGAGACGGTCAATAGTAATGCTTCCGCTTAATCCTGAGTTACAATCATATTACATACTGCGTTTCGAGACTAAATCAATATGCCCCCCCTCTCAATTAAGCCCCCCCCCCCCCCCTCTCCAATAAGCCCTCCCTCAAACGTGCCTGAAATAAATAAGCCCCACGGGGAGGTAAATAGAGGATTTACGGTATATGTTTGTGATATTAAAAAATCTTATGTTTTCAGTCCACAATGAGAGGTGGTCTATCCTTCATCGCCATCTTCCTGTGTCTCTTGTTTGTCGTCAGTGACATTGAACCTGTCCAGATGATTGACATTGAGTCACCTGGCAACATGTGGCAGAGAGAGATTGGTCACGTGTTCCTGGACACCAAAGGTAGTTTTTCAAATTAACTTCGCATTTGATTATTTTTTGAAGTAAAGTTCTGGTAGGAACTTTAATGGTGGTGTAGGCACAATGACGAAACCAAAATTTTTTTTCAGGTAATTGCTTGTATTTCTGATTATTTTGGTCGTAATCCGAGGACCATCTTCAGCTATAAGTGATATTGCATATATCAAATGATATTTGATAGATAGAGGCCTTGCACTATCACCTCATTTACATGAGAAAAAAAAATTAAAATAATGAGAAAATGAATAATTGGTTTCCCAGGGGAAAGAAACTATTGTTGTGCCTCCTGCCATGAGCTGCCATCTTCTGGCGAGGGAAGAGGATGAGCCGACCGAATAAAAAACATTTGGTCTAGAAAATAGGTTTCAAGCTCAAGGCGTGATTACACGGAACAGTTTTCTCTGCAACTCAGCGCCTCAAAACGGTGTGGCGACACAAGTTGCATGGAGCATTGCAGCGCCGTGTAATCTACAGCGCAATTTGAAAAAAAATGTTGCGAGTCAGGTTACACCAATTGTTTGCGTCCCTCTTGCACCGTGTAAACTTGTGATGCAACGCTGTTGCGAGTCAAGTTGCAGATAAAATTGTTCCATGTAATCGCGCCTTTAAGTCTAGTGAGCGAATGCAAGATGCAAGATCGATTCTTCATACAGCATGCATAAAAATCGGCACCAACCCTTTCTTTTTAAATAGCTGTATATTATTTTCTTTTCAGAAAAAGTAGCGAAATATTCCTCGAAGGCAAAGGATAAAAGTAAAGACAACGACAAAGACGAAAAATAAATAACAACGCATGACAAGCTACTCTTGTTAACAAATGATCAAGAAATGCAATAAAATTATGGATGTTTAAATTTTTTGTTGTTATTGTTCTTTTTATGCAACTCAAGAATTCTTAATTCATATCAAACTTTTATTGAAGTCTGTGTGAATGCCCGTGGTTTTACACGTTTTGGGCTTCCTTTGTCAAAGGCCAGGTTTCTAACCCAATACAACATGATGAAATTTCCAGTGTTTTTTTGCTGCGATATTTTCAAGTTTTGATTCAAATTTTCGACATTTTAAGGCTTTTGAAGGTGGGAAAATCACCAAAAAGCAGAATATGTGCCCTTCCAAATAAAGCTGATGTTACACGGGACGTTTTGCAACGAAGATTTTTCGCGATACGACTCGTCGATTTTTAATACATGTTACGCTAGTCAACTTTTCGCGCAACGTTCGTTAGAAAGACAACATGTTACACGGGACGATTTTTTTGTCGTTGCAAATCGTCCCGTTTTACATCAGCTTAAAGCTTACTAAAGATGGATGTAGAGTTGATGGCCGCGCGAATGGCAATATTAATTAGGTGGGAAGTTATAAACAAGATAAACGATGCTTAGGCAGATCCAATAGTTTTAGTGTAGAGAGGGGTCCGTTTGTCAAACATTGAGAAACATCTAATGTAAATCAGGCATTATACATAGGTAAGAATTGCCTTCAATGAGGGTCACGGGAACCTTTTGACTATCCTCTGGATCCACCAATGCGATGAATAGCTAGCGTTACCATACGCATTATTTAAAGCGTGTATGTGGGTAAAGGGGAGGGGGGGGGGGGGGGGTTGGAAGGGCTATAAGGGTATAGATTTCTATATTATAGAATATTGATGCGTTCACGACTGAAATACGTGGAAGTTAGCGTCTAAAGTCCCCAAATTAATACCTATCTCTCCTTGGCCTCTGATTTTTTCCTACCTAGTAAGCTTATTGATGTCTTGAATACGAAGAAGTCAAATCGCTTGTCTTATAGGTCGGGCGGAGCCTTGTACTGGGACTGAGATCGCGTGATTTCTTTCGATCAAGCATTAGTTAATAGTATATGCACTTAATACTATTATTCACTTACTCCGACGAAAGAATAACGTCCGAAATGTCAGTGTCACAAAGCTTTTCACGGTGATCCAATTTATCTACAAGTTCCTACTGTTTTATTCAGAAACACCGACGCAGTCCACGCTAGTTCTACTAGTTATCACCACTCGTATGCAATTAATAAATGAAATATGAAATATACCCTTTCTTTGGATAACCTTTGTATTCAACGGTTCCCCGAGACAGGAGTTTTAAAAGAGATAACTCCTTAAATATGCAAAAAGTAGTATTTGCATATATTTGTTCAACGATTTATTTTCAAAAAATATATTTTTGTTAATGATAAAAACTTAACTATAAGAGTTTTCTCATTTCTGACATTCCTATTAACTGATAAATTCATTTGAAAAAAATGGCAAAACCTCCATCAAATTGTGCAGTAAAGGTAACTCCTAGCTATGCATTTACGATTCACATGGAAGTAGTAAATTATATGCCATCATCAAATCAAATCAGTAGCGGTACATAGCGAAATATTTTAAACCAAGATTTTGCGAGTTTCTTGTAAGCATTAATTGCAGGTTGATGCGTCGCAACATATTATGACAATAGCCTTTTAGAAGCAAAATTCGGTAACCGTCAAATTTCATTATGTTCATGCCTTATCGCAGTTCGAGATCTGAATAATGAAAAAAAGATCTCAGGGTGCGAGAAATCTTCTAATATTTTGTTAATACAGCACCGCTACCATTAATTCATGCGTTTTCATTGATAGAAGCTTAATGGCTGATGTCATGGCAACCGCGATATTTTCAGCAGAAAAACGTGATCTGGGCGTATGTTAATGAAAGATTCGTATTCTGTTACTGAAACCATAATCTTGCAAAACAAAAAGCCTCCCATCATCAGTAACCGCAACATCAACATAACGACATAAACCAAACTTCTCCTGTTCTTCACCAAACGTACTCAGAAACTTCCCATCCAGAGAATAAATCTGAATACCAAGACCTTTACAGTCGCTAACAAGTAGGTTATTGTCACTATCGATGGTAAGGCCACGCGGTCGAAGCTCAGCATGAGGGTCGCTTTCTTTCAATCCAATATTATACAAAAACGATCCATTATCGTCAAATACCTTGACAACGCTCCCATCAGCGTACGACACGAAAAACCGTCCGCGGTCGTAAGTTATATAAGCCGGAAACCGGCCATTCTCGGTGTTGTTAAATTGCCGAATGAACTTGCCATTATCCGAGAAAAGCTTTACTCCGGGTGATTGTCCACCGCTACAAACAGCGATGTTACCCCTCTCTGTGACACATATACCTTGAGGGTGTTCAACTTCGTCTTGACCAAACCCCAAGATGATTTCCTTTTCTTTCGAGTATATTTGTATACGATTATTTTCAGTATCCGACACTAGGAGGTTGTTTTCCGAGTCGAAGGTTACCCCCGAGGGCCAGCGCATGCCACCTTTTTGGTTACCCGCTGAACCAAACTGACGGATCAATTTAGGTTGTTTTCCATGGCAGTCAAAAAGTTGAATTCTATGGTTACCGCTGTCCGCAACCGCAAGCTCACCGCAGCCGTTCGTTGCTACGGCGCGGGGTTGTTGAAAAAGCTGTTCGTTCCCGCCAGATCCAAAGATATCCAAGAGTTTGTAGCGTTCGCCGACTTGGAGCCGGAATGGACTTCCCTTCACGTTCTTGTCATTTATTAACACGGTGATATCGTGGCTTCCGATTAACTGTGGAGTAAAACTCACAATGTACCGGCCATCTTTGCGGTCATCAATATCAGCATTAATAAAAACATTTCTTGGGTCACGAATTTTGACTGTCACGTTGTCGCCTTTAGCGTGACACATTCTTCCAGACGTACTTCCTGTCACGACAGTAAACTGTGATTGGTGGTTTGGGTGACCCTCATGTAAACCCTTTCCCTCGACTGTAGAACTCTGTATATCAGTAGGACTCACATGGACTCTGCCTAGTATATTTTTCTGAATAGTCTCGTCCACGCTCTTATCAGTAACATAAGAAATCGTGACAACTTCCGGTGTTTTCATCGACGTCTCTTGTGTGACTTTTTCCAATTCGTCACACCTTCTCGTTACAAATGGAAATGTTTGTAAAATCTCTGAATCTAGATTCCTCTGAAGAACTGAATGAGAGAATTCTATACATTCATTTAATTGGTTCATTTTCGTTTCAAATGTCTTTCTTTGTGAGGAAAATTTACGGCTGTGTTCTTTGTAAATATTATCAAGCTTTACCATCATCTGTAGTTCATGATTTTTTAATATCTCGATTAGAGATTCAATTCTCTTTTTAATCTGCAGTCTCACCGTATTTACATTTCTTTCTAGAAACATTGCTGCATCATTTGCTCTTTTAACTTGACGCTCACAAATAGGAATCCTAGATTTTAGCTTCTTTATACCTTCGGATAGCAAGGGTTTACGAGTTTCCGAAGCTTGGCCTAGCGATGTTAAGGAATGCCCTTGGTGCATTGAAAGTACACATTTATGGCATATACATGTGTTACAGTCGTTACATAGGAATTCGAACGCCTGTTCCTCGTGGCTCTGTTCGCCACAAGTAAGCGGCTTTCGTAATAAACTCCTCACGTCTTTGGGTTGAAAATTATCCAAGCGAACAACTCTATGTTCCTTTAAAATCTTTACCAAAGAATGAGCCTTGAGGCACTCCGTACACAAAAATTCCCCGCAGTGGAAACAATAGCTCACGACAGACGAATCCTTGTTACAGCTTCCGCAGCTTGCCGACGAATCTTGTGGGTTTTCCAACAGTCGTAAATCCAATAAACGTCTATGATATAAGGATGGTGGCAGCGTTTCAGGAGTGTAAGGCTCGGGAAGCTCGACTCCTTTAGGGCATTTTGGACACTGAAGAAAATCCTTCCCTTGGCGATTACGAACTAAATCTCGAACACACTCAGCACAAAACGAATGTAGACAAGGCAGTATTTTAGGATTTTTGAAAGGTCTAGAACAAATAGGGCAGATGGATTCCTCTTGGACATCACGAAGCAATGTTTCTGTGTCAGTAGAATCATCGTTCATTGCCGCCATTTTGTTTACTAGAAAGACGAGAGGGAGTGGAACTAGACTCGAGCGGGCGCGGGAGTGACTAAGCGTTCAAGCATCTCACGAAATGATATTATGCAAAGGTGATGGTTTTGTCATCCTGCGGTGTTCCATCTGGTTAACAGATAAGCTACTATCTATTTCTTTTAATTGAGCAAAATTTATATACCTTTTTATTCAAAAACGAAATAAAATAGTCAGTACAGCATATAATTCATAAAAACAGTAACATAGGCCAACTGCAGATTCAGAGCAAATTTTGCTCAAATCGATCTATTTTCGCTGACTTGACCGATAATTTTATTGGAATTTTTCATATATTTTAATGGTAGTGTTTTGCTTTTTTCTCCTTATGCTCGAGTACGTTTTTTTTTTTTAATAGTCATTTATAACAATTACAACTTGTATGCGATTTTGGATGGCAAAGTTTTAATGACGCCAGTTTAAAAGTAATCCTGATGAGCAAAATTTGATTGGGATTCAAAAATTAGAGAAAGATGAAATTGCAGATAAAATATAGACTAACAGGATCGTTTATTAAAGATCGATAACATAACCACTTTCGAAAAAAAAAAGTCAAAAAAAAAAAAAATAATAATAATAATAATTATCGGATAAACTCAGAATATTGGAAAAAAATTATAACAATAGATATGACCTATTCAAATATTCCAGAGAGAAGTTTCAATTTGGAAAGATTAACTTCTAAAAATAGATATGATCTATCCAGCTATCTGGAGGGGTTCGGGGAGATCGGGGAGTTCCAATATCCTATGACATCTCACTTTGGACTGTTCTAAAAATAGATATGAACTGTCCAGATTCCCGGAGGTAGGGCGGGAGGTCTGGGAAATTGCTCCGGAGTTGCTTTCGTTATCGGAATGGCTTCTGATTGGTTCTTAAATCCTATGACGTCACGCTTAAGGCTCTGACTTTACTACTCCTAGTGCGATGACGTCATCTCTAGGGCTGATTCGCGATCAGCCCTGATTCGCACGTCCAAGAACATTCTGCACACTACTTAGGGATTATTACAAAGGCAGCACCTTCTCCTCAGTGGAAACAAAACGTTTTAGTTCATAACGTAGTGAACAAGTAGCCAATATATAAGTGATGAGTCCCTAATTTTATCCAAAGCTGCTGATAATTCACTTTTAAGTAATGGAAAAAAAATTGGAAAGAAATCCCATTTAATATTGCAGAATATTGGGTCGTATTTTTGGCCTTTATTCTTTTTTTTGTTTTGTTGTTGTTGTTGTTGTTGTCGTTGTTATCGTTGTTGTTGTTGTAGCTACAATAGTTGTAAATTCAAAACTTGTCCATGGCTATAGGTTTTTTATTTATTTATCTATTTTGTTTTATTGATACATTATAATAAAGCGTTCGAACCTGTGCTTGATTGATTGAGAAATTTTCGAGGCCAGCAATTTTCTTTAGCCCTTGTGTTCATCAAATTCGTGTGAATTCGAGTGTGCTGTGTGAGCCAATCAAGACATGATTAATCAAATTTGAAAAATAACATGTTAAAAAAACAAAATTGGAAAAAAATCCTCATATTAGCAGACCCATTATCATGGTGCTCATCCTGGAATAGACAAATACTTAGTAGAAATATCAAATGATTATTGTAAAACACATATATGTTACTTAAATTCTTATTTTTTCGTGACATGCATTTGCTCTTTTCTTGTCTGATACTATTCATTAGGAATTCATTAGTGGTTACAGCCTTCCCTTCAGAAGATTTGGAAAATGTTCCAAGAACACAAAATCTTTGGGTCCAACAACTATTTTCTGTTTGGTGTTGGTTGAGTACTTTCAGAGATGTGTGCGTAAACATTTCGTATGAACCGCACCATATTTCTAATATACTAATGAGTGTGATGTCATTATAGGCATGATTAAATATACAAAACTTTTCTAGGGCAGCAAAATATCCTGTATATAACGTCATTGCCTTACTCAGGGTTCATAGGAAATTGATAGCAAATTTGTTTTCTCATAGTAATCAGTGTTGCAATTTAAAAATGAAGAGAAGCAAATTTAAATTCCTATAACGACATCACACTCATTAACAAATTGGAAGTATAAACCTTGATATCTCCAAGATGCATCACTCAAACCATATGAAATTCTTTTACCATTTTAACTATTGACTTTATGTAGAAGCAATACTGAAAATATTAAGTTAGGTGGCATAGGCACTTTAAGTATAAATAGCAAGCATGTGGCCTTTTCGACTTGGGCGTAATGTCTTCCCATTTCAGACGACGTGTCATTCTCTTGATAATAAGATTATTTGTTTGAGTCCTATTGATATTCATTTGTTTTCGCATGCACGGCCGTTAAACAAGGAAATGGTACTCTAGGGAATGACACGGGGTCTGAAATGGGAAAACATTACACGCAAGCTTGGTCGATTGCCAACAGCAGTGAGCAGCGAGAATTAGAAGATCCATCTGTTTTATTTTTTCGTTAATGTACAAAATAAGGAGTGAGCCAATGATTCTGCAGCAGTTGGTCGATTCCTTGCTTCGTATTTAAGTAGTTGCACCACGAGGTTAGCACCTTCAGGACTAAGAGAGTAGTCCCTTCCTTTGAAATAGCCATGAAGTAGGTTTTTTTCAGTTTCGTCACCAAACTGCAACTCATCTTTATTAGCGCCATCCTTTAAAGAAAACAGGTGCTTGTTTGCTGACAAAATGTAATGAAGAACAAGACCACAGGAATACATGTCCGATGCTTTAGAGTGTCGATCTTTTACCAACACTTCTGTAGCAATCCAATATCTTTTTCCAGCAGTGGTACCAAACACTGTAGTAGAGTTATATTCGATAAGGCAGCTTAGACCAAAGTCAGCAATCTTCAAACAAAGCTTGGGATACCATTTATATAAAATATTACTTGGTTTGAGATCCCGGTGAAGAATGTTATGTAAATGCAAAAAGTTCAGTCCCTGTAAAACATCTTGACAAAGTTGCACACTATCCTTTAAATCAAACCCAGGACTTTCGAAGTACTCGTCCAGAGTTCCCTCCATCAATTCTGAAACCACATAGCAAAGGTTTTTCTTCTCCAAAAAACGAAAGATAACGAACTACCTGTTCACAACCTACGACAGCAGTGAGATTTTTTATTTCTCGTTTATTTTGTGGCCGAATAAGCCACGGTTTTTTTATTCGCTTGATTGCCACTTCTCTGCCGTCTTTCTCGTTAATTCCCGCAAAAACAAATCCGAAAGAACCACTTGCTAATTGTTTTTGATGATACCAAATACTGTTGAACGTTCTCACATTCCTGTCGCCTGGCAACTTTAGCAAGAACTGGCTTGTACCTCCTCGAAACGGAAGTCCAAGGAATGAGTCAAGGGGTTTAGTTCATTTCTATCGGACTGCTCAGAAGTTTTTTCAGTGCAGGACATGCCTCTGCTATATCCAGACAAGATTGGCCAATAGCATCAGGAATCGTACAGTCAGCTCCATACCAAAGAAGGCGTTTGGCGATGATCCAGTGCACAGATGCTGTTTCATCGTCGGCAGAGTTTTCTTCGGCCAGTGATGAATGATTGTAATCACTAGCCGCTTGAGAAGCATCATTGAAAACATCTATTATATTTCTACAGCAATAGTGAAGTGGAGTCTCTCCATCACATCGTAAGGACCTGCTAGGATTCTCTTTTGCCTTGAGAATAATTTCAACAAGGTTCCTCTTCCATAGAGCTCTTTTCGATCTGTCTTTGCAAATGACTTTCAAAACAGAAACTGCGATTGTATCCGACTCAAGCAGCTTCATTTTTACAGCAGTTTCCAGAAAGGTTTTGGCAAGAACAAAGGCCTCCGATTCAACAAGAACTCCCAAGACAGATTGTCCATGCTTATCTGCAACCCATGGATCAAGATGTTTCTCGAAAACTGCTTCCCAAAACGTATCTGGACTTATGGATACGTCTTCATTATTATTATTTTTAGTTCGATTTCTTTGTCTGAATTTCGATACAGTGGAGAGTGTGCGCCTGTATCCAGAGCGGGAATCCTTTGACAGACGTTTGGATACGTCTTCATAAAACGCTTCAAGGAAATGATTACTGTATGTAGTTCTTTGTTTAAATCTCAGTGCAGCGGAGAGTAGAGGCATGTGTCCAGAGGAATCCACATCGTTTGGATTTGCACCTTCTTCTAACAGAAGTTTGGCGGCACGCCATGTTGTACACAAATGTAAAGGTGTTTCATCATTTTCATTTCTGGCAATTAATCTAGCTCCACACTTTAATAAGTGGTTCAAAATTTTTCTTACATATTGCCAATCATCCTCTTGAGAAAGTTTGATACATTCCAATTCCGACCAGAGATGGAGTGGTGAATTGAGATGGGCGTCTCTCCTGTTGATAGTTACATGTGCTGCTGTATCTGCCTCACAGCACAACTGTAAAAGGTCTGCAACTTCGCCCAAGACTTTTCCCCTCTCACTTGTTTTCGTGCGAAAATAAAGAACTCGTTGAAAGAGAATCAAGATCAAATGAAAAAGGGAATTTCCACCTTTTTCGATGTCATCTACACTTGATCCATTTTCAATCAGATTCCCGTAAACTTGTGTAAATACTAAATCAAATTTTGTATTTACACCATTTATACCATGGAGAAACTTCTCAGACAAACAAAACAAAGCGGGAGTTTCTCTTTGGTGATTTTTTGCGTTAAATGATGCATCGACTTCTTTTAGACTCCGACATATGTCATTTACCGTCTCTTGAGATATCTTCTCGAATATCAAACGAGTTGTATAGTGAAGAGCTGTATTCCCTTGTGAGTCAGCAGTGTTTGGATCAGCACCTAGTTCTACAAGTGGGGCAAGAATTTTGGACACCACGCTTTCATAGATATCTTTTTTGCTCTTGTAATTCTTTATTGTCGTCAAAATCCCATTCATGATTGGCTGCCTAGGGTCCTCTTTTTCCATGTAACATTTGGCTGTCTCCAAAGCACAAGACAGCGATTCCATTTTAAATTCTCCAAAACGAGTGTTTATGCGTAGTTTTAAGCTACTACAAAACACCACACTGACCAAACTCTGGAAGATAGTCTCTGGTTGGACATCATTTTCTATGAGCAGATTGAGCCCTTGGGACATATCATTTCCTTTTCGTAAACAGTGTTCAAAGAAGAAAGCTAAAATGCTGACATTGCAATTGTCTCTCGCTTTAAGATTTGCTCCTTTGTCAATCAAGAGACTTGCTGTTTCAAGTGACGCTATCAATGCATAGAACATTGGGGTTCTTCCATAATTATCTTTTGCATTTACCAGAGCACCACCATTCTCAATTAACATCTGTATAATGGATATATTTGCAGCACTGTTATAAAACACACTGTCCAGGTCAATTTTCATTCCCAAAAGTGTCAGTTCAAAAGCGTCAAAAGTGTCCAGGTCCATTTTCATGTCAGTTTCCGATTCCGTTTCAAATTCCGATTCCGATTCCGTTTCCGACTCCGTTTCTGATCCCGTTTCTGATCTCGTTTCCGATTTCGTTTCCGATTTCGTTTCCGATTCCGATTTCGTTTCCGAATTCGTTTCTGAATTCGTTTCCAATTCCGCATCCGAATCCGTTTCCGATTCCGCTTCCGATTTCGTTTCCGATTCCGTTTCCGAGATTATTCCCATATCCATTACATCAAGATCAATCCTTTCAGAAAAGATAGATTTGCTGTACCATTTATGAACAGCATAAAACAAAGCAGTTTTCCCTTCATTATCACTTTTGTTGACATGAACACCTGCATCGATTAACATACGAACCACATTTTTACTGTTCCGATCCCTAACAGCGTAAAACAAAACAGTTTTCCCCTCCTTATCCGTTTCGTTGACATCTGCACCAGCATCAAGTAATATACGAACAATATTTTCATTGTATGGTTTTACAGCAGCATAAAACAAAGCAGTTTTTCCCTCATTATCCTTTATGTTTACATCAGTACCAGCATCAACCAATGCACGAACTACACTTTTATTGTAAATTCGTTGGACGACATAGAACAAAGCAGTTCTTCCCTTGTTATCTTTTATGTTCACATCAGCACCATCATCAACCAATGCATGAACCATACTTTTATTGTGCATTCGTCGAACAGCATAGAACAAAGCAGTTCTTCCCGTATTATTCGTTTTGTTGACATCAGTACCAGCATTAATCAATGCACGGTCCATTTTTCCATTGATATCCACACTAGCATAAAACAAAGCGGTTTTCATTCATTATCAGATATGCTGACAATAGCACTATAATCAATTAATGAACAAGAGCAAATCGCATTTACAGTTTAATACTACTTTAAGTAGCATAAAAGCCCTTTTCCCTTTTTCACCAATCATATTGTCTATATTGACATTATATTACCATTGGTTAGCTGATACATTTCTGCTCTACTTGTTATATATATATACACCCGATCTCAAAAATTCTGACATTTATCGGATATACATACTCATATATATGTCCCCATTTTTCTTTTGTCTGACCTGGATTAGTATATATGGTGGAGCGTTACACTACAACAGGATATTCTATAATCGCTCCTATTTAATATTAGCATCCATTGTTAACGCATCACAATGGCCGCCATGCTTTTGCCTTCTTAACTTTTCCTGAGGAATGGCTTGTAACCCACCAAATGATATAACTATGTGCTTACCTTACTTGGTCTTACTTTCTTGTTTTTAGTTTCTTTTCGTTTGCTCTCTTGTGGCTTTAATGATAAGAGATTGTTATCTTCGTCATTTCTTCATCAAGTCACTTTTCGCTTCCGCTTGAGAGCTTTATTAATCTAACGTTTTCAGAAGAAATTTATTCTTTTGTATATATGGCATATATATATGTGTGTGTATGAAGAATATATATGAAATATATATTTGTACTGCGCTTGTAATTTATCGAATTGAGCTGATCCTTGCAGCATATGAAGAAACATATGAGACGTGGTAGCTATGTAATTAGAGCATGGCACCGGAATCGCCAGGGCACGGGTTCAAATCCCGTTCTCGACTCAGAATTTTTTCCGAGTGTTTTAATTTGCAGCTGCATCTAGTTGCTTCATATACTGCGAGGATCAGCTCAATTCGATACATTACAACGTACAAATATATATTCTCATGCACATATATAAACCATTAACTTGCCAACCAGTCATCTTCACAATCGTTTTACTGTTTTATTATTGACATAAATATGTACTTCCCTTACTTGGTCTGTCTTGGTTCGTTCTTGTGGCTTCAATGATAAGAGATTTGTATATTCGTCATCAAGTCACTTTTGACTTCCGCGTTCCTGTACTTTACAGTCGCCTTCTTGGTCCAAGATTTAGAAGCACATACATTTATCTTATGTAAGGTAGCTTTAGAAACCTTGCTCTGCTAAGGTCTTTGGAGAAGCAAAGAGGTAGATGGATTCTAAGAATTCATGATATTACCGATAATTCACTAGCATTTTTGAAAGTTGATGTTGAGCACTCTTCTCACTAAATAATGAATTTGTGTCACTTTCTATCATTTCATAGTCATAGCAAACTCTTTTGATTGGTTTCTGCATGTTAACAAACTTTTCGTAGTTGAATGGATTTAAAATTCACACCAGCAGGCATCATTACCGTACAATAGAGTTTGTGATCACGAATATTCCAGTGGAATCAACACCGCTTTTGTAAGGATAAACAAGAAATATATCGAAATCAGTTTTTATTTAGAGAGGGTGCCAAATAAGTGAGAATTGCCAGTTATCTTTAGAAACCTAGCTCTAGGCAAAAGTAAAAAATTGAATTCCAACTAAGGAACAAGCTACGAAGCCTAGATATCTTAGGAGAAAAATCAGATGTTATCAACAACCGTGGGAATGAGTGATTGTGATTGGCTGAGCTCAATATGATACTGTTTTTGCTATTTCCAGATTGGCTAAATACTTTTTCATCTTAGTTTTCGTTCAAGTGGTCCCTGTTCGTGTTACAGTAAAACCTCGACAATTTGTTTTTCCAATGAATTGAATTGTTTGCACCCGCGAATATGCGAATTGAAGCTTAAAAATAGCACATTGAGAAACCCCCCATCGAGCTACCTTAAATCATTGTTATTCAAATAAAGAAACGATTTATTTTTTTCAATCTTACTCATCTTGTTTTTACAAGAGCCAGGATCACAATGCATTATTTGTGAGAGCGAATATCTCCTAGTGTTTACTATTTCTGCTTGTCAAAATGAAGTATTTTTCACTAATAACAACACAATATACTATTTCAAGAGAAAACGAACTAAGAGAAGGAATCCCCGTGCCCTATCATGTGCACACTTTGATGCTATTTTTAGAATCATTGATGCTATTTTTAACTCGTTACCATGCCCGCGCGATAATCATGCTTCCTTTAATGCCTCGTCTTAGGACACGAAAAGCGCCATATTTCGCTACGTTAACGACAAAAACACAGGCTTTGTTTACTTCAAGACTGGAAGCCGCCCACCCTCAAGAAATCAACCAATCAGGTTCTTCGCTCAAAATATCTCCAAGCTAAAAATAGCATCAAACGGTGCACATGATGGTTACAAGGCTATATAGGTAGGATTCCTTCTCTTAGTTTATATTCTCTTGACTATTTCTAATATAGAGGTTTTGAACCACCGCGTGACGGCAGCCACGTTAGATGGCAGGAACAATACAATCGTTTTACATGAGAAAGAATATTTAATCCCCGAGAGCAAAGGAATTTTATTGTTCTGCCATCTAACGACAGGCAGCCCAAGTTGTATTATGGGATGGGCACGTGATGGTGCAAATCCTCTATATAATATGTAGTAATAAATTATGCGTTCGGTGTGTATATAATGAAGTAGAGAGAATAAGAGAAAAATATTAAATGCCCTTGGCAGGATCCAAACCCACGTCTTCGGTATTCTAGTCCGATGTGTTAACCACTACACTACAAGGACCAACCACGCTGGTAACGCAGCCAGAATATGAAATGTAGGGTATTCGTGAGGAACCCAGAGCGATATTTTTTCTCTATAGGTAAGTTGAACACCGTGAATATGTACGCAAAGAATAGACATAGTATAGTAGTAATAAATTATGCATTCGGTGTGTATATAATGAAGTAGAGAGAATAAGAGAAAAATATCAAATGCCCTTGGCAGGATCCAAACCCACGTCTTCGGTATTCTAGTCCGATGTGTTAACCACTACACTACAAGGACCAACCACGCTGGTAACGCAGCCAGAATATGAAATATGAATATGAATATGAATCCTGCAGAGGCATTTGATATTTTTCTCTTATTCTCTCTCTATATACATGTGTTGGATCTTTTCGCAGATAAGCTTTATTTTCTACTTTTGGAGTTCCGTAGATGATGTTTTTATCACTAATTGCGATTTTGAGCCGACAATACGGGTTTATATTGGCGGCTCATGAGTTGGGAGAAAATATATTCCGTATTGGCCGTACATAGTCGCGAATATATTCTCTTCCAACGCCGCCAATATAAACCCATATTGTCGGCTCAAAATCGCAATAAGTTTTGTATCGCGATCCTCCTATTCTTAAATCTTAAAATGAAGAAAAAAGCGATAAAAAAGCCTGATTCGTTTGAAGTTCTCACTACCTAACAGTGGTC
Organism: Actinia equina; assembly: GCA_011057435.1. Classification (NCBI taxonomy): domain Eukaryota; kingdom Metazoa; phylum Cnidaria; class Anthozoa; order Actiniaria; family Actiniidae; genus Actinia; species Actinia equina. The sequence goes on from WHPX01000836.1 coordinate 44,494, forward strand.
ACCCTAGCAACGGTTTCTGGAAAATTGCCGAGCACATTTTTGAGTTTTCGCAAAAAAGAAGATTTTTCGTAAGTTTTACCTGTTTTGATTGTACTTTTAACACTAGAATTAATTTCATTACTCTGCTTTGTAAAACAAATAGTTAAGAGAATTTATTTGATTTTACAACTATTTTTGTCATGAAATAACTTCTAAAAGTCGAGTTTTCTTCGAAAGTTTAGATTGAATGAAAACAAATATTTGGCGTTGTTTTTCACTCACCTGTAGCAGAAAGCGTAGGAACAGCATATCATGCTCTTATCCTTGTGTATCACAAGTCAGGAAATAAGTTATGAAGATCAAAGTTGTAAAAAAAAGGATGTAAAACATGTAAGAAATAAATTTTCCGCCATCGATGTTGAGATTCCAATGTGAACCGTTGCATTCACAAACCAGACTGAGATACCAAAAAAGTGCTGTTTTCGCCGTCAATCAATCTCATGAGCCAATCATGCGCGGTAATTCTGAGCCGACAATACGGGTCTATATTGGCGGCTCTCTCTCGATCAAACTTAAAGTAGGATCGCGATACAGTTGTTTATCGAGCTGACACTTTATAACAAGGAAATATATTGAGGTAAGGAAAATGTTGCTGATTGGCTAATTCGTTTGGGCTGAGAGAATCGAGATAACGTGGCCGGAATATAGAACCGCTTCTATTAAACCGAATAGAAAGCAAAGGAATTCGTAATGACTATTTACACTCTGCGCATTTGCAAACTTTCCTCCTCTTAATTATAAACTCATTTGTTCCATACAAAAACAACAACAAAAAAAAAAAAAAGAAAGAAAGAAAGAAAGAAAGAAAGAAAGAAAGAAAGAAAGAAAGAAAGAAAGAAAGAAAGAAAGAAAAAGAAACTTCGAGCCCTTTCCATCCATATTCTACTTCCTTTACACAAACTTGACTCTCTCTACTATTCTTTCTTTTAAAAAAAAGGTAGAACAAGGTGGAACATTATTTACCAGACATTTTGATAACATTAATTCTGCGGATTATATGGCATAGAAAACCATTCGGCTGTCCCCATTAAGTCACGTGACATCGCCAATTGAAACATCTTTTTATGAAGCAAAGTCTAGTTATGGAAGGGAAATCCTTTTTGGACTATCACTGATCGCCGAATAGAGGTCAAAGCCAAATATTTTGGGTAAAATGTTCCGTTTTCCTCAAACGACCCCCTCCCCCCCTCCAGCTAGCAGTTAACTCCATAATCTATTCTATTCCTTTTATCTTTTCCTTCCTTTTTTCTTATTCTTTCTTCTTTTTATTCTAATTAAAGGGTGTTTTCTTTATCAGTTTTGTAAGGTTATTTCAGGTCTTGCTTGTTTGCTTTCGTGCTTTAAGTGTTTTTGCTATTTTTTGTTTTCTTATCTTGGTTTTTTTTTTTTTTTCTTTTCTTATAAAATAATGACTAAAGATATAAAGCCAGATGTGTTTAATACAAAAGTTAGACTTACAAGGAAGAGTATAGATTGTTTATTATAAATATAGTAAATTTAACCTCTTCTAAATTATATTTGTTGGCGCGTATACATGAAGTACATCCCTTAGTTAATTTTGATTCATTTAACCACCATTGACCCCTTGCATGTGACGTCAAAGCAGCTCGATCTGGGGGGACAATACAAAATAATTCCAATCTCCAGAGAATTTGAACCTAAAGCTTTATCCCCAGATTGAGCTGCATTCCAATGTGCTTCAAGGGGTATCAAAAATACTCTCAAAAATAAACGTACTTTTTAATGTCAACTTTATGTTTATGCCCTCCATTATTTCAAACAGACCCGATCTATTTGCTTCAGTGTGATTGCAGGAAGAAGCACAGCAGTGAAAACAATTCGTGGTTCAAAGTTTATCTGCCATACAAGAGGCATGGCACTAATGGAGCAGCCGCTGCCCCTATGAAATTGTCAGGCTCTTTCTTCTCAGATTGTAGCTTGTCTAGTCCAGAATCGCGTTTGCGTTGGAGAGACTCTTCCATTTCCTGTAAGGGTTAATTGAAAATTCGATAAAGGAAAGATCAAAAAATTGAATTTATCTTCAATTCTCAAATAAAATAAGCAAATAAAAATAAATGAATGAATAAATAAAATAGGCTAGAATTTAAACGTGACTTAGTGTGGAAAATCTGTGATATAGCCTATATGATGGGTTATAATGAATCATGAATCAGATATGTATATTCTATAGCTAACACATGAACCTAGTATTACAATAACACTAACCATCCCGGACTAGTCTGTTGCATGAGTTAATAGTTTTAGTGATTATAATTATTTCAGGCACGTGGTTTATTGTACATATAATGCTCAATTTAATTGTTACTTGACTGGAAATGTAACTCCAATAAGTCGTTTGCATAAGTCATTGACCTCTACTACCAGACGCCCTTGCACACTTTCGTTTGTTCAGTTAATTATCACCAATTGTCTCAATATTCTCATGAGGAAATACAAATTTAAAGAAAAAAGAAAATTCGCGAAGCATTATCATGGTAGTTAGCTATTCACCTGGGTTAGTCTTTATGGTTATTGTATATAGCATGCATCTGTAAATTTGTTAGTTTGTTATAATATTCAATCTATATTTATAATTTGTCTACGATGCTAGATAAAGAATGTTCGTAGTTGGAGTCAAATGACGCCATCATGCAAACGTCCTATTAAACCTGGATCTGTCTTATCTTTTCAAACATTTTACTTACCTGAATTCGGTCAAATAATAGAATAAATAGATGCACTATACAAATGATGGCCATCAAAAGAGACATTACGAGAAATTCGTTTTGCACGCCATACGCTTCGATGACAAAACCACTGACGAGCGCCCCTGTTGCCATGCCAACGCCCCAGTACACTCCGTGCAGAATACTTTGGATCATCTTGGTAGCTTCTGTTAAATAAAAAAAATATTTTCAGTGCACATGCATTGTGGCCCATATTTTTTTAATGCTCAAGGGAATGGTCACATTGTCTAAAATGGGACAACAATAAGCCAAGCTGAATGGGTCTATTGCTTATACAATACTCAATGGAATGGTCATGTGGTCTGAAATGAGACAACATTGAGCCAAGCTGAATGGATCTATTAATTGTTTTTACAATAATCAAGAGAATAGTCATGTGATCTTAAATGGGACAAGATTGATTCAAGCTGAATGGGAGCACTGCTTATACAATACTCAAGGGAATAGTTTTGTGGTCTGAAATGAGCACAAGAAATTTGCACATTGCCCTTCCTTTAATACAAACTGAAGAAATTGTCATGCTATGCTACTAGTGTGAATTGTAACAAATTAAAGACACTGATACTAACCTTCAGGAGCTTGGATATACACAGCAGAGACGGACCACAAACCTCCATAAGTCAGTCCCTGGACCATCTCCATCGGTAGAATGAGCCATGGATGCTTCAGAGATCCATACATCAGAAAACGCGCCGTGTAACATGCAAGAGCGATGCAGATTGTTCCTTGATGTCCTACCCCTTTATCAAGGTAAGGTGCCAGAAAATACATCACAACTTCTGATACACTATGTATTAGAATAATGATAGCAAATAGGGTTGGTGTTCCACCGATGTCTTGCAGAAACCAAAATAGAAAAGAAATTTGGAGACTGTGAGCAAATCCCGTGAAGAAAATCGTAAAGAGAAAAAACCCATAGCGCGGTAACTTGAATATCTTTAGAGTCTCCAGAAGTTTGACTTCATTGCCATTGGCCTCGGCTGACTGGAAGTCAAAGAACAGACTTACAAAGACTGTAGCACCAATAGCAATAAGGAAGATGTAAAAACATGGAAGATAATTTATAGTGTTTGTGTAATGACAGAATGAAGAGTATGACACCCATACAGCAACCAAAATCGCAGCAAGTCCCAATCCAAAGAATCCAAACAGTCTCTGCCTTCCATAGTCACTGTTTGATCCTGCAAGTGACTGGATGACCGCGCTGTCCGCTATCATAGGCGTTGGTGACGTAATAATCTCTGTTAGAATGACTATCACAATTAGAGTTCTTAGAATCCAAAAGTTATAACGTACTCTGAAGTCATCAGCTGGTTTTGGACTCTTAGAAATGTTTCCGTTTTGAAATGCCCCGAGATGTTTTTGTTTTGAAATTAATTCAATTAGTGGCTGTGAATTATCATCGTTAATGTCCTCCTTCAGAAATGCACTTTGTTGATCAATCTTTTCCTCTTTAACGAATTTATTTGAGCTTACATCTTTGTTTTTGTCCTCATTGTTCAACCCAGGGGCAACCATTCCTGGTGTTTCTAAATTAGAATGTTTATAGGAATCCTTGTTAACAAAGTTTTCATTTTTATTTGATCCATGGCTTTCCTGTCGCAAGTCCTCCTTATTGTCCAAACCATTGGCTTTAGCTTTCCTTGTATAATCGTGTCTTGCGTTATGACTCAACTTATTCGTCCTATGAATGTTTTTATCTGTGTACAAAATATTTCTAGGCGTCGCTTGATCATTCACTTGTGACTCCTCTGGGGACCCAACAATTCTTCGTGATTCTTCACTTATTCTCCTCTTGAAAGGAACATTTCCAATTTCATCGGCAATTATCTCATCATAAACAGATCTGCGAACTCTGTTCTCATTTAGATAGTAATATTCAGGTTGTGATTGCAGCTCTGTGTTTCTTAACTCCCATTCTCGCTTCTTAATCAAAGATGCATTCAAATGGTCGGATAAGTTCGTTGAATTAACACTAGCAAAAGGCGTAGAGAAAGCTGTTTGGCTAACATTGATGCCATAGCATGGTATATCAGATGTGTAGACCAGAGTTTGTCCATAATATCCAATTAACCATCCAAAAATTGAAATAAAGTACACAGCTTTAGGCCTGCTGTATTTTTCGGTGATAATTTTCCAAAGTGGTAAACAAATTAGCTTTACAGTTGGACGAAGAGCCAGCAAAATACCAATCTGACTTGGAGTAAGCCATAGTTGCTTGTAGTACAGGCTGAAGAATGGAAATAGCGCCCCTAGAGCAGTGTAAAAGAAGAAGTAAAATAGCTTCGAAACTACAAAACTTCTATCTATCTCTTTGACCTTCCCTAGTAGCCTTTTATGAACGCTCTGTTGATCATGATCACGACTAGTAGTGTTTTCAGAAGTTCTTGGCGGGCTATCGCTCTCAATTGGTTTGTAAGAACTTGGAATCATGCTTGGAAAACTTCAAGGAAATGTCCACTGTCCACATTTATCAGTTCCATCGCTTTTAAAGCTTTTCTTTGGCGATGCTTGGAGTATTTCAAGGCATGTCTAAACCTTTGAATATATATTCCTCATTGTCACAGACAAATGGCGTAAATTTGAATACTAAAAGATTTGGAGTTAAGTCGTTTCCTGAGAGACAAAAGTGGCAGTCAAGTATGACAGATGTATGCGCAAATATTACAAAAACCACAGGGAGTTCACAATTATTATTCTAAACAGGCTGTCTTCAGTAAAACACGAATGTAGTCAAAACAGTGGTCCAAAAGAAATACAAATTCGATCGCAGAAACACTGTAGTATACATTTACACATATATACGTACAAATATCTAATGAGAAGCAAAAAGACAAAAAAAGAAAATATAAAGTGGAATTTCCACAGAGTAGCTCTTCATCCACTGAATTCCAATTGGAATGTAGAAGTTGATTTTTGTGGTTTTTGAACCCGGAAAACTCTCCAAAAACAGGAGAGAACCAACAAACAGCTCTACTTACATACGACGCCGAGCCTGGTGAGACTTGATCCACCGCTCAACTAGCCTTCGTAGCGGCAAAAGAGGGCCGGCTACACAGGTTAACGCTCAACGCCCACCTGTGCTTCCCCAGAAACTGAATATTAAAAACCTCTATGTTCATTGATGAATAAATAGCTCATATAATATTGTTTTGTAATAAAAATACAGAGCTCTCTGACTAGTTTTGCTAAATGAGACATCACTGTATAAATATTGTTGAAATAAATAAATAAATATTGACTAGATTTTATTGCCTTAAGCGGTAGATACCGTGAAATATCCTTCTCTCTCTCTTAGACAATGTCTTCTTTTCTTCTCAGACGATGTCCGGAACTGTTGTAAGCTTTTTGTATTTGTCTTTCCAATAAACTTCGTATCGAAGTCTAGACTTATCAAGATCGGAAACGTTTTGAATTTTAATTTTGATGCTCGATGCTCGATGTCGATCGATGCTTGGGTACACTCATAGTGACACTGATTTGTATGCACAGATACGTTGGTTGGCATACATGCAAATAGATAGTACATTCATTTCTGGTTTGACTTTTACGTTGAATAAAATATTTGAGATCAAAATCACTCAGGATTTTACTCCAAAAGTTTATCCACCTCTCCCCTCTAAATTGGGTATCGCAAGCTGGTGACAATTGTTTTAATGTTATGCCTAATAACTAATTAATCTATTTGGTGGCACAAACTCTTTTTATTATTATTACTATCATATCTACTAATCTACACTTTGACTAGTTCTTAAGAAATTATGATCTTGTAAATATTTATTTCTTATTTTCAATAAAGATTATTAAAAAATTAAAGAAATATAATACTATCATTATTATTATTATTATTATTATTATTATTATTATTTTATTTATTTGTTTTTTATTTTTCCAATATTTTTTTACAACATTTATAATTCTTACTTGAAAACAATCGACAATTTTTTTTTTCTTTACAGAGGGTCGTCTAATTTACAATGCTACTAATTTTTTAATTAATTTATTTAAACTATATTTTAGATATCACTATTTCATCCGTTCGATATTCTAATCAACTTACAAAATCACCCTAATCTTTTCATATTTTTTTAATGCACTAACAATTTCGACCTTTTTTTAGCTACTTCATATTCTAACTTTTCATAATATCTTAAACTTGTTTGAAAATCATTTACGCTGGAATTTTTTGCTTGCTTCTACACTGATACACAACATATTTCCTCAAAACAAACAAAAAATTGACCAAAACATCTTCACTATTTCCTAATAGAATATTTTCAAAATTAATATTAATATTATTATTTTCATTATTTTTTTTATTATCATTATTGTTATTAATGTTATTATTATTATTATTATTATTATTATTATTATTATAAAACGATGAGAAAATATATGGTTAAATAACAATAATAAAAAAACACATGTACACATGCATTGCTACATATATCTGACCGTAAAGCATTTTATTTTAATTCACAGTCAACCACAATTAAATGTCCAACCTATACACCGAATCGAACTGAATATGGCGACCAATTCAAATAACTTTTGTTCTTGAATGCCTAGCCTCTCATACATGAGAAAACGCTTTTATGTTTCCACGTGAACACGAGACTATTCAGTTCAGAAAGATACTTATTCATGCAAATTGGTCGCAATATTTCGATTTGGTGTATTGTGGGAGAGCAGTCGCCATTTTAATTCCCGAAATAGTTTTGTCCTCGATTGTACCTCTATTAACCAACCAACCTCTTTAAAGCGGTCACCTATTAAGCGTTCAAGCGGCTTTGTTTCGTGGCCAGTGTCACACTCAATAAGAGATTTTATGACCTCATAAGTCAATAAATCGTTTGACAATTTGTGATCTATTTAGGCACCTATTTCTAAAAGGTTGTCGGAGCGAAAGGAGATAGGCCATAGGTCATTCCAAGAGGGAAAGGAATTATGGGCATGCACGTGAGCACAACAACAACAAAAAGAAAATGGTTTCATCAACTACAAACAGCATTGAATATCTCAACACTATTATTATTATTTGTTCTTGACGAGAATAAGAAGCTCAAAAACAAGTCATTCCAGACAGTAGACTCCTCCGCAGGCGTCTTTCGTCTTTCTTTTCTTTTTTGTTGAATTGGGATTCCCGTGTCGCCAAATCGAATTACTGTCGAAAGAGACTAGGAGCTAAAAAGACACAGGAAGCCCAATACTTAAAAGGAGAGAAGAGAGATGCATGCGGAGGAGGCTATCTAGACAGCTAGTGTTGGATCTTTGAATGACCTATTTCGTCTCTATATGAACTATATCCCTCTAATCGCCTAACGCGCATACGGTATGTGCAACCATGTAACTCAAAATCATTGAGATATGAATATCAATGAAACAACCACCATGTTGGTTGATCTAATAAGAGAAGCTAATGAGGAATGCTTTGTATAGTCAACCAACATGGCGGCTATGACGTAACATGCTCTATTATCTATCGCCTTTTGGCTAAGACAGCAGAGTTTTTTGATAAAGCTGAATGCAACCAAACGATCTTTTTTTTAGTTAATTATCAATTTAATCACATTTCATTAATAAAAGAAATATCGCATTTTATACAATTCATACCCTCTTTACTTTAAAAAAATCCAAATTCTAATGCATTTATTTTGAAGTGAACCCCATTTGTAAAATAAAGTCCCCCATATCTTTGCTCTAGTTAAAATTGTCTAGGCAAGTATCCCTTAACTTTGGGAGTAACGCTTTTCCCGTGATTTCAAGCCTTCTTGGGAATAAAAGTCTTTGTTATATACCAACTGTCGAAGTCCATTTTTCTCGTGCTCTGATTGGGCGAGAGGGTATCACGTGAACTTGAACAGGTTTCGATGTTTCCCCGGCAACGACTCACGGTTGTTGACCGGGAATATAATACCAATACCGGAAGTGATTTTCACGGAAACGTAAGTTTATCTAATTTTTTTTTTTTTTTTTTTTTTTTTTCTTTTTCTTTGACACTTGGTATATAAACAAACACTTATTGACTGTAACCTCGGGATAACATTTTGTTTTGTAAACCCTAACTAGCAAGTGATGTTTCTCTCGGTCCCAGTCAATTTACAGGTTGCAAGCATTCCCCAGAGAGTTAAAGACTAACGCATGGCGAACATTATGGTGCCGTTAACAATGGATGCTAATAAGAAATACTTTGTTTAATACAGTCCTTTGACTAAACGTTGTCGTTTGATCGGCTTCAACCCTACGCGCCTAGGCCGAAAAGGATCATGGGGATAATTAATTCACAGTTACTAGCTGCCGCATATGTTATCTAACACGTCTTGAGCTCGCTTTTTTCGATCCCATTTAATTTGCTAAAACCATGCCTCGAGCATACGGCGAAGATTTAACGCTGGCGAGCAGTTTGGATGACGCAAATTCTGGGTAATTTACCCGTTATCCTTTTCGGTCTAGGCGCGTAGGGATGATCCGATCAACGACAACGTTTAGTCAAAGGACTGTATATTAAAGACACCAACGTTCCCCACAGAAGCCGCGTAACGCACAATTGAAGAATAAATCTTTGAGTTTCATTTATCAATTATCAAATCATCAATTTTAAGAAATCTCAACCTGATAATCATTATTACTACCGATAATTTTTTAATCGAAAATAACAATAATAATAATAATAATATTTGGGTTTCCTGTGGTGTTATTTACTCTCCTCACTCTCTTTCTTAGTCTTTTGGTCAGGTTCTGTCGAAACTGGCATGTAATCATCTCTTCTGCGATAGAAATTGTTCAACGCGAAGAAAAGTACCAAAATTCCCAGCGAGCAGCCAGCGGTAATCCTAAAAGTCACACGCGCGCCGAGCACGTGAACGAGAAATCCACCGAGTACACCGCCAACAGCCATGCCAAGGCCCCAGTATACCCCGTGGATAATCCCTTGAATAGTTGCGCCGTATCCTGAAAAATAAAATATAGTATCCATTTTTAATTTTAAAAACCATTCGCAAGAGAATAAAATAACCGAAAAACATGCCGACATTTTGGGTTATGTACCAAAGGAGAAATTTGGTTAGATTTGACCAAGATCAAAATGTCTGCTTTGAAAATCAGGAAAAGTAAGAATAACTTAAGAAAAATATAAAAGATAAATGGAAAAATTATGGTCGCTTCCAATATATATATAAGTATATCAAAAGCATATCAAAAATTATGGGATATCATCCCTGATTTTTTTTTTTTTTTTTTTTTTCCCGAGTTGTCAGGGCTTGTTGTTAGGGCTTTCTGAAAAAAATATCAAGAAAGATACCTCGTCTTGTCTGTATACACTTATTTCAATAAAGTTAGTCACCAAAAATCCTAGAAAGCTGAGATCACTGAGGATCATGGGAAACTTTTAATATCAAACGAGTAAATCTTTTGATACGATTTGCAGCTTGAGGATGATCAGACGAGGTGAGACTGTAAGTGGTAAAAGATCTTAAATCCATCAACAGTTATTAAAGCGGTTGAAACATGTAAAATGTAACTACCCATAATCCTTGCAGGTCTCAGCTTTGTAGCTTTTCAGGCGACTAACTTTATTGAAATAAGGGTGTACTACCACAACCAGAATAATCCCTTACTCACTTTCTTTTGTTCTGTTAGCACCATTTTTTTTTTTACTATTTTCATGAGGAAATACAAATTTGAATAACAAAGCAGAATTGCAAAGGGTACCTTTGTCTTCTTTTTTTTTTTTTTTTTGTTTTTTTGTTTTTTTGTTTGTTTGTTTCTAAGTTCTATATTTTGCATGCTATTTTCTCCTGTATTTCGTATTCATATTTATATATACTTTTTTTTACATGTTTTGTCATTTTTAATAAATTTAAAGTTTGTCATGTTTTATAACAATTTCTTAAAAAATCATGAAATTAAATATTCAAATATGCCAAGAAAGGGAAACTTTTTTTAATATTAAGTATTAAATTTTACACACATTTTTCAGAACAATTTTCTTTCTGATCGGGTTTTCTTTTTTTCTTTTTTTTTTTTTTTTTTTTTTTTTTCTTTTCTTTTTTTTCTTTTCATTTTAATTTTTTATTTCACCTTTCATCTCAATTTATTTTCCACATTTTCTGTTAACACAGGAAACCATGTTTGATTGACATACAGAAACACTATATAACCAACTTCTTTAAAGTCCCCTTGACTCAGCTGCCCAACACTCGTACAGTATTGAAACAAGCTGGTCATTCAATATCAACACTTTACCAACCACGCATGAGTCATAAAATTGCCGTTGTTCTCAAATAACATTTAACGTACTCTCACAAAATATGTATATTATAAAATCATTTAAAACTTAGTATCGCGATTCACTAAACAGCTAGTTTCATATATTTTTGAGACGACAATATTTTGTGGTATTGTCGTTTCAAAATTAAGGTTTCTGATTGAACGAAAAGGAAAGCTTGAGCACGTGCACGTCAAATTTTACGCTTGTTGCTTGCACTATTTCGCGCGCTCGTAAGGAGAATTTCGCTTTTAATCAACAAAAATCGGATATTTTTTTTCTTTTTTGTGTATAAAATTGTTTAGAATCGCAATACAAAACTAATAGATTGCTATCAATAGACGTCACTTCGGGTAATACATGTAGCTCTTTTTTGATGGCTTGTAGAATCCTGGAGGTGGTTTTGATCTCTTGTTTTCTGGTTTGATGTCGTGAAAATAGTCAAATACAATAGTTTGAGGACTTATTTTGATATGTTTTGACTAGTTGCCCCCCAGTCAACCGTTTGTTTGCCCCCCAGTCAACCGCTTGTTTGCCCCCCAGTCAACTCCAAAAAGTCACGTGATTGATAGTAAGCAATTTCTATTTTGAGAAGACAATACCATGAAATATTGACGGCGTTGGAAAAATATATATTCGGTATTGGGCTCCGTCGTTTCGCTCACTCGTGAGAGATCTTTTCGTATCTCCGCGCGCCCATGTAATATCCTCTACTTATTTATAACTCTTCTTATGATTAGTTTCTTTCTTTCTTTCTTTTTCCTTTCTTTCTTACTTTCTCTCTTCCTTTCTTAGTCTCTTTCTTTCTTTGTAAAGAGTACCTATCAGCAATCAATCTTTTCAATATACTTGTGGAAATCATTAGCGTTAACCCTGTAGTCTTTCAGTCTGCGAGGACAACGATTCAATTTTCACTTTTCACTAGAATTATTAGTCTCTAAGTGTTAAGGGTTAAACGTACCACGCTGCAGCCCTAAGGCTACAAAAATACGAATGAAAAAGCCTAAGCAACAAATATCCGTGTCACGATATATTTTGTATTTCGAAGATATTGTCTGTTTTTCTTATCAAATCTCTTAGACGCAAAAAAATAGGGTAAAGTACCGCTTTATGCTATCGCACCAAATTAGAATTAGTCGTTAAACATGTATCGATCGAAAAGATAATAATTCGGCACGACATCCGTTGAATATCGCGATAAAGAACAGCGAGTACTTGTGAACTCGACCAGGCTTATCATATGGTGCATTTGGAATAAAGAGCTAGTTTCGATACCGCAGTTATATCTTTATTTCTTCGTTACTTTATTTATCGTTGCTTATTTCCTTTACTTTCCTTGTTCTTCTTTATGCCGGTGTCGTTGTTGTTGTTGTTGTTGTTGTTTTTTGTTTTTGTTTTTTTTTGTTTGTTTGTTTTTGGTTTTTTTTGTTGTTGTTAGTTTGGGTGTTTTTGTTTACTTTTTTAATGATGCTATATTTCTTTATTAGCCATCCTTCTATCCCTCCAAATCTTCATTTACTCCTTCATATCCTCGTTTAAACCCACCCACCCATCCATCCTTCTATTCCTCCATCTATATGCACCGTTCCATCCATGCACCCCCCAGACCTCCTTCCCTTCATCCTTCTATCCTTCCATCCAACAGACCATGTTCACCTCGTAGTCTGGTCTCTCACATACATTAAATAATAATCAGATCCTAATTCAAAAGAAAAACACGTACTGATAGTGGTGTCTGATAATCTTACCTGGCCCTGCAACAACATACGATACACTAGCAGTCCACACTAGCCCATACGTCACACCCTGCAAAGACTCCAACGGTAAAACATGCCAGGGATTCTTGATATACGAGTAGATGAGAAACTTGATCCCATAGCACCAGAGGCCACTGTATAACACAGCATCGTGGCCTACCCTTTTCACGATGTATGTCGCGAAAAAGAACATGAAGACCTCGGACAGAGAGTTGATGAGGACAATGAGGGTGAAGAGCACAGGGGTGCCTCCGATGTCTTGGAGAAACCAGAACAGAAATGAGAGTTTCAAGCTAAAAAAGAAAAGAATTAACCATATTAGTAGAAATAAAAAAAATTGCTTGTAAAAACTCAAAGGTATATTCATTAGAGCCATTTGATATTGGTTATGCGTGTTAGCGAGGGCAGACAACCAGGATCTGGAGACACAGGGAGGGGGGTGCACCGCAGGACGCCCCCCTGGATGGATCAGCTAGTGAGAAGTGGAGAGAGTATTTGACTCAGTAGGATGAAGCTTAAGATATTTGGACAAAATTCCATTTGAAATATGGCGCAACTAATATACAAAGGAACAGAGGGGGGCTACCCCGTAATCAATTGATAGACCCCTAACAATATCAACTGTAATTGCATCACACTAGTAGATGCTACACTGAAGCAACATCGAAGCATTATTCAAACAAATGAATCATATTTCGTTTTCGTTGCGATCCCGTAAACTGCGGGCTAACTGCCAAAGGTACGTTTAGTTTAGTCTGCTGCATTTTAGCCGTAATAAAGTAGCACGCGCGGGGAGCACCCTCTCATCGATGCGACCCGGGTTCAAGTCTCGCCGGGCTCGGTGTCGTATGTGATTTGGGTTGTTTGTTGGTTTTCTCCTGTGCTTCAAGGGTTTTTTCTCCGGGTTCTCTGTTTTTTTCTCCTTCCAAGAAAATCTACTCCTTAACTCAATTCGATCATTGAACGAGGGCCCGACAGGTTTGTCAGACACTGGCTAGTGCTACCCTCGTAAAAACAAACAAGGACAGATATATGTAAGCTCAAAGATTAAAGTCGTAGTCACATCTACTTAGTCACATCTACTTAAAACTAAGAGAAATATTCTTCTGTATCGAAAGTGCTGACTTCCTGAGTTGAAGTAGATGAAAAGCTCTTTCCTGTCAACGAAATCATATGCAGCCTTTCCAAGAGAGCCTCTAATCGTTAAGCCTCTTAATCGTTAAGGTGACTGCCTACTATAGTAAACAACAATCCATCAAAAAGGTTTCGAATTTCGATTTTTTAAGCCTGAAGTTAATGTCGTTTTCAACTCTGTGAATTTTTTTTTTTAGATATTTACGATTGGACACGAGTGCAGGAACAATTTTTTGAAGGATCCGAAAAGAAGCAATATTAAAAACATCCTTCGAAAATATTCAAATAGCTGGTAATCAAGCTTTTAATTTTATTGTTTTCAGGAATCCTTAATCATACAAATTTTTACAAATATAAGTAAAAAATAGAATATGTTGAAAAATATAATGAAAAGTATTTTTCTATTCCGGCTTCTTGTCCTTGACAATTTTTCGTCTAAAACGATTGCAAAAAAAGTATAACTACCGCTTTTTCTATAAGTAAAACTCGTGTCATTTCTTTCGATCCAAACTTTGTCAAAAGATTTCTTTTTCATGTATTCTTATAGGAAAATTATTCGCTGTTTTGAGCGGTTTTAGTGCGCGCACATATCGTGGGTTCAAATAATCGTGTCATCGTCGTTGCGTAGGAGCGTAGGAAAAAGCTGGGTTTTTTCTCGTCGGCAGCCACCTTAAGTAAAAAATAAGTACACATTCACAAGTGAAAATAAGTATTAGTCCTTCCCTACCTGTGCGAGAGACCACAGAAGAATAACACGAAAATAAACGCTGCGTTCTTCACATTACCAAACAACTTAAGCCCAAGAATACAGCCTTTAGCATCCGAGTCCACTTCCTTCTCGTTGTCCGACACAAACTTGAAAAACGCGGACACGCACAAATCAATCAGCATAGCCGCAGCGAATACATAAAATATTGGCACATAATTGATGTTGTCTGAGTATGGACAGTAGTGGAAGGCTGTAACGACAGCTCCTGCCACTAACGCTCCCGTTCCCCATCCCAGTGACCCAAACAGCCTCTGTTTTCCATATTCGTGTTCGCGTCCAGATAACAAAGTCAGGGTTCCACTGTCTGTTAACATTGGAGCCGGCGCTGCCACCATTTCGCCGAATATTATAAGAACTAATAAAATGATGAATATCTTTTTATTGTCGCGGATCCTGAAGTCGGTTTTTGGTTTTGGAGATTTAATTTTTTTGTTTTTGGTCATGATCGTTCGTGGTTGGCTCTCGACGTATTCGGTAACACGACCATCTTTATCGGGCGAAGTTCTATTTCCCTCTTCCTTCTTTTCGCGAACTTCGGTCGATTTTCCCGGGTTCTCAAAAGTCTCGAATAATTCAGCGAAGTCCTCGCCAGAAAACACTAAATTAGATTCTCGCTGTTTGATTTGTCTTTGATTATTATCTTGAATGTGAAGATTTTTATCTTCCCCTTTCAAATTTCCATTCCCCTTTTCTTTAAAATTTGAAGATCTTTTCTCGAGCTTTCGATACTCTGGGGCCATTTTGTTTTCTCCTATGCTTCTTGCTATGCTTTCACCAGCCGTAATGGCCTGATATCTTAAAGGATGACTGTTCAATTCACGTTTAAAATTCCGGTTCTTTAAAGTGTTCATTTGTACATCTAGACTCTTTGCGATACCGGGAATTGGTTCGCCTCTAGCTTCAACGGAAGAGGAGTTTTCAGGATAGCAAGGTAACTGGAATGGCGAGACTATACTCTGCGACCAATGTGCTATTAAACTAGCAAATATTGATAGCAGCAAAATCGTTTTGGGCTTGCGAAAATAGTCAGTGATGATCCCCCAAACGGGCGAGAACAGCATCTTTATAAACGGTCGTATACCAAGCAAAATCCCCGTCTCTCTCGCATTGAGCCACAATTGCTTGTAGTAGACTCCGAGGTATGGAAGGAACGCTCCAATCCCCATGAAGTAGAAGAAGAACGATAGCTTCGGAACGATCAGATCTTTATTGACTCTACTAAGTAATGCCGTCTTGCCGTCGGCTTCCAGCGGAGAAACTTCACTTGAAGTCTCTTTAGCCTTGCTTTCGGTTTTTCCTTCCTTCTCCGTCGCCATTTTTATCGCTTTTTTTCCTCAGTATCCTGAAATGAAATCTACTCCTGAAAACGTATCCTAAATCGGCGAAAAGACTTCGTTAATTCGACCTCATGATCATTTTCCAGATACTAGAATGATTGTTTTTAATACGCTAAGTAATCTTAGAGTCTGAAGGCGTTTATCAACTCTTTGGGTCTTCAATGACTAGAGCTTTAAAAATTATTCTGTCATGAAACGTAAGATCATGGCGGTTTCTTGGTTTGAAGAAGGGACTGATAATATCGTGTTGCGTCGGAGCTTTAATGTTACAGTCCCTGTTGTATACTGGGGCCGGTTCAAAGCCGTTTTAAAGGTACGAATGCAGCTGTCAGAGCTCGTCGCCTGATCACATAAATATCCAATAAGTTATTCAACTTCGCTGTTACGTGTTTCTCAACTGAGCATACAATCAGGGTAAACATTCATCGAATACAAAAGAACTATTTTTGAATTCAACCATCATTTGAGGAGGCTTAGAAAATATTGTTTGATTTTCAGTTTGATGTATCTAATATCAAAGCTGAATTGAACCTATAATTTCAAATGCTCATTTGAATTGCAAAATTCTGAATTGAGGATTTTTTCATGATTTTAGTTGTTGTCAAGGAAGTGTGGTTTGTGGTCAGTGAATCTGTCATCATGAATCTGAATAAGTACTTGTATAAAGTCATGAAATATTCTCTAGATTTAATATTTTATGTTCTATTTTCTTTGCGTAGAAATTGTTAAAAAGCTGACTTTAAACTTGAATATGTTTCAGCTTAATTCAAGCTTTTTTTTTCATTTTTAAAAACTTAATAATTACTTTAATAAATACTTTAAATATTGTTAAATAATGCATTGCTATATCATTTAAGATTCGATTTCTATTTGCTCTCTCTCTCTCTCTCTCTTTCATGAAAAGCAATTGTTTCTTTAGAATTGATGAAATTCTGAGTATAACAAAGTTTATTCATTTATTCCTTCATACATTCATTCATTCATCCATCCATCCATCCATCCATTCATTCATTCATTCTCTCTCTCCCTTTCTCCTTTCTTTCCATTTCCCTCTATCCTTCCCTATACTTCCTTCCATCTCTCTCACAGAGAAAATTACAGATTTTCTTCTGTTTACATACCATTTCTATGTCATAAGCCCTACAGCTTAGTTGAAATCAACGTATATCTAAACGAAGTTAAATCATGTTCATGTGTCAATCAATCAATCAATCGATATCTCTGAGTTCTCTCTTGTGTAAGTAATTAATTTTTCATTATTTTTTCTTGGTCTCTTTCTTTTCTTTTACGTCAGCTTCTTCTTTAATTCCAATTTTCCTCCCTTCATTTTGTTAATATTGTATATATCACATTGACTTTCGATTATATATAAGAGAAGATTCTTTTCGTATTCAAGCAGTGAACGCCAAAAACTATTTTCTTAAAGAAAGCCTGTTGTACAAGGCTAAAATCTTGTTTTCAGAAAGATTAACTTGTTTGAAGTGGAGATGACCGATGAAAGTGGAATCAAAATGTTAACCCAAAGCAAAGATTTGAATCGAAAATGAGGTTTAGGTCTTCACTTGCTTATTTCCCATACATTTTCTATAAAAAAGCCTGACAAAGCTACATCCTAACACAAATGCAACAAAACATCTTTGTACAATTGAAAATACCGCTTCAAACAGGCATTTTATCATAGTACATCAGTTTCTAACTGTTTAAAAAAGGTTTTGCATGTTAACCCAAAACGAAAATTGGGATCAAAACTCATACGAAAGTCTAGTTTTTGGCGCTTTTTGCCATTATTGCTCATTATTGAAAAAAATTCCTCTTAACAAGATTAGTGGTAAAAGAGTATGAAGCACTTTGTAAAGCCGTATGTAAGCAGACTCAGTATTTTTAAGCTCTCCCTGAGATTCAGTTGTCATCGTCCCTTCTAAATAGGCCGTTTGCATCATGGTGTCATTTTACTACCACTATCAACTCAAACCAGCTGGTCTGAAAGAGTGATGTAGAAATGGACTCACTGCAAAACTAAGTTGTAATGAAGCCTGCAATAATTTTGAACAGCGAAACATAGAAACCTGTCCATCATTGCAATAAAAATATAATAAAACTCACTAGATTTTTTTTGTGTTACTGTTATAAGCCTCTTATAAGCAACGTTTTTTTGTTTTTTTTCCATTTGGTGGCCTGGAAACCCATAATTTCAATAGGAAAATAAACAGTGACACCTCAGTTCAGTAAATTTTCTTAGATCATCTGGAAAAGCTTCTCGAGTTTTCTTTCTTTTCTTTCTTTTTTTAAATTTGTATTCCCTCATGAGTATCTCATATAGGAACAGATGGAAGAAGAGGTATTCTATGAACTTGTGACTTCCGCATGCAATTTAATTTATTCAAATACTTCGAATAAAACTATCTCAGTCTAGTAGTCTATTATCAGTAACGAATATCCGCCACAATCAATTAGTCTTGCAATGACAAAATTGTATTCTTCAAACCAGGAAATTAAATTTTCCGTTTGAAAATATTTTGCTTTATATCGATCTCAGTGAGGAAGTATACTGAAGATAATGAAGGGAACATATAGTGAAGTTGAACAAAACGAAAATTACTAAAACAAGAATAAAATTGAACAAACGCGTTGGAAATAGACATTTTAAAGGAGGCTTTTGGTAGCCGTGGTAACAGGAATAGTTAAGGAAAGAAAAAGTAATTAATGGTGTGTTTTGATTGTACCATTATAACGAAATGGCTTGATTGAAAGTTATAAATAGAAATGGAAGAAATTGGGTTGAAAAGGGGGATGGAGGTTCCCTACAGGGGCAAATTGATTGCTCTTATCAACACTATATGTGTCAGTAAGAAAGAAACAAAACTGAGACAAAAAAAATGACTGACTATATAGACTATGGTCTATAGTGGTCTGTCTGTCACACATCCTTTTTGAATTCAAGGTTGAATCTCACTTTCTCTCGATGACAAAATTGACAGCGATCTGAACTCATGTATACCCTGCCGTCAGAACGAGAATAAATAACACTCTAGGGTGTTAAGAAACAGAAATCGATATGCGTTCTCGTTTGTCAAACAAGAAAAGGGATGGGAAAACGGACCAATGAAATCAAAAGAAATGAAAAAAGAAGGTTAGTAGAAAAGGAAAAAGAAGTAAAAAATAAACCTGCCTAAGAATAAAGGAAGCAAGGAAGCAAGGAAGCAAGGAAGCAAGGAAGCAAGGAAGCAAGGAAGCAAGGAAGCAAGGAAGCAAGGAAGCAAGGAGCAAGGAAGCAAGGAAGCAAGGAAGCAAGGAAGCAAGGAAGCAAGGAAGCAAGGAAGCAAGGAAGCAAGGAAGCAAGGAAGCAAGGAAGCAAGGAAGCAAGGAAGCAAGGAAGCAAGGAAGCAAGGAAGCAAGGAAGCAAGGAAGCAAGGAAGCAAGGAAGCAAGGAAGCAAGGAAGCAAGGAAGCAAGGAAGCAAGGAAGCAAGGAAGCAAGGAAGCAGGAAGCAAGGAAGCAAGCAAGCAAGCAAGGAAGCAAGCAAGCAAGGAAGCAAGCAAGCAGGAAGCAAGCAAGCAAGGAAGCAAGCAAGCAAGCAAGCAAGGAAGCAAGGAAGCAAGGAAGCAAGGAAGCAAGGAAGCACGGAAGCAAGCAAGCAAGCAAGCAAGCAAGCAAGCAAGCAAGCAAGCAAGCAAGCAAGCAAGCAAGCAAGCAAGGAATATCATGCAATGACAAAGTAAATTCAAGTAATTTTTATTAACTTTATGTTTACAAAAGAAGGTACCTAAAAAAACTACCGGTCACATGACTTCCACTTTTTGTAAGAATATTTTATCACGGTTTTCGTCACAGAAATCACGTGACCAACTACTTTTCTAACGAAAGATAAAACATTTGAATAAGTTAAAACAATTATACTGCAAACATTTTCCATACTATTTTACAGCTCATTCTATACAGGAATACTCGAAAAGATATTCCTTGTCGAATATTTTTGGGGAAAAAATTTGGAATCCAATATTTAACAATTAGTGAATATCGGGGAATATTTATCGAGACGCGAGTCTTCCCGATATTCACTGAGGCTGAGGCAAATAATCGTTTTAGTATAAATACACAAGTGATTCTTTCAAAAAAAACAATAAAAAAAAAAGGAAAAAAGGAAGATAAAAGACATTTTTTCCCGGTAAAAGCAACAAAGCGGCTGGTCGCCATTTTGGATTATCGCTGGAGGTGATTATCGTGTGATAGTGTGAGTTTCTCGACCAAACAGCGCTAGAGATTTTCAAAAATCACCTGTGTATTTTTTCTAATATAGCGTATGCTGTATTGACTAAGACCAGTCTTTTTCGACATTCATCGACCGCGCGAGGAATGGAGACGTTTGATCCTGATTTAATTCATTTTTATAACTTAAATTCAATTCTTCACTGATAAGCAAAGCTTATCACTCATGTTTGCCAAATATATTTGTATTGCGAGCACTGTGAGCTTTTGCGCGACAACTACAAGCAATATATTTTTTACTCAATGCAAATTGTAAGACTTTCATAAAAATCTCTTTGTAACGTTTTCTCGTAATTGGGATTCCTGTGGTATGGAAAATTGGTCTTTCTATTATTTATAATTGGCGGTCATTTTCAGACAGGGATTTTAACAAAGAGATTTTTATGGAAAGAATATAAGAAAATTAGAAGAATTTTCTATACTAAATTAGAGATCCTAAAATGGTTTAACAAAAAACCATCAGAGCAAAAGAGCACAAGGTCAAACGAGGGTCAAACGAGGGTCAAACGAGGGTCAAACGAGGGTCAAACGAGGGTCAAACGAGGGTCAAACGAGGGTCAAACGAGGGTCAAACGAGGGTCAAACGAGGGTCAAACGAGGGTCAAACGAAGCATTATGGACCTCAAATAGTTAGCATTGCAATCGTTGCTTTCTAGTTTAGACATTTTAACATTAAAACTGTTAAAACTGTATCCTTTTTCACGAATTTTGTGCTTTCCGTTTAATTGTATGATGTCCATGATGCTACTTTTTCCCCCCGTGGCATTTCCTAAATCTGTTGCTTTTTTCCTCGGATGTTGCAGGTGAAACAAGAGATATAAAGGTATCGGTGGCCATGTTGGATGACATGAGCAATAAAAAGCCTCTAGTCATCCAATATGGCGGCATAATTTGATGTGAATGTCCAAAGAGTTATTGAAAATTTCCCCGAGTAATAATCTCTTTTCACTCCGATTTAAGAATAAAGATCGGAAAGATGTTGACCTCTCGATAACCGACCGCTATAAAATCGACCATTTTACATTGTACATCAATGCTATACTACTGTAGTGTGTTGACCTCAAAGGAACAACGAACCTTTTAAAGTCGACCACCATAACCGATCGCGTTTCTTAGTATGTATGAGACTAATGACAAGAGCGCATAAAATGCCCCAAAATTTTAAATTTCTAAGTAAATAGTTAAGATTATTGTTCAATTTTATTTCTGTAATTTATGTTCGTCGCATTAAAATTATTAATTACCTAAAAAGAGAAAAAAAAGTTATTAAAATAATGCAGAACTGTATCACAAAGTTGTTTTCCCCGCGCGAAAACAAATATATAACAAAAATGTTCGTTTACTGAGATATCAAACATGGTGCATTGTGGTCTAACTTGAGTACGAACTTATTTAATTCATCATGCCTTATATGGTGTTGTTGCTACCCAAGCTAAACCACAATGCACCATGTTTGCTATCTCATTAACGAACCTTTTTATTATATATTTGTTTTCGCGCGGGAAGACCTCCTGCTTTAGTATCGAACGAATAAAAAAAGCTGTGTACGTGCTTGCGAAGACCAATATGTTTTAAATTTAGATTAGTCACAACGTAGCTTAATACACTCTTTCGACCACTCACAGCAAAGCGTAAAATACACCCCTTGGAAAAGGGTGTGACCATAAAGATACCTTAGTTTATCAGTTAAAGATAACATAATAGTATCTCAAAATTACCATTCTTTTCAATGCTTCGCGAGACAACAGTCCCGAAAGGTAAATTGGGCGATATACTTCCGTCAATCAAAGAAATTTGTCCGATACCTTCATATTCTCTGATCATGATTGGTGGCAGTGTATTGTCCTATTTCATTGTGGCGACTGTTGTCTTGATAAGCGCGTAGCAGTGAAAAGAATGGTGGTTATCGTTCAAAATTTGAGTGTCATTTCTTGTTGGTAGTGCTTAGAGAAGGTTTCGTATATATGACTGTGCAAAGCTGAAGGCACTCACAAGGGTCGTGACACGGCAAGGCATATGCCAGACCAAACGCATGCATGGTTGTATAATTTACTCTCCTTCCAATCAAATACCCGGAACACGGCATAAACACAGCGTGAACACGGTCACGGCACTGTCAGACCAATCACCTTGCGCGAGAAAACAACCAGCCAATCAAAATTCTAAAAAACATCACGGTCACGGCACGGCACGCTTAAGGCACCGAGCTTTTCACAGTCATGGGAAAACTGCTTTCTTACGAGCATGCCTTTCGCTCGTTTTTTATAGGATGCATAACAGTGGTATTTCTATACTATAAACACTTACCATTATTAAGGAAAAGCCGGTTGCATCGGTTGTACGAAGTAGCTAGCTCCATCATTTCTGGTGGGAATCATACCAGCTGATCCCTGAAATAAATAATACAATTCATTATCAGAATATATTAAAAATATTCAAGTTTGTCATATGCACAATCAAAGGTGGACGTCGAAGTATGTAATATTAGATTTTATTATATAATTACCAATGAAATATCTATTTTTCTCTACTTCGAAAAATTGATATCTTCACACGTGAAAATACCATGTTATTTTCACGTGTGAAAATAACACCATTGCGATGGCTATTCAAAAATACAAGGAAAGAATTGCCTGAAAAAGCCAAAACATACTTCATTGATAATTATATAATAAACAGAATATTACATGGCCGCTTGGAGATACGAAATTTATCTTCTCGTGTTGAAAATCTATCACTCGTTCGCTGCGCTCACTTGTGAAAGATCTTTTCAACACTCGAAGATAAATGTCGTATCTCCGCGCGCCCATGTAATATCCTCTATATAACGAGGAGATTGATTGCCCAATTCACAGAGAAGTCAAAGCAGACGTAGAGATCCTGGGGGTTGAACCGTGGACCTAATGCTATGAAGGCCACGTACTAACCAACTGAACTACGCCTGCTGCTAATTAATATTAGAACAAATACCATATCCGTTAAAAAAACGTTGGTCAAAATTGCAAAAATGTGCACAAATTCACCATTTTCCATACATCGGTTCACTGGTCAAACACAAAGCGCTCAATCGAGGCGCCAAGGTACTTTCAAAAGATTATTCAATTTTGAACCTTGCAACCTCGACTAAATGCTTAACTTTGTGTTTGACCAGTGAACCGATGTGTGGAAAATGATGAGGTAGTAAGTTCAGTAGTCCTTATCAGATCGTAGACCTACAAAACTTTGGACTTATTTATACGATTTTGTAAGTTAACTTTTTTACGGATATATGGTATCATTCTCGTACCCAGACCCTTGTCACCAAGAAAGATGAGAAGGCTTGGGGTACGAGTATGATATGGTATGCACTATAGCTGGACTTTTCGTTACCTCGCCCATTTTTGTCTTTGCGAATTCGATTCTTATCCCTCCCTTTTCTGAATTAGGTGGGACGTACCTGGATAAACAAAACAACACAATACAATGGACGTTAAGATAAGTCAATACGAACTGAATAATATTTATATTATTCATAAACTACAGCAAAAAAGACTAAAAAGCATCAAAAATGATCTTTTTATTTGGGAATATAAAAAGTTGAAGTTAAAGCTCCTTTGGGTAGAACAGGGGAGAAATGATATTGAATATAAAAGGGTTTTTATTATATGGCAAGGTATTTTCATGAACAGCTATAATAATAATGAGTCAGTTAGCGATCCATAACTTATGGTGCGGACCTCGCACTCGGTTAATAAGAGATATGTATGGAAAAAAATATTTGAGTTACAAGCTGCCCATCGCATTTTCTCCTTACTTACGGTGCGGACCTCGCACTCGGTTAATAAGAGATATGTATGGGAAAAAATATTTGGGTTACAAGCTGCCCATCGCATTTTCTCCTTACTTACGGTGCGGACCTCGCACTCGGTTAATAAGAGATATATATGGAAAAAATATGTTGGGTAACAAGCTGCCCATCGTATTTTTTCTTTACAAATATCAAGAAAAAATATTCAATTTTAACCATTTTTGGAATCGTAGGGAAAATATTCTTCTTACCCTTGAAACGTATGCATTGCCTGAGTAGCTACTATTTCGTTCATAAACTCGACGAAACAAACTGGCGAATTTCCTTTATTGTGCATTTTTAGTTTAATAAAACCCGGAAATCTGTTTGGATAAAAAATAAAAAATAAATTATTTAAAATAGATATATAAAAAAACATAAAAAAATAGAAACAAATGTGTACCGTTTTCTTACTTCGTGTACTAAACCAAGGAAATGATCTTAGTATACATCTTTATCTTGGGCATAAGGTTTCCTTATTTCAGACGACGTGTCATTCCCTTGAGTATCATTTCTTTGTTTAACGGTTGTGCATGAGAAGACACATGAATATGGATACAACTGAAACAAAGAATCTTATTCACAAGAGAATGACACGTGGTCTGAAATGGGAAAATATTACGCCCAAGATACACGTGACGTCATAGCCGCCATTTTGAATTTAAAAAAAAACATTTGGTCCTTGTTTTCTTTTTAAGTTTTTTTTATAGGTTACATCAACCAACATGGTGGCCATTTTGCCTATTATCTTCTCATCAGTTTTTCTTACCTTGAAAAAAAGTGAATTAATTCTGTCTCTGTGCAATTCTTCCCCAAGTTAGCGACGAACAAAGTACTACAGGGAGGGTTGGCTGCTGCTATTGCGGCGGCGGCCATGTGTTGTAAAGTGTGGGCACTTGGGGTGGGGGGTAGGGGTGAATGTAGAGGAGAGGGTAGGGGGGATGGTATTGATGAGAAGGGGTGATGCTGAAACGAAATGATTAAACAACATTAATATAGGGGACGGTAAAAATTAAATGAATTTAAGCACAAATGTTTACCGCTGATCGAGACAACACAGAGGTGACAGGGAAATCAGACAATTGCTGGTTTGCAGTCATTCTCAAGAGAGTGAAATAACGAAAGACACGGCGGCCATGTTGGAGGATATAGCAAAAGTCCAACAACTACCGTTAATCATATATGTATTTGTTCTTTACCTCTCATACTCTGATTGACGGCAATGAATTGTCTGATTTTCCTGTTGCAATAGACCTATCCCGAATTCGCTTGACTGACCACGAAATTCGAAAAGCGAATTCGGGATAGGTCTTGTGACTGACGTCATGAGTTTTATCGGAAGTGATTATTGAAAGACATATATGTTTACATAGAACAAAGACCAATTGATTCATGTAATAATTTAACAATTAACCTGTCATATGAGTTAAGTAAGTGGACACGAGCCACGTTTAGCATAGTTCAAGTTTGCAAGCAGCTAGACAAGGTATGATTTTACTTGTATTATTATTTTAGGAACTATTGTATTTTCTTTAAGATCTATCGCGATTATTGTATGATTGCATGTATGTACGATTGTCAGTAAGATTAGTTAGCAATTTATTTCTTTTGATCTATTATAGTTTTACGATTGATTTAACGACAAAGATTAAAAGAGATCAAGGGATCTAAAGTGTCTAGTCCGATCGATCCGTAAAATAGCCTAGCCATAACTGCGACAGTTACAGGTCTATTGTTTTCTCGATCAACGCTTAGAAATGGAAACAACGGTAAGATAACTGGTTGCCCAATTACAATACAGGACAGCGACCCGTCACACGGTCACGGCACCCAACGTCCAAGCTACAAATGATTTAAGGCCGATTTTTCCCCTTTTTCAATTCAACTGTCGCGCGCATCATCCTTAGGCCAAATTTTAGTTGTCACGAGCAAATTGTACGTACGTGCGCTGTTTATGGTCAATTTACACGAAACAAGTCGTGTGGACAGCTTGTTACTCAAGACCGGTTATGAGGAAAAATCGTACCGTGTAAATCGGCCTTAATCCTTACATCATCAAATTGAGACTCATAGACCCCTTGCGGCCCGTCGGAAATCAGTTCGACATAGGTCCCAATTCTCAGCTAGGAGATCAATTATTTTGTTTTGCCCTCCAAATTGAGCTGCTTTGACGTCACATGCAAGATGTCTATAGTCGAGGTCTCTAAGGCGAATTTTTTAAATATCATGTGATAAGTCACGTGTCATGTCACAACATAAAAATCCACACGACATGTAGAATAACCTATCACGTCACGCGTGACATGACACGTGACAACTTTTGCGTGACATATGTTACCCAGGCTACTCCGGTTTATTCTTTATCAGTTAAAAAAGTATTACTATATTAGGAATATTCTAATTATAGATGATCACACGTGACAGTGCAATGTCTATATAAGGTGCGTACCTGGATTTGAAGTGCAGTGGGGTGGTGGGCAAAGTTGTGCTGCGCAACTTGCTGCGCTACCGCAGCGTTCATTATGTCGTTGATGAGTGGACTAGAGAAACAACATTAGGACCAAGAGTTACTAGAGTGGGATACCTGTGGTACGTGCCAAGAGTGGTCAGCTCAAGCGAGGAAGAAGGTGCATATTATTGGAATCTTTATTTTATCAATTTAGTTTTTTCAAAGGGGTACTTGGACGTATATTAGAGGATTTTTGAAAAATCTTTAATATTGGGTTTAAGAAGCTGAACATTTCCAGAAATAAAGTCGAATAAATAAATAATTTTCAAAAATCTTCTAATATACGCCCAAGTACCCCTTTAATTGTCATTGATTATTTTAATGTTAGATGGAACTAGACAAAGATTAAGCAGCTTTACCTCTGTATTATACTCTTTGACTCCCTATCCCCACCCTCCCCACCCCTCCCCTCCGCTCTCCACACGCCATCGTTTATAATATACATTTTAGTTACTTCCGTTGGGATTGAGTGAGGGGTGTGCGGAGGATAGAACAAGAGATTCGATTGTAATTTATTAATATATCTATTGACAACGTGTGTCTAGACACAGGGATCCCAACTAAAGCTAAAGGTACTCACTCACCCCTGGTAAGAAAGATTTGGCTCCTGCACGGGGAAAAAACTGGTACCAAAATAGTCTGGCGTCACTGAAAAGTTGAAAATAATGAAGGAGAAAATAAGGTAAATGAAAAGCATAAAAAACTTGGAATAAAGTAAAAAAAATAAATTTACACGTAAAACGAAGGAATAAAACTAGCGTCAATGGTATTTGCTAAAGAAGCAGAAAACAGGGCGGCCAGACAAAAAATATAATATTAGCAGGTCGGACAGATAGACAGACAGACAGACAGACAGACAGACAGACAGACAGACAGACAGACAGACAGATGGACGGACAGACAGACAAACAGACCGACAGACAGACAGACAGAGCGACACGTGCACACTGTAATACTTACTGACTGGTTCTTGGTGTGGGGTGTACGGCATCCCGGATGTCAAGACAGAATTCTTGTTTGCTGGTTTGTTGCCTTTGGTGTTGGACTTAGCAAATTCTAGTCTGAGGGTCTGAGACACGTCCGGATCAAACCGAACACCCTGGGGGCAAATGAAAAAACAAGTAGATTAGCCAGACATTTCAAACAGAGATATTGTTCATTGCACAGTGCTTCAAATGAATGAATCCCATGAATCTCAATAGACAAACATTACCCATCATGTGCTATCAAGCATCAGGATCAAGCATAGAGTATTTTATGGTCCGGTGTCAATCAACTGAATGAATCACATTACCAGCCTACAATGACAGGCAAACACTGCCCGTCATGTACTATCAACCAAAGAGTATTTTATTGCACGGTGTCAATTCACGTAACGAAGTAGCTGAATCAATCTCATTATATTAACCTTCAATAAAAGACAAACACTGACAGCCATGTGCTTGATAGCCAGCGTAGGGAACAAAACAAGGAGTGGAAAATGTTTTTTTTTTTAATGTATCTAATTGACTGTCAGTGCTATCTTCTCGAAAGAACACACGTAGCCAAATCATACCTGTAGTTCTTCTTTAGCCTTTTCAGCGTCAGTTTTTTCTTCGAAGGTTACGAATGCTACCGGCTATGCAAACAAAGATGAATATGATGATTAACAGTGTTGGCACATTCTTCATGCTATTCCCCATCGACCGAACCCTCTCCGCAATTTGCAAAGCCGAGAATTTATAATGTATATAGTTGATTATTAATTGGCTGGAAATTCTCAAGTCTATAACATCCAGCTGATCTTAAATAGTGATGTAGAAATAACATCTCTGCAAAACTGTCGTGTCATGAAGGTTGCAAAATTGACCTGCGAAAATAAAATAAAAACCAGGACCCCATTGGGAAACAAATATAAAACTCATGAATTGTGGTTTCACTGTTATCACGCGCGTATTAGCAGCGTTTTCTTTAATTTTTTTCTTCTTTTTTTTCATTTGATGACCTGGAATCGAAATCCGTGATTTCAAAACATATCAGTTTTGCAAATTTTCATATCAGCTGGATGATATATTCTAAATAACTAGAATAAAGCTTAGATAGTGCCTGCGTTCCTCGAGATCAGCGTACTAGTTAACTGACCAGTAGGAGCACGGGCTCTAAAGGCGAGGTTTGTATGCAATGGAACCTTTATCACACGGCGGCCATGTTTATTCTCATGAGAATAAAAACCTTTAATTGTTTCCCCAGCATAAATTAATTCTCAAGCGCTTGAATTTGAGGCTACGCGTGGTGGAATCTATTACTCAATTCAACATGGCTGCCGCGTGAATAAGGCCCGTATTTTAAAAGTAAATATGATTTTGAATACACGATGCATGCAAGCGCGGACTTGAGAAGAAGCTTTCATTAAAAGTATTTTATCCTCAGTTAATTTTATATTAAGAGAGATTATATAGACTAAACGTCAGAGGAGTAGCCTTATTTACTGTATTCTTCTCCATGCCAGGGAATAGTGGTATTTCAGCGACTGGGTTTCCCGTGTTTACCGAAAGGAAGTAGCGTAGCCTCCATCGACCCAGCCTCTCCTTCGGTTAATGCACGACACAGGCAATCCAATCGCTGAATACTCCCATTCCCTGTAGAAGAACGTCGTACGTTATTAGGAAACTTAGCTTACGTATGTATACTTACAGAAATTTTGCCCTGCAGAGGATTTCAGGGAAAAATGAAAGAAAATATTAATGAGAATTATTTTAAAATTAAAAGAAGGCTATCTACAAGGTAGACAGACGTTTTTAAAAATCGATTAAAGTAGATTATAAAGATGAGCGAAATTGAGAACAAAACTGAAGCTTAAAAATGAAAACTTAGAAGAAGCCCTTATGATGCCCATGACCATGTTCTAGGGTCCACTGTCTGTTCCCCATCAGATGAGAGTTTTAGCTCGTTATTAACTTTCGATATCTCAAAGTATCCCAAATATCAATGCCCCCTCAGTCACCTACACCACCCCCCACTTCCTCCCTCCCCACCCCACCCCACCCAGCTCATGCATCCCACCCCTCCCAACTCACCCCACCCCTCCCATCTCATCCCCCACCCCTCCCATCTCATCCCCCACCCTTCCCACCTCACCCCACCCCACCCCACCCAGCTCATGCATCCCACCCCTCCCAACTCACCCCACCCCTCCCATCTCATCCCCCACCCTTCCCACCTCACCTCACCTCACCCCACCACCATCACCATCAAGTGTACAATTAAATGTAGATATTGAACTTTATGGTTTCTGGGTAACAGTATTTCCTTATTCCCAGTCTCCTCACTCATCACACCACAGGACTCCCATTGATATTTTTGCGCCTATGTAATTGAGTTTGAGGTTACCTGTTTATCTGTGAGTTTTAATAGTGATCCTTCGTAGCCCTAAAACCAAATAACATCAACATTAAGTTTATTCGTTTGATGACATCATAGCGGCCATCTTGGTTGAAGTTAACGAAAGATTTATCAATGGATTATTTTGTTATATTTCACCCCCTTTAATTGGAATGATTGAAAACCAGCAATATTAAATGAGAACTTGAAAACGTGTGGTAAGCAATAAAATCAAATAGACCCTTTTTGAATTCGTAAAATACAGCGTTATGCTCTTTGATTACAGACTCATTTACTCAAGGTTAGCCTCAAAAAATATTCACAAAAGCTATGAAGTAAAGAATGCTATAAATACAACAGCACAAACAATTTGAAATTCCGCGGACCTTAATTGGAACACACGAATATTATATTTTACATGACAAACTCACGGAGGCCAAGCCTAAGTAACAGAGAGCTTGAGACTGGATTATAGCTTTGAATTGGCAGAACAAACAAATATGGCTACAAACGGTATCTGTAGTATTAAGCCTGCCTCCCTATTTTTATCATTACCACAACCAATATCAATAGTGCGGCAGATGGGAAAACATATTCACATACACTGTAATGGCATGAGTCTCTTTCAAAGTAATTCAAACTAAAAAATTCAAAAGTTTTTTAACTGTTCCGCGACTTTCGACTGAATGGCTTCCGTAAAACACAAAAATGCTCAAATTTCATAATCAACGACTCCTATTTTCATTTTCGTTTTCATTTTCATTTTTCCTCTTGTATTCTTTCTCCGTGTTTACTTTTTTTTTTTTGATTTATTTATTTATTTATTTTAAGAATCTTATATATACATTGAATATAGGTTGCCGATTCAATTTTCCTCGATCCTAAACACTCGAAGTAATGCAACTAAATTCAATGTTTTATTTTATTTTATTTTTTTTCTGATTCTAACTTTAAAACACCGATATGTATTTTGATTAATTCATTTGTTTTTACACGTTAATTATGGTAACGCGCACGTTTGAATCAAAACTAGATAGATTAAATGTAACTGAATTATTAAGACCTCGTCATTCGAATGGAGTTTCTCCGACTGCGAGTGCGCTAAGACTCTATAGCATTGGGACAAATAATTAAACAATGAACTATAGCTACACAACTATTATCATTGATGTGTCATTCCACCTGCTATCAAACTGACAGCTAGAAATTGCTGTGCTTCTCAGAAAATACCCTTGAAACGACTACAAAGAACTAATTATATCTTAGTCAACATTTTCTCACTGTTACAACGCATATTTTTTAAGTATGTCAGAGAAAAAATTCCTAAATTTTCTAGCTCAATTCCATTGTTATTTCATGTTATTCTTTTGCGTGGAAATAAATCGTTCAAGGCTTAAAACCAGCATTGTCTTAGGCAACGTTTTCAGTAATAAATGTTTTTTCGTGAGAAATTAAGGCTGTCCACGCCAAGTCACTCTGCCATCCACGGACAAATTAGAATGATAAGAAATACGAGAATTAATTCCGATAGATACTTCTTAATTATGGAGATTGCTTTTCTCTTGAAGTAGATATAAAGCGAGCTGTTGTCTTACAAAAGGAGGCGAGCCAACCTTAGAGATACGTAGATATCGGCACAGCTTCAAATCGGCAGATTCAAAAATTATGCATTACTTAATCTTCGAACTTCTCCTTCTCTCTCTCTTCTTTTCTTTTCTTTTTCTTTTTCTTTTAGTTCATCAAAATCGAAACAAACTGGATATCGCCAGTTTACGAAATCTATTTATTTTTCCTTTTCATGTCTTTCGTTCCAAAAGAGAAACATATAACAACAAATCCTATACTTGACTAATCTTTCAATATCGCAAAAACTTTAAGCACATTCATTGTGCTTTGAGAAAGCTTAAGAGGTAGGACTCCACCGCCGTTTCCTGCAAACGTTCGCTCGAAAAATATTGTTACTTCATCAATAAGAATGCGTTTACCTCTTATCTTCCGGTAAGCAGTTTTTGGTGGCGTATAGGTTGCGGAGTCAATTTTTGGTTGTCTCCCAGTCTAGCAAGTTGTAATTCAAGAAGTCGAGTTTAATGTTTATTTTGTTCGTTTTTCAATATTTACCGTTATTTATGCTTTTGATATTTATTTTGTTATCCAAGTACCTGATAAGATATCTCATTTTTCGTAACCATTTTTATCCAGACAATTTGTAAAAGTTTGACGATGTTTTAACTAAACTCATAACGGAATTGTAATAAGATGAGGCTACAGATCATCTATAGCTATCTTGATATGTCCTCGCAAATTCTCAGTCTGTTGGAAGATACACTTGACTAAATTATGCACATAGTTGGAAAAGATTAGCCTTTGAAGTGAAGACAAACCAAATCCACACACCAGCAGTTTTAAATAAAAATAAATAAATAAAAAATTACTAGCTATGAAACGAATGTCCAATGTCAGTTACATAGAAAAGGAATTGTGTCATATTGTAGCTTCCAGATCGATTTTTCTTAAGCCAAAGATAAAAAATTTCGAGCTTCAAAACTTTTCACTCCGTGGGCGTTGTTCGTGTTTATGTTTACTTCACATTTGTTGATCTTAAAAGGAGTGACTGACCACATCTATGTATTTCAAAAACAGCACGGAACCTGTTGTTAAGTCCGAAACTTCAAAGAATTTTCTTTCAGAACCTCGTCAGAACATTGCCTTCACGTAGGTAAAGTCAAAAGATGCCATATCGAGTTATTGAAAAGAACGTAATAGAAAGTTTTCGAAAGTTTTCGTGTGTTTAGTAGGTAATTACGAGAAAATTGTGCAAAATTTGCAACTAATTTCGACAATGACGATAACGTAGCTTAAAAGATTCAAATTCATGCTTTTAACATTGGATTTGAACGTCAGTAAAACTAATCTCTGGAGCTGTTTTTATGCCACTAATATAACTAAATCCTGTACACTAAGTTCACACTTTATATTGGATTAGGAAAAGATTATTTTTGGAGCGTAAGTGGAGCAGGAAGATGTTGCTATGCATCGTTTAACACTTTGCACAAACAACAGCTTAGTTATGTTATTTCTTTGTTCTAAACAACGTCACAAAGCTGCAGCACTTTCAAATATTCCAAAATCTTTTCATGCCGGATATTCGACACAAAATTATCCTCATTCGGGATAGACAACTTTGAATTTATTCGGAAAATTTGAGTTCCACACTAATTTTCCTTTGCTATTTTGAATCATAAAACTTAGCAAAGAAGCTTTTTATTTTTTAGAGTCACCTGTGATCATAATTTACAAAAACAATTAATGGATTTTTGGTTTTTAATATTTGTATTTTAACTTCCAAATACGATAGCAAAGTTGGGGAAAATCTTTGGAAAAGTGAAAATTTTTTTCTATGAATGTAGCTATTAAAGTTCGCCCCAAGAAGCATTAAAAAGTTCAAAGAAATTGTATTCCTGTATGTCTTGGGCATATTCATGGTTTTTTCAATTGTGTTATCCTATTGTTTGAGTGTTTTTGCATGAATCATTTTTTTGGTTGAACACTGATATTTTCAATAGACCGCTGTAGTGGTTTTTTACTTGCTCGAACATATAAAACGCCAAGAGCTTGTCACACTTGTAGTCATTGAAGTTCAAGAGCTCTATCATTCCACTGTCACAGGAAATACTTAACACTACATTCCCGAAAGGAAAGCACGAAAATAATATCAAGTGAAAATCCGTTTAATGGAATTCGAAATTCAATGAAAATTAGCTGTTGACAGCATTAACGATTTAGGAACTCAATTCTATCGACAAGACGAAAAATTTATATAAAATTCCAATTAAAGTCTAACAGTCCGTGAAGGGAAAATCAATCATGTGTTGATACCGGCATTTTAAGCTCGAGAGAGCTATATATCATTTCGGCTTCGAGGAAACCGGGTTTTTTCCGAATTCCGATTTTTATGCAAACATTAACATTTGCTTAATTGTAGTGTAAGCGTTAAAGCCAGACTTTTTGTTGTGATGTTTGCATTAATAATGACTTTAACAGTTTAGCAATCTTGCTTCCTACAATAATAACGCGACCTTATATTACCTTTCAGTAAATTTTTTTTTTTTTGATATAAAAATTAAAAGCAGGAGTATTCGAGCTTCTAAGCGCACCTATTCCTCGTATTTTTTTAAATATTTTAAAGCCTCCTGTCTCAAAGACAAACTCGTTAATGTAGACTACATTTAAAACGAGAGAATTAACTGTTTAAGTATTCTGAAATATTCATGAAAATTTATCCGTTGATGTACTCTAAGCCAAGAAGTAAACGATTTGACCTTGCAATATAATATCTGGATAGCATCGAAAGCTATCTTTAGATCACTTACAAATCATTTAACACGTAAAATCGAGAAGATGAGTACGAAGATAAAGAGCTTGAACTTCATTTCTTACTAATTCATAAAATTTTAATGGCCCATCGAACGAGCTTTCCAATGAAGTCGGAATTTCAAGGACCAGTAAGCTAGCTATAATATTGACATATTATACTCGATAGATGTACCTTATATCCACGGAAAAGTAGATAAACTTCGCGAGGTTTTACATCGGGAGGCAAGCCACTGACAAATAGGGTCCGAACCTAGAAAATATTAATATAAAATGTAAACATTGACCGCACAAGGGCGTGAGAGGTAAGCTATAATTGTCTAGAAAATTTCTTTAAATGCTTAAAGTGCTTAAAATTTACCAACCTCTTCCTCTTGGGTAGTTTTGGTGTCCATGGCTATAGAATGGTTACCGTTTTCCTGCATTTATAAGTTAGCTTTAAGTTAAGGGTGAATTATTAGTGTTCGTGCTAAGGCGAGTGCTGACGGTGTCTAGTGCAGTTAGTAGAGTTCCGCGAACTTCATACAAACATTCTAAAACATTGGGCTTCGTTTATTCTCAACAGCTGCGAATAGACGAACAGGTAATGCGTGACGTAATTGACTAATTCCTCCCGAGTGACATTCCATTGCTTGCACCCCCGACGGGGCACTGTCGTTGCTATGGTTTCCGACTTCAAAAAACAGCGGGGGTCTGGGAACTAATTTTAAAAATACTCCAAAACGAGGCTCCCTTTTCCCACTTCAATTTTTTTCTTCCTTAAAACAAAAATTCAAACGCTTTTTAAACCATCGCTAGAATTCGACAGAAAATGAGTAATGTTTTAAGGCACAAAAAGGCTTAAAATGGCAGACGTGCAGAAGTTTTTTCAAGTGTTCGCCACACGCCAGGGAACTCAATTAAAGAATTCCAAGCCATCACGCAAACGTCATGACCTTGGATAAAAAATTGCTAAAGAGTCAAATACTTCTCATTAGAGTCTAAAAAATCGTACTTCGTACAAAATGAAATTCAACAGTTTATTGATTTCAGAAAAAATATATGGCGACAAAATTATATCGAGGCTTCAACAAAAAAGAAAATTAATTTTGATTTTTGTATCTCCGCGTAGGATTGTGATCGAACTTTGATAAGAGAATTAATTAAAAACGAAGAGTAAATATTTATTAGCAAAACAGGAAATGATTTTTGCTTATTATGGAAAACTTTCACACGGAAATGCAAATAAATAAATAAAAATATAGATATATAGATATAGATATGTTATTGAAAGTCATGGACTAGATTTTTATTTTAAATGTCGAATAAAATTTATTGAGTTAATTTGTTTTCTTTTATAATTTTTGCGAAAGAGATACCGCTTTTCTAGAACCTTCTCTCACTGGTCAAGTTCAGCCAAGTATTTAGAACTACGTCAAATTTTGAACCGACGTCAAACTTTGAATGCTAAACAAACAGATAAGCTTTGATTTTAAACTGATATCAACTATAAAGAAAATTATTTTATTTGTGCTAGTTTAGTGAATGGTACGATAATTTTTAAACCAGAAATCGCTCCAAAGTTTATGAATTACAAACTCCGAAGAATGAATAAATTAATAAATATAATATTGGTCTCTGTGAAAAAAATTGTCGCTATTTATACACAGCTGAACCGTGAAGAATGTAGACCATGTACGTAAACTATCGACAAATTTTGCATGAAAATAAATAATAAATTGAAAATTATTGAATGTTTCTATTTGCATATGGAATTCAGTCAGAAGTCAATTTTAGCTATTTGGTGCATTAATATTCAAGTTTTAAATAGTTTCTTTTAATATTTCATTGAAGAAGTTTCGTTAAAAAAATTAATTGATCGGGGATTTTTTCAAGCGTGAGGACTTGTCAGAACATGCAGAAAAAAATAATCCTAAATGTTACAATGAACTAGCTGATTTTTTTTTTTTTTTTTTTTTTTTTTTTTTGATTTTTTTTTTTTGAATACGTTCATTGCACAAGGCTTTCGTCTTTCTTTTTCACGACAAAAAAAACATGGTTGGTAGGCATTATTTTTTATGTTTGTTTTTAGGCGAAAAACGACAAAAGCTCCCTCCCTCCCTCCCCTCCCTCCGAATTTGCATTGTGTCTGTTTCGTCATGTTTCTATTTAGTATTTTTACACAGTGTATATATTAAATCCGGCGAGCTCAATGATCACAAATTACGTCATGTGTTTTAGTATATACCAACTTGCCAACCTCCTAAGAACGCGTGCTCTGATTGGTTAAGATACCCTGAATATTCTACCATATTCACAATCAAATCCAAAACTCGGAATAATGCAAAATAAAAATACTAAAACAATTATTCGCCTTAGGCTCAGCGATGATATTGGGGGAATACGCTCGAAGACTTGCGTCTCGGTAAATATTTTCCGATATTCAACAAATTTAATTAGCAATTAGTCCTAAAGCCAGAATGGGCTATTTTGCTCATAGGCCATGAGGGCGAGAAGACTACTTGTTTTAGTCAATTTGTATGCAAACAAGCTTTCAATTCAAAATATCTTATAGCCTAGTAGTAGCTTGGCCCAAAATAGGGACCCGATTTTATGAATAGCGCAGCGCAACCGTGACGTCATAAAAACGAAGACAAAGGCGAAATTCGGACAAACAAACTTACAAGTTTACTTTCAGCAGATGATTTTCACAGCCGATCGCAGGTGATCTTAGTTTACATGGGTTATTATCGTAACTTTAAGTAAATGTAATAAAATCGGTTCGTATAATACTCGTAGCGGTTAAACATAATTTTTTAGAATCAGTGCGCTGCGCTAGGTGGTGGATACCGGTACATACTCCCTCCCCCCTCAGATACCTGTTCAAATGCTCGATGCTGGGGGTCTGTAGTGGCAGTTTCTATACACAAATATTTTTTTTTTAGCATACATGCAGACAGACAGTCTATTCATTTCTGTGATTTGGCTTTTAGTTTTGGATATATTTTGAGACAAAATCTAAGATTTCACTTCCAGAGGTGGTGGGTACCGGGTAACACCACCCCTCCCCCCTAAATTGGGTACCGTGAGAGGACAATTAGTTTGTCCTCATCCCTTATCCAATCAGAACGCAGCATTGATTATAGAGCACTAGTTGGATTTAATGAAAATATATATATCTCTATTCAGGTTTTGTTAATCATTGATGTCCACTTTAAATTAACTTTGAAGACAGAACTTGAACTGCCACCCTTCAATCTTTTTCTTTATTTCATTGTCATACTTGGGTTTTTGATAGATAAAAAGGGGATATATAACTCCATTTCAGTGAGAAAGCTTTCTAAAACTAAATAACCAACAGCTAGGATCAATCAACACTCTTTTCCTTTTCGCATTTGATTCCACAAGGTGAGAAATAAAACAGATCAGAAAAAAGATAAGGGCAAACAACGTTCTTGACTCACTTGGCCGACGACGTTCTTGGTCTTTAATCTCATTAAATGATTACCATGGCAACAGCAACTATCACTCGCAAGTAGCCTGGGAACGATCATCAGGTCGAGGCTCCTGGTTACCTTGACGAACACAATCTGAAAAAACATAAGAAATTACACTCAAAATTAACCTCAAAAATACTCATTTTTAGCTGGTTTTTCCACCATTTATAGCAACCATAACTTAAGATATACATCTAAGGAGGTTTCTGGACAATCAAAGTGGAAATTGAAGCATTTTCTGGTATAAAGATGGTAAGTAAAAGTCAAAAGGTTTCGAGTTGGCCGCCATCTTGAAAATCGCTCCAAAACATTCAGAAAAATCTTGTCATTCAAACCACTTGTTTTACTGATTCTTTATGTATAATTATATTTTGAGTTTCGTCAACTTACCGTTAGTATATGCTCATTGAATTTCGATATCTTCGTTGATTGTAGTAGCTTCGTTTATGTCACAGTTATAAGCTAAATCAAGCTGACTAGGAATTTGCAAACTTCCTCTAAATGTTTTACATAAGAATTGGAAATTGTACAATATTAAAATACTTCTTGTAAAAATAGAATAGTCAGCTGCCTCTGTTCCTGCATATAAAATGCTTCATCAAATAATTTAAAAAATGAACATCTTGTAGACTCGTTTTTTTTCTTCTTGAGACACAAGCTTATAAATAAATGTGTTTGTACTTTAAGCTTTATTTTATCATTCTCCCCACTTTTTACACATATGTTTAATCCCTTTTTGGTGTTTAGAGTTTAGTAGGAAAAGGTAGAAAACAGGATTTTAAAGTCAGTCATTCACTTTCAGTTGTAAAAAAAGAGATTTCCATATAAACATTTTGTTTTTTATGCCAATTGAAAGTGTAGAGAAAATTAATGAAATCCAGAACCTTTTTCAACGTAATTGATTGCAGGACAAAATAACAGCGACTGTATATTAGATATTTAAACTAAGCATAGCTTGAATGGAAATTGACTGATAACGATTATTGAGCAGGATACTTTTTTGTACATTTTTAGGTAAAACTTAGAAAATACATAACAGATTTACATACATACAATGTATACTTTGTTGATCACTTCCCAGTGGGGCTTTTCAGCAACATAGTATTACAAACAACTGATATGTTTACAATAAAAAGGAAATCAATTAAAAAGAAACTCCATGACAAAATAATAATCAAATTTAAGCTAAAAAAAGTATCGCTCTGCATAACTAACCTTTACTTAAAATTATATAGGAGTTTTGCCTTTAATTTTTTTTTTTTTAATATTTCTATTCAATCTTAATTTAAATTCTTTATTTATACTAATAATGATAATATAATAGTTTTCAATTTTACAAACTCTGATCTAGCATGCAAGAAGCTGAGAAAAAATGAGAGAAGCGTATAACAAATTGATAAAAAACACTGTTTTATTTTTCATATGAAAGTTCAAATTCAGAGAGTGCACAAGAAAAAAATGACATACATGTGTAAGCATTATCTAAATACTCTCATCTAAAATGGTTTCGACCAATCAGAGCTCATGCAAAAGAACTCAGTTATTTAAGAATGTATTCATAGTTCAGTGTGTCACGATTTCAGGCATCAATCAGAAGAGGGAACCTTACTCACATACAGCAACAGCGAATGCTTACAGAGACCCGACGCAAAGAAAACCTACGAGAGGACCAGATCAAAAGAATAGCACAGGAAAAAACTTTAGAGGCAAATTTAGCGAGTGAAGAAAGAATTGAAAATAGGAGATTTTTGAGGAGACTACAGCAGGAGGAGCAAGAACGACAGACAGATGAAGCCATTATCAAGGTACACATGTAACAGGAATTTTATGGAATTTATACTATTTAAATTTAAAAAAACTCATGAAGGAAACACAATTATAGAAATCATGAAGGGGGTTTTATATCTGATATAGATTCGTCTTCATTTGCATAAACTTTAACTTGGATTTTCTGTATCAAACTTGGTTCATTTCGTAAAGAATTCAGTACATGAGAACATACATCATCAGTTTTTTAAGCTGTTCAATAAACCCGCAGATCATGTTTTATCAGGTCTAAAAACACTCGGCTACTTCTCGTGTTCTTAAATCCTGATAAAACACTCCTGCGAGTTTATTAAACAGTACATGAAAATAACTGTAACTTTTTATGAATCTAAGTTTTGATTGGTTGGAGGTGTAAATAGGATGTGTACACACTTTACATTTTGTTATATCCCTATCCAATATTATGGCTGTTCTAATTTTGATTTTATAAAAGAAATAGAACAAAATAATGACATGCTGTGTGAGTTATGAAGAATTTGGGAATGCATAGACAGACAACAACAAATTTATTGCTTTAAGATATCAATATTTACAAAACATTTTGATGAATTATACAAATAATAAATAAATGTTGCTCAAAATAACTGAAAAGCTAATTCTAGTTCAGAAATAATCTAAATGGTTTTCAATAATTTGAGAGGAAAAGAGAATAATATTTGAAAAGAGGGGAGAAGCAATTCACATACTATACCACGACCATGCTTTTAGGATTTATGCAGCCTAATTTTTGGTTGTCTTTTTTCATTTTTTATTTATTTATTTATTTATTTATTTATTTCATTTATTCATTTATTTTATTTATTTTATTTATTTTATTTATTTTATTTATTTATTTATTTTATTTATTTTATTTATTTTATTTATTTTATTTATTTTATTTATTTTATTTATTTTATTTATTTTATTTATTTTATTTATTTTATTTATTTTATTTATTTTATTTATTTTATTTATTTTATTTATTTTATTTATTTTATTTATTTATTTGTTTATTTTTTTATTTTTTTATTTTTTTTATTTTTTTTTTGTAAAGTAAAATGTAAAATTTTCAGGGCCTCGATTGTTTTTTTATGTGGGCCTCCCTCTTTAGAAAATCCTGGCCATTCCCCTGGATACTGAGTATTTATACCATTATTTTGCCCCATAGTCAGCGGAGCAGAAAAGAATCAAAGAACAACAACAAGAGCAAGATAAAAGACTAGCAAAAGAGCTAGAGAATCTCAAACTAGAAGCATTAAAAGATGAAAAACTGAGACAACATATCCGAGAAACAAGGTA
This sequence comes from Actinia equina, assembly GCA_011057435.1. Lineage (NCBI taxonomy): Eukaryota > Metazoa > Cnidaria > Anthozoa > Actiniaria > Actiniidae > Actinia > Actinia equina. Next base: position 85,455 of record WHPX01000836.1, read on the forward strand.
ATATTATTGAAGAAATATGAGGATTTTGTAACATATTCAAGAAATGATAGTAATATTATTGAAGAAGTATGAAAATTTTGTAACATATCCAAGAAATGGAGGTAATATTATTGAAGAAGTATGAGGATTTTGTAACATATCCAAGAAATGAAGGTAATATTATTGAAGAAGTATGAGGATTTTGTAACATATCCAACAAACAACATAGGTAATATATGATTGAAGAAATATGAGTTTTGTAACATATCCGAGAAACAAGGTAATATTATTGAAGAAGTATGAGGATTTTGTAACATATCCTAGAAACAAGGTTATATGATTGAAGAAGTATGAAGATTTTGCACCATAGGTTTCATCTACTAGATTCATACATGTAGTTAGAGCAGCTTTCCTATGACTGTGAAAGAGTTGGTGCCATAATTGACTCGTACTTTACTGTGTGACTGTAATGTATTCTAGGATTCTGATTGGCAGATTTTTTTCTCACAATGTGATTGGTCTGGCAGTGCCATGACTGTGTCCAATGCACACTATGTTTCAGGCATTTTATTGGAAGAAGAGTAAACTCAAATTTAATTTGTCAGGCTAATGCCTTGCTGTGTCATAATTGTGTTCATGTGGTGAGCTTTTCACAGTCATATATGGGAACTTCTCTAATCTATTTGGTTTTTTTCAACATCGAGGGTTTTTTTTATCTTAACGTAATTTACACCCAAGCTTTTGGGTCACCGAACCCATCATCAAGGAATGTGAAAAGAGTTTGAAAAACAACACGATGTCCTCTGATGTTTTGTAGTATATTACTGATCCAAAAATTGTTTGTTTAAAGTGTTGAGCTGCGTGAACTTGAAGCCAAGCTTAAAGCTGGTTACATGAACAGAGAGAGAGCTGCACAGTTGGCAGAAAGAAAAGTCATGGAACTGGACAAACAGGTATTTAACTGGACAAAAAGGTATTTATAACTGGACAAACAGGTATCTATAACTGGACAAACAGGTTACTATTTATAACTGGACAAACAGCTCCTCATTGTAGGTGAATATAGCAATATAAGACATACATTTTGACCAATGAGCATGCTGGATTTATTATATTCACCATTGTAAAAGTATGGAATAACTGTAGGGTGCTAAAAAAATGTAGTACAAAGTATATTTTACTAAATTGACATTATATGTTTTCTTAATATATTTTGTCCCTGCTATTGTATTGTTATCATAATTATTTGTTAATAAGAATTTTTTTTTTTTTTTTTTAAATAGAAAATAGAAGAAGAAATAAACTGCAAGATGGAAGAAGAATACAAACGCGCACTGGTTGTGGAGAGGCAGAAGGAGGAGCAACGATGGGAAGAGAGCGTACGCTACCAGGAAGAACTAGAGAAACAGCTAGCAGAGAAGGAGAAGAGAAAGCAACTGGCTTATGAAGAGTTCCTGAAGGAGAAGTTGATGATTGATGAAATTGTTAGAAAGATTTATGAAGAAGATGAGAGGTAAGATGTTTGGGATACCTCTGGTTTGAAGTTGGCCATCTTGTTTTTTTTTAAATTATTATTCCAAACATTCCAAACAATAATTTGTGGTCATACTGTACTATCAACTTGTTTGTTTTTGGCAGAGAAATACAGAATAGAATAGAGAAGCAGCATGCCACACAGAGATACATTTCTGAATTCAAGGCTAAGAGAGAAGAGGTAAGACCCTGTGATAAATCAGTAAACACTTTATTTCAATTATAGTGCAAAAGGAGATATAAGAGGTCAATCTTATCCAAAATATATCCTAAGATCGAATTAGAATTTAGAATTAGATTTTTGTGGAGGGAGGAAAACCAGAGACCCCGGAGGAAAAACCCTCGAAGCGAAGGAGAGAACCAACAAACAACGGTAGGCTTAGGACCTGGGTCACATTGGTGTGGTGAGAGGCAACGCATTAACCGCACACACCACACACCACACACCACACACCACACACCACACACCACACACCACACACCACACACACCACACACCACACACCACACACCACACACCACACACCACACACCACACACCACACACCACACACCACCCTCGCTTAACAAAAAAATGGACTTCCAGCTGTATATATATGTACATGACTTGTGCCGCAGGCATTTTTTTTATTCCACAAAACAATCAGAAATATAATATTGTTACATATATAATTAAAATATTTTGATGAAAAATATTCCAATGGAACAGAAATAATGATAAGGCCCGTCCCATTACAACACTTTACTCATTTGCCATACTTAATATAATTACAATGTAGGTTAAATCCCAAATCATTGTAATTATATCAGGTTTGGCACACGAGCAAAAAGCCTAATGTACTAAGATTATAAGATTTATCTTCCTGGTATTTAAAAAATATTACTTCTTTTTCATGTAACCTTCGTAGTGGAAACAACGGGAGAGAGAGCTAATGGAGGAAGAGAACAAAAGAATCCTGGAGTTTGCTAAGCTACAACAAATGAGAGAAGAGGAAAGAATGGAAAAGAAGAAAGAACAAGAGCAAGCAATGGCAACAGTACAACAATCTGTAAGTGTCAATAGTGCCTTTTGCTTTATGACATCATCTGACCACAAGTACCAGCATTCTTTGCGATATTTTATTTCATTCAACATTTTTGTTGCTTCTCGGAAATACCTTTAACCTGGCTTTACGAAGTGTCAACCGTTTGCTTTGTGAAATCATTTGGCTACAACCACAAGTAATTTTTTTATTCGAAAATGTTGCTGCTTCTTGGAATCGGCAACCATTTATACGAAGTTTCTTGAAAAACCGTAACACAGAATAGTTTGAATTTTGATATTGCATATTCTGAAGAAACACAAGAAAACTTGGAACTTGGAGCCATCCTATATTGTTATGAACTTGGAACCGTCCTATATCGTTATTCAAATTCTTTTAATGTAAAGTATTTATGTTTGATTGCCATTATGTATATTCCCTCATGACTGAATTCTAGTATTAGTGCTTTAAAATATTCATGCTTATGTGTTTTCTAGCTTTCTAAGAGGATCCAGCAAGAAGCAGAGGATCGCGATGAAATGGAGAGGTAAGAAACGTATAGACAGTATTAGAATATGTTATGTTGAATGCTAGAATGAATTCAAATATAGTAACAACAACAACAACAGCATGAGCAACAATAACAACGACAAAAGCAGCTGCACTGAGCAACAATAACAACAGAAGTAGCAACAGGAACACCAGCAGCAATAACGACAGCAACAGTAACAACAACAAGAGAAGTAGCAGCAGCAGTAGCAGCAGTAACTACAACAGAAGTAGCAACAGCAACACCAGCAAAGTAACAATAACAGCAACAACAGCATTGCCTCTTCATCCACTCAATCAAGCTAGATTCTATCGACGTTGGATTTTATTACTTTATGCGTTACGGGGTATGCCATACTTACAAATATTTAATCACTTTTCTTGCTACTTCCAGGATTCGTCTCGAGCTGTACTTGGAGGAACAGGAAGAGATGGAAAGACAAAAGGAAAGGGTAAGACAGACCTCTAATGATAGTAATATATTGCCTATCTGTAGCGTTAACATCATAAGCTCATTAACACCAAAATACGTAAGACTAGGAAGTAATTAGCTACATCTTATATTGTGCTTCGAAACCTGAAATTTGGATTGAAAAGCCAGACAGAAATATTTACAAAAAGCCATTTCAATGTTTTTTGCATCACGAAGCCATTTCAGTGTCGTTTTTTTCCATCGTGGAGTTTTTCAAAAATCATGAATCCATTTCAGTGTTTCCCATCACAAAGCTGTTTCAATGTTGTTGTTTTTTCCCATCACAAAGCCATTTCATTGTCGTTTTTTACATCGTGGAGTTTTTCAAAAATCATGAATCCATTTCAGTGTTTCCCCTCACAAAGCCATTTCAATTAATGATGTTGTTTTTTTCCCATCAGAAAGCCATTTCAGTGTTTCCCATCATGAATTAAATTTAGTGTTTTTTTTTTAATAATTAGAATGCCATTTCAGTGGGGTTTTTTCATGAGACATCCATTTCAGTGTTTCCCATCACAAACCCATTTCAGTCTCTCCCATCAGAAGGCCATTTAAACGTTTTGCAACATAAAGCCAAGCCATCGATCAATATATTATAAAGACCATTTCTTTACTGCAGATTGAGCAGGAAGTAGAATGTAATAGGGAAGCTATGTTATTGTTAGCGAATATTTATCAGACAAGTACTTATATACTGCATACGATTGTTTTTTCGGAACTCCATTTCGATGTCAGGGCAACCCAGAATACATCAGAAAACCCATTTTATGTCCATACCAGGGCATTCCAAAATGCTATTTTAGTGTTTCGATGTCAGGGCAATACAGAATGAATCAGAGAAACCGTTTTAGTGTTTCAATGGCATTTCAGAATATATCAGAGAAGCCATTTTAGTGTTTCGATGTAGGTCATCCCAGAATACATCAGAAAACCCATTTCAATGTCAGGGCATCGCAGAATATATCAGAGAAGCCATTTCAGTGTTCAAATTTCAGAACATCCCAGAATACATCAGAGAACCCATTTTAGTGTGTTAAGGAAGCCATTTCAGTGTCAATCATGTAAACTTACGTGTACGATAGATACTTTTGTGAATCATGATATATTTTATTAACGAAAGCAATGCTCGCTTGTAGATGGAAATGGAAAACAAGATCAGGCAGCGTCTGGACCTACAAGAAACACGACGACAGCAGCTGGAATTCAAAGAACAGCGGTTACAGGCTGAGAGGGTTGAGGAGGAAAAGTTTAGACAAAAGGTGAAATAAACCGCATTATTAATAATGATGATGATGATGCGTGATGAAAAATGGTTGAGGGGCGGTAGAAGGGGAGGGGGAGTATGAAAGAAATTAATAGGGGGGATAAAGAAAAGGAATGGGAAGAATGCAAGAAAGGAGATGAAGGACAGGAAGGAAGGAAATGAAGGAAAGGAGGGTAGAAAAAAAGTGAAAAATATAACTAAGAAAAATGGAAGAAGGAAAGAAAAACGGAAAAGGAAAGAGGGAAAGAAAAAAGTGAGAAAAATAGAAAGCATTAGGTTGTGGGCCGTAACACTGTTAGATTTGATCCAATGCCAGTTACTGAACACCATACTATTGTGTGAATATGTGAGAGAAGACTGACTGACAGACAGACAGACAGACAGACAATGTTTATTACTGAATGCTAATGTCATTTGACTACGATTCCAGATGATGGAGAAATTCGCTGAAGATGATCGCATAGAACAGATGAATGCACAAAAAAGGCGAATGAAGCAACTAGAACATAAGAGAGCAGTAGAACAACTGATCGATGATAGACGACGACAACACCAGATGGAAAGGGTACGTCTAATACTCATATTTCTCCCTACGTAAAAAACAAACATTTTTATTCAGGCTTGTAGGAATTGAAAAAAACTATACCGCAGGGGCTTGAGACAGGGAGTGGCTTGGAGGGGCGCTGCAAGACTCCTCATAATGTTTGCTAATATCCACTTCGCTTTGGAATTTGCTCCTCCACTTTATTTCTCACCCTCCCCCCTTCTCCCCTCCCACTGTTTTAGGGTGCTCCGTTTTAGAAGCTAATATGCTCAGTATAAGTTAATGACTAAAGATTGTATTTTGTTTTACTGACCAGTTTAGCCGTTGAGGTTATTTCAATTAGCTGGCACTAATTTAAGGTTCTATTTAATTTATTTAATTTATGTAAATGAAATTCTTAATCTATGTACCTAATAAAATATTGTCATTGGCTAATGACTCACTCACGGGCCCCGTAAGATGACAGTTACCGGGTTTCAGTTAAGCTCATTTACTATCGCATGCGTAATGTTCATCATCTGAATCGCAAGTTTACTATAGAAATATTTCTGGTTGACAGCACATGGTGGTCAGTGTTTGATTACAGTTTGGAGCAGTTAATAGAATTTATTTGTGGTGTGACAATGTTTTCCCAATTCAGCGTGACAAACCTCTGGGGGAATGAAGAGCTATTGTTTTGAAACTCGTCGGGATATCACCGTTATTCCTTTCGTATCCTTTGGGATACTCATGAATTTTTCAAAGAGTAAAAACAAAAGAAAATGAATCCCCTGGAGGTTTGTCACGCTGAATTGGGAAAACATTGTCACACCACGAATAAGGTCTATTAAATTCTGATTAAAACCCAGAAATAGTATTGTTTTGACTACGTCCCTTATTCGTCTGTCTGTCTGTCTGTCCACAGGAAGCAGAGCTAAACGCTCGCCTTGAAGAACAAAGAATGGAATCATTCCGCAGACAGATCATCGAGGAAGAGAGACAGAGATTATTGCGAGAACATGCTACTAAACTTCTGGGTTATCTTCCAAAGGTATTTAGAATTTACGTGTTGGTGTTATTTTTGCTTCGCAATATTTTTCCACTCGCGTAAAAATTAATTTTATTTATTTATTTATCAACAATATTTATACAGAGGTGCCCAGTTCAGCAAAGCTGGTTTGAGTGGGGCTCCGTTCAAATTAAAGTTACAGGCAGAAAATATAGTACAAAATACAAAAATTAAAGTTACAAAGTACTAAGATTAAAACACTTAACATGAAGTATTGCATGGCGCACAGGATTATTTTTTAACGAGACTTAAAATGCTTTTCAAGGCCAGACTTGAATCTTGTTAAGTCGCGTACCCTCCTAAAATTACACCTCCAACAGGGAGGGATAAATCCCTTGCATCACGTTCGAATGCAGCTCAATTTGTAGTACAAAACAAAAGAATTTCATTCTCCTGAGAATTCAAAACCTATTGCATTGCCCTCCAAATTGATCGGCATTCGTGCTGCAAGGGGCTTATAGATCTTTTTAGATTGAGCGTAGTGTTTCCCATTTCAGACCACGTGTTATTCCCTTTAGTATAACTTCTTTGTTTAATGGTTACAAATGAGCCAGAAGACACATGAATATGGATTCAACTCAAACAAAGAATCTTATTCTCAAGAGAAGGACACGGTCTGAAATGGGAATCTCAGCACAGCACAGCACAGCAAGTTTTCTATTTCTTTTATAAAATACAAATTACAGGAATGACGAAACTAAAAGTGCGTGCGCGTGCTGTGTGATCTCATAAAGCATAAAGTTATTTTATAATAGTTTTTATTCCAGGGGTTAAATGGCTTCACTCTAACAATTGTCATTCATTCTCCCAGGGTGTTCTACGCGATGAAGAGGATCTCGATCTGTTTGACGAGGACTTCCGAACAGCTTACAGGTCACGTCGCGTGGACCTATTCGACGAGGTGTCATCAGACCCCAGCCAATAGGAACACGACAATCATGATCACGTGATATGTAGAATTCATATTCCATTTTTTGTACATAGATAACTTCGAGCTTAGGCTAACTTAAACTTGGTAAATGTTTTTTTTCCTTCTTTTTTCAATCGAAGATCCATCCATTTTATAACCCTGACCATAAGAAACACTGAATAAGTAAGACATCAAGTTTATACTGAATATGGCGATTTCCCCTGGGGGAGGGGGGTTGAATTTGACAAACCAATGGGTGTCCAAACAACGTAGGCGAATGAAAATAAGGGTGTTTATGTTTATCTGTGTCTAGTGTTGGTTATTAAAATGTCGTAATTTCATTATGAGGTTCATGGGTTGTTGATTTACCGCTGTGTTCCTTGATTGCAGACTCGTTTACTCAGGTCTAGTATCATTTTAGCCTCAGAATATTCACTGATACAAACATTAAAGTAAAAACGAATCTTAATCTAAAACCCTCTTTTGTCGCACACCGGGCCTGAAGTACCTCAACCCTGTAGAACCACGCATAAATAATAAAGAAAGAGGGTTAGCGTTGCTTGAACAAACGTTACAACCTTCATATACTAACTCAATAAATCCTGCAGTTGATTATGAAGCTTTTTTGTTTCAATTAAATTTGGTTGAATTAACAAATTTAACTTCAACAACGAACATTCACTGAAACATTTAAAAAAAAAACATAAAACGTTTTAATTTCGTCTTAGATACTCTTACCTTACTGCGGTTCTCCATGTTCTATGACTCGGTAGTTGCGAGCTGCACATTGAAATTTGGTTTTTTAATTCCGTCAATCAAAAATAATCAGTCAATACCTTTTTTTTTAAATCTCTGAGTTCGCAGAATATCGGACACAGCAGTAACACGTCCAGTAGGACGCTGAGAGAACACGAGGGAAGCTTAGAAAACCACGACACGAAGTGATGTCGGGAATGACATGCACATTTTAGATAAGCACTACACCACATCAGAGCACGCGTTTGAAATTAAGGCATCACAGGACGCAATGGTCCAGCAATGTGTGCGGGGTGAAGTAACCCATCTTGTGAAATTGTCTACTATTAACTAGCCACACCATGCATGATTGTAGGGTGTTTTAATTGAACTTGCTTCACGCATCCATTGCGTACAGACTTCACTCAAAAAGTCTAATGAATAACAAGGGGTGGATATTTAGTTATGCGTGACTTGAATATAGAGTATAGTCAACTGCATCTAGCATCTAGAGTAACCGCGGTGCATATTAGTCGAACTACAGAAAACCTACAACCAAAAACTACCTACGAAAAACGCATTCAAATATTTCTGGAACTCGGAAAAAAGACTTCTAGGCGCGACTTGTGTATAGCATAGTCAACTGTAACTCCATACAGAAAACCTACAACTAAAAACTACTTATACGAAAAACGTTTTCAAATATTTCTGGAACTCGGAAAAAAAGACTTCTAGGCGCGACTTGAATATACCATAGTCAACTATAACTACCTACAAAGAAAATGCGCGCATTCAAATATTTGTGGAACCCAGAAAAAACCTTTGTAACAGGTTTTTATGGTTTAACATACAATTCACTAGATTCAAATGACAATTGATTGAACTATCAAGCAATTGAACTAAACCTAACAGTTAGGCTAGCTGACCGCACAGATCGGATTAGAACTTAGCTTGTGATGTGTGGAAAACCCATATAGGAAAAGTTCGTAGTCGGAGGCTTTGCATTATCACGTGATGGCAGCCATGACAGGAGAGACAGGAACAATTAAATCAGGTCTAATCCGATTTACATAAGAAATATTTTAGTTTCCCAGGGAAAATGTTGTACCTCCTGTCATGGCTGCCATATCACGTAATGGTGCAAAGCGTCGATTCACTACCTCATCGTGATACAGTTCAGCGTCGCCTCACTGACCGATGAATGAGATTTGAGCTTCCGAGAGGAGGGGGCTAGTGATCAAAATGGAAGAATGTCTATACGCCGGAACAACAGATAAGAGCAATTAATATTGGCCTCTCCGATAGATAAACAACTTATTAAAGGTTTTTACTATACCGACTTGCACAAGATACATTGAAAGCAAAATTGAAATCCATATTACAAGAAGTATAAGGGATATTTAATCACTACTTCTTTCCCATAAATTAAGCACAATCTTTTTTTTCTTTTTTTCTTTTCATTTTGATTGAAAGAAAAATGTCATTTTCACCAGCATTTTTGGTTGACACGCGTAGAACATCTGACAATCAAAAATATTCCAAACAAACACAGATTTTACGATCATTAACTAATCTTAATTCATGTGTTTTTAGTTCATTTTGTTTTGATATTGAACGCAAGAACTATTCCGCTAACAGTTTAGGAAAAAAAATTCTTTTTTGATCAAGAAAAACACTAGTTAGCAGACCGGGGGGTCATAAGTTAGCTGGTGGAGTAGCTTGGAATTGAATAGGCCACAAGCTCAATTCCATATAAATATACCCTCGTACTTGTAAAAGCAAAGTACACTGGACGATCGATCAGGATGAATTATTTATGAAATTTTCTTTGTCTTTGGAAACTCACGGAGGAATCTAGTATTTTTGTTTCACTTTTTATGGTTTTATTTAAAAGCGGTAAAGAGTTACAAACAGATTAATCGTTTTAACCAAATCTTTACTAAGCTAGTCAATTTGATACGCTGTAATTTAAAGAGAGGTGGGCCTTGAGCGATTTGAACACCACTAGACGAGAATCACTAGCGAGAAGAAATGAGGATAGGCTGATTAATAGAGCGATGGAACCCTGACGGATACGCGACAGCTTTATCATGGAAGAAAGAAAGACTATCGATGATTTCATTGTCCTACAAGCGATATATACCTCTGGTGAATGACTTTGAAAGATCTAAAGAACTTGCACGAAGACTGACAGAACTCCTAAAACGTATCGCTTCCAATTCATTGGTCTTTACTCTGCGAAAACTATCATATAGCAAGGATAAAAGCATTGGCACGGTATTGAAAATAAATCGCTTTTAAAAAGATCATCTTAAAATTCCATTGACAAAAAATCCTCTTTGGCAAGGATAATTGCAACAAATATTTTATCGTGAAGCAAATTTACTGCCAGAAATTATTATTGTAAATAGAACTCTGAAGTTATTTTAGATAATCAGATATTGCTACACTATTACGATCAAAATTACTACTTTTTTAAAGAATTTGGAAAAGCATGAGCAGTGAAAACGGATCGTCTTGGACACTTGGTTGGAAATTGTAAAGAAAATTTGAACTAATATTCACGTGACGAGAGAGCCAATAGGATGATGGACCGAAGTGTGGGAATGTTTCTGCTTGCTGTGTTTGCCATAAAGACAGCCTTTGCAACACCAGGTGAGTACGAATATTGTGTCGGTTTGATTTTTATGAGGGTCCTGAAGGGGGTCCTAATTCCATTTCACAGACCCCTTTGAACTCAGTCTTATAATCCTAGCCTAGGCTTTGCTCAAATCTCAATCTCATCTGTTTTTTGTTTTGTTTTGTGGATAGATGTTCCAGTCCCAGCTGTGCACAAAATCCCATTTTCCCATCCCCAAAAAGGCAAATCCCAGCTCCCATTTTACCCCTTTAAGTTAGGACCCTCAGCTATTGTATATAGATGCAATTCAGGTATTTTATCACAGGCAAAATTTGATGTAACAGTTACGTGAGAGTCAAATGATAAAAATGAAACTTAAAAAAAGAACCGTGTTCCAAACACTATAACCATCAAAGTAAAAGGCTCTATTGTCGTCATGACAACAATTTCATTTCCAGTCTTACTCTCCATTTATATATCTAGATTGCTTGGAGCCTGATACGAGAGTGGTGGGACGCTGGAAGAATGGGAACTACTACAAAGGAGTAGTCGAGTCACTGACTAATTCTCTTAATGTGCTGTTTGACAACGGGAATCGACTGAGCTACAACCTACACAGCAAATATGACGTTATCGAAGATCGAATTCCTGAACTACACGAGGTAATAAAGTAGTAACTACACATTGCGCATGCGCGCGGTTCGGCCTTTTGCACAATCTCGATCTCAATGCATACATCTATCCTGCCTGTTTTGCCGAGAGAGGACAAACTTCGTTTATACTTTGAACGCAATGTTTTCCGATTTCAGACAACGTGTAATTCCCTAGAGTATCATTAATTTCTTTGTTTTAACGGTTGCGCACGAGAAGACACATGAATATGGATACAGCTGAAAATAAGAATGTTATTCTCAAGAGAATTACACGTGGTCTGAAATGGGAAAATATTACACCTAAATGCAAAGTAAATAGGTTCTATATATACCGTGTGCATGTGTGCAACCATGTAAAACAAAATTCCCTGAGATTTTAATAACGTACAGTGAAACAACTGCTAAATTGGTTGACTTAACAAGAACCTAATGAGGAATGCAGTGTTATCGTCAACCAACATGGCGGCTATGACGTACTATGCACACAAGAATAGGAGGATACCAATGAAACAGCCGCCATGTTGGTTGATCTAACAAGAGAAGCTAATGAGGAATGCTTTGTTATCGTCAATCAACATGGCGGCTATGACGTGACATGCACCCCAAGAATAGGAGGATAACAATGAAACAGCCGCCATCTTGGTTAATCTAACAAGAGAAGCTAATGAGGAATGCTTTGTTATAATTATCGTCAACCAACATGGCGGCTATGACGTACCATGCGCATGCGCTACAAGATTTGCTAATTAAAGTTTGCGGTCATTCCCTCACTTTGGTCTCCCTGTGTTTTTTCTGTTGCAGATTAAATGGGGAGATGCCGTCGTTGTAAACCGTCCCCATTCCTTCGCGTTCCAGCCGGCACACATCCGGGAGATCGTAGGAGGTCGATACATGGTATGGTACAAAGACGGCTCGTACATCTACCAAACTAAAAACGACATCAGAGTGTTTAATAAGTCGGCTGTTTGCAGTAAGTATGTGGGCCTAATGCATGACTGACATGCCTTTTGGAACCAAATTAATTAACAGATGGACAGATGGGGAGTGGGTTAAATTTGTTTGGAATAGGCCTGGACATGGTTAGATATGCTAAGATAAGATGGACAGATGGAGGGAGAGTGTGAATTTGATTGAAATAGGCTTGGAAATGGTTAGATATGCTGTGATAAGATGGACAGATGGAGGGGGAGGGGGGGTTGAATTTGATTGGAATAGGCCTGGACATGGTTAGATATTTTGTTTTCATTTCATCCCAGACGAGCCTGCTTACCTGGGTTGTTATCGTGACCAAGTTCCTCGATATCTTACGGCGTTCATCCCAACGCGTCCAGCTACGATCGCTTCATGCGTTGACATGTGTAACGCACAGGGCTACAGTATCGCGGCTCTAAGGAACTCTGATCTGTGTTTCTGTGGCAACGCGTATAACAAAGGTTACCAGGTAATGGTTCAGTTTGTTGAAAAATAAAATCACTATCTACATGCAATCTGTTATGTTAGGGGGCTGATCTTGGAATTAGGAATATAAAAAGGCGCGCGTACCCTTGAAGCACTGGAGAAATTGTAAAAAAATCGTAGAGAAATCGTAGAGAAATCGTAGGGAAATCGTAGGGAAATCGTAGAGAAATCGTAGAGAAATCGTAGAGAAATCGTAGAGAAATCGTAGAGAATCGTAGAGAAATCGTAGAGAAATCGTAGAGAAATCGTAGAGAAATCGTAGAGAAATCGTAGAGAAATCGTAGAGAAATCGTAGAGAAATCGTAGAGAAATCGTAGAGAATCGTAGAGAAATCGTAGAGAAATCGTAGAGAAATCGTAGAGAAATCGTAGAGAAATCGTAGAGAAATCGTAGAGAAATCGTAGAGAAATCGTAGAGAAATCGTAGAGAAATCGTAGAGAAATCGTAGAGAAATCGTAGAGAAATCGTAGAGAAATCGTAGAGAGAATCGTAGAGAAATCGTAGAGAAATCGTAGAGAAATCGTAGAGAAATCGTAGAGAAATCGTAGAGAAATCGTAGAGAAATCGTAGAGAAATCGTAGAGAAATCGTAGAGAAATCGTAGAGAAATCGTAGAGAAATCGTAGAGAAATCGTAGAGAAATCGTAGAGAAATCGTAGAGAAATCGTAGAGAAATCGTATCGTAGAGAATCGTAGAGAAATCGTAGAGAAATCGTAGAGAAATCGTAGAGAAATCGTAGAGAAATCGTAGAGAAATCGTAGAGAAATCGTAGAGAAATCGTAGAGAAATCGTAGAGAAATCGTAGAGAAATCGTAGAGAAATCGTAGAGAAATCGTAGAGAAATCGTAGAGAAATCGTAGAATCGAGAGAAATCGTAGAGAAATTGTAGAGAAATCGTAGAGAAATCGTAGGGAAATAGTACAGAAATCGTAGAGAAATCGTAGAGAAATAGTAGAGAAATAGTTCCTAGTCAGTGACACAAGCGAACGTTTATATTATATTTTGAAATTAACCAAAACGTTTGAGCTGAATATGTTTTGTGTTCTCAAACATAAACATGGTTTTTTCAAAACGTTTTGACATTTCAATCAGAGCTCGTGCAAGGGCGGATCCAGGGTTTTTTGAAGGGGGGGTCTCAGGGGTAAATTTTGTGGGCAAAGGAATCCCAGTCGCATTTTTACCACAGGAAGCCCATTTGACCTCAGGAATGACAGAGGGGTCGCGACCCCCCCCCCCCCCCCTCGACCCTCCCCCTGGATCCGCCCTTGTCGTGTATCATATTCAAATATTTTATAATTCCAGACAACGATGCATGGAAATGCAATTTAAAGTTACAGAAGAATACACGACTTTCATAACTGACTGCTGCTAATTTGCATAAACATTAAAAATCAATGTTTTTGGAGTGACAACCCTTTTAAATCATTGATCTTGTTGATTTAGACAAGGCGTGTGAGTTTCAACTTAAATTATTAAATCCTTTACAAGATGTGAGCATTTGAAGTTTTGAAAATGCACAAAAACAAGGCTACCAAGGCTTCCAGTGATAAATACATACAAAACTATCTATTTTCGTTCTTTCATAACTTGTTTGGTATGCAGTCAAATTCTACAAACTTTTCTGGAAATAGTTTTCGTGAAGTATTTTCTCAGATAGCATTAATAGTTTCTGGTAAAAAGGCTTCATTTTCTCTATCTGAAAAAAACTGAGTTATGAAAGTCGTCTATAATTTCAAACGCTTGCGGTACAATAACTGTCACGGCTATTTTCAAAGAATTTCTGTACAGCTCTGGTTACTCTAGATATTTTCTTTCCACAGACAAGTGATAGAAGATGCGACATGCCCTGTTACGACAATCCTTACGAAAAGTGTGGCGGTGTGGACGTTTTCTCCCAATACTGGACAGGTAGATTGCACTAAACTCATTCTTGATAATGGGGACCTTTAGAGCGACGCTCTTACTAGGTACTGCAAACTTCAAATTGCAGTTCGACGTCAGTCGTTTTCCGTCAAAATTTCGACATTTAGCAAGGCGTCATAACGAGCTGTTGCTGGAAGAGTCGCCATATTGAATTTCATTGATGCCGAGTGTTAGTTAAGGTTGGTTAGCGGGAAACTTGATGCTAAAGGTCTCTATTACAATGAGTACATTAGTGACGTAGAAAATGACGTCACTGCAAAACGGAGGTGTCTTAAGGCCTGTGAAAATTGACCAGCGAAAAGTAAAAACCTTTCCACCATTCGAATAATAATGTAAAACTCATTATTTATTGTTTTACTGTTATCAACCTCTTATTAGATAATACTCTGTTTGTTTTATTCAGGTATCGTTGGAGACAAGCCCGTTTATCGCCCTTCAGGTCAGTTATAGATGCGACTATAAACTATTGATTTCCTTAAGAATAACAGAACATTATGCTGACAGCATAATGACGTTTATGTCGAAACATTATACTGTTGTTGGATCCGGTAATCCAACTAGATGAATCCGCATATCTCAAGTCGACCAATAGGATATGACTACTGTTATTACGTAGCAGTACTTAAGGCGCGTCTTACTACCACGAGGCCTCTTTCCTTTTATTATCGCAGTCGAGCAAGTTCACTGTAAAATTATCCCACCTCCACCCCTGCGGCCTACCTGTTGGATTATCGTATTTAATCAATTTAGGTTGGGCGTGTTTATTCTCGCCCCACCTTTGCCGAAGACATAGCTTCTTTGGGTTTTGGTATTTTGTACGATTACATAGGTTTATTGATTATTAAACTTGCCACTAGCGTGACCAAAATTATTCCAAAACCAATGTCTCCTGTCTTCTCTTTCGCAAACTAGTGCGTCGCGATGCAAGGCTTGGACGTTAGTTAACTTTAGTCTAAATAAATTTACAGAATGTTTCGACATAAAAGGGAATTTATTTAGAGCTGATAGATACTGTAGTATTTTGACAATGATCCAGTATTAATGATTGCTATAGAAGGAAGGGGTAGTGGGTGTTATCTAGAATGCCAGTATAGATTCCTCTTTAGATTTAATTTTAAAAATCTCTTTTAGAAAGTAATTTGTAAAGTTTTTCTTCCTCTTTAATCTCAAAGGTATATACACAGGACATAAGCAAATTTCTATAAGTAATTCTGGAATTATGCTCATTTTCATTGCAAATAGAAATTATTTTCCTTTCTCTAGCGACTTATTTCTTTGAGTTAACTCTCGAAAAAACCTTGCAGCGTCATTGAAGATCCTTGGAAGCTCTAACACTAGCCTACTGGCTTAGTAACAATATCCCCGATGCCCCAAACGAAACGTCTCCGCCATCCCCTGGATATCCCAAGCATAGACATTTTCTTGAGACAGCGAACATAGTACATTAAATATAAGGTCCAGCTTTTGTACAAATATTTTTTGTCAGTATCTTGCCTCATTGCTGGCTTTCAATTGACATCTTTGCATGTCTCGTGAAGAATGTTCATCAGCTGAATCGCAAGTTTTCAATAGAATTCTTTCTGGTTGACAGCACATGGTGGTCAGTGTTTGACCACCATGCGGAGTAGATAATGAGATTCAAAAACTTTTATCAGCTGAGTGAAAGCTAGCAATGTGGTGTTGTTTTTACCCAAGCTAGATCGCCAAGCTAGAATTTGGAAAACACTGCTAGCGCCCAACCCAACCTTTTCCTGGATGATATACTCTTGGTGAAAACAAAACTTAATATATAAGGAAGCTATCGCATTTAATAATAAACTTATAATTTATTAATAACACTTTCTAGGTCTAGAAGCCTATACAAAATTCCACTTGGATCCGTACGGCTTTCAGAAAACTTACCAATCAGGTTAGTCCATGGTCACGTGATTATTTCCCGCCATTGTTGTCATATATTATTCATACCTGGTCGTTAGTAAAATTTAGGTTGGTTTTGATAATCTATTTTGTTTGTGATATCATTTATTGCAGTTATTACAAAGCAATCGATTCCTAGATTTGGCATGTTGCCATGGAGAAATATATTGCAAGGTATTTGTTTGAATGAACTCTTTTGTCTTGGCTACCTATTCTACTTCGATCTTCTCTCCCTCTTTTCTCCTACTTCGTTCGTTCGTTCGTTCGTTCGTTCGTTCGTTCGTTCGTTCGTTCGTTCGTTCGCTCGTTTTCTTTCGTTCGTTTTAATCCTTTCTTTACATCCTTTCATCCTTCCGCCCTTCTCTGATCGTCTCCTTTCCTACTTAAGCTTTACTATACTATTTGCTTCACTACTAAGTATTTCCTCTTAAATTCATCCCTCCCTCCCTCTCTCTCTCTCTCTCTCTCTCTCTCTCTCTCTCTCTCTCTGTTGCTTGCTTGTTTCCCGGAAAATTCAATTTCATACAAACAACAAGTTACTTTGTTTTCTCAGCTCGTAAAGCAGTAAACAAACCATCATCCCTCGCTCATTCGTCACCATGGAGATGGAACGTCCTTAGATCATCCTGGGTCAGAGCCGATGGAAAACAATACAGATGGACTCATCATCCAGCTTTGGCATCCAAGAACGCATATAGAACTTGGAGTAGCTCCCAAATCCCTCTTACTAGAAACGGATGGACTTGGAACGGTAGAGCATGGGTATCAGGTATCGAAAATGAATAAAAAATCTGAACCTTTAAATTTTATCGATACCATGAAACCAGTTCTGGGCGTATTCAAGCCATGGCATGCTTACTCACACATCCAATTAGAATTTAATGTGTTAGCGTGTTAATTGCGGAGGGAGGAAAGCCTGAGAATTCACGGAATAAAACCTTCGCGAACCAAGGAAGACCTGGCAAACTCTGCTCGACATATTTATGGATGGAGTCTGGGAATTGATCTGATCCTGAAACCCCAGAGTGGAGAGGCCGGAAAGGGGACTTTTGCTAGAAAACCCTTGGTTTCTGCAAAAACAATAAGTGTTTAAGGCGAGGTCTAAATTTCTGCAAAAATATATTGATTTCATTAATCGTTTCAATTACAGTCAAACTAAGAAAACTGCGAACACCTAAAATATGTTTGGAATATTCAACATCGCGTTCTGACCAATCACATGCGACAATTAACTTAGAAATGAAATCATTCTCGCATGCCATTGGTCAGAACACGATGTTTAACATTCCAGACATATTTTAGGTGTTCATGGTTTTCTTAGTTTGACAGTAACATTAGACCACTATATGCCAATAATTGTATTGTACTCTTTTATCCTATGCAGGAGCTAAGGCGTCAACAGGCCTAGGTTTGCAGCAAAGTCCCTATCATTATTTAACAAGAACGAATCCATTCTCCAGGAGTACGTATAGTAAACCCAAATCAAAACCCACCTACAACAAAGGCTACCTACATAAAACCGTCAAGCCAAAGCTCACAGGTAGACAGGACTTGTTTTATGAGATTAATAGACCCTTTTCGAGTTCCAAATTACCGCTGTGTTTCTTGATTACAGACTCATTTGCTCAAGCTAAGCCTCGATTTTGTGAAGAATATTCGCGTGTTCCAGTCAAGGTCCGTCAAGTTTCAAAGTGTTCGTATTGTAGAACTTGAGCATTCTTTACTTTACCGTTGGTATTTGCGAGTAATTAGACAATGATTCGAGGCTAAGCCTGAGTAAATGAGTCTGTAATCAAGAAACACAGCGGTAATTTGGAACTCGAAAAGGGTCTATTCCTTATATTCGATTCCTTGTGAATCTTTGACGCTGCATGGCAGTTGCAGTGTGAGTTTAAACCCAGGTATTGCCTATTGACTGACTCTCTAACTTATTTTCCTGACACCATTTTATTTTTGATACTTTTGACAGAGTTACGTTCATACAATACGTGGAGACCACAATCTGTAAACATCTTGAAATCATACAGTAGTAAGTAGTGTTTAAAAAAGCAGAGTAGAATGATTATCATGCTTATTATATTATTATATCTAAATTGTTACTTCTTTTCCTAGATGTGGATATATCAAAGGATTTCACGCCAAACCTTGTGCTACAGAAACTAGCAGGTCAGAAAACTTAGAAAAAAGGAAAGAAGATTTATATAGATTGAATTACATTTGAGAAAATTGAATATTTTTCAAGGATTGCTGGTACTGAGATTTAGGTTACTGGAAAAGAGGTTAGGTTACTTGGAATGGGTTAAAAAATCATCATTATCGAATTTCTCCAAGGTTCATCACTGGGACCGTGGGATTTTTGGTCACTCAATGGGGATGGGAAATAGAGTCGAGAACTTGGGATTTCTCCAAGCTTAAGGCTAATTACTGGGACCGCGATTTAGGTTCTTGAGGATTGGAATAGTGTCACTGACATGGGATTCCTCCGAGTTTTATCACTAGGACCAGGATTTAGGTTCAAAATGCATGTTTTATAACCGAGTGTTTCTTCTCGTCATTAACCATTATTACTAACACACGCAATCTTTATTTTATATAGATCGCATGCGCACTGTCAAATGGAGTCAGTTAAGCAATTTTGGCCAGGCATTCAAACCTTCCTCTTCAAGTAAGTTGAAGAAAAAATGCAATATCTGTACACATCCGCATCAATTTTTCCGACGTGTGGGTTACGTACCTGTGGTGGAAGTAGCGCATACTTTTTCCCTAACGTCCGTTACCTAGATCTCTTTCGGTTAGCCGTTTGAGACTTGAAAAAATGTAGTCACTAAGAGAACTTGACAAAATATAGGTTTCGGTAGAATTTGACTAGCTCAATTGCCAGGCGCTCTTTCGAATTCTGCAACCTTGTAGACTTGCCAAAGAATAATAAATTCCACGTACCTTCAATGGAACACATGCCATAATATTCTACTTAAAATAAGTCGAGGCTAATCCTGAGCAACAGAGAACTCGAAACTGGAGTATTCTCTAAAATCCTCGCTTTTCGACTTAATTGTACTAGATAAGGAAATTCTCTAATTATTTTTTTGATTCTCTTTTTTTTTTTCCAGTTCCTCTTCCTTTTCGTTATCTTGGATGTTTTGCTGATGATTACCAGCGAGACCTTCCATTCCAGTACTCCATGCCAGCAAGTTCTTTGTCCGTGAGGTCCTGTGTTCTCAAGTGTCGAGAGCACAGCTTCTCTGTAGCAGGAATTCAGGGCTCAACCCAGTGCTTCTGTGGAAATACGTACAGTAAATACGGTCGAGTTAGAGAAGAGGAATGCATGATGAAATGTGGTTCTAGCAGGACTGATAATTGCGGGGGAATCTTGAGGAATTCTGTTTATTTTACTGGTAAGTCATGGCATAATTTATTTTGTTCTCAAACAGCAAGCTTCAACTCAGTCTCCTACGCAACAGCTATTAGCGTCGTCACGCAATGTTCACTCCCCTGAGTAGTGAACGTTGCGTGACGAAACTAATAGCGACTGACTAGTTTCAAACCGCTATTTCAAAAACTTTGGAATATCTTTCAAATGAAAGTTATCGTCATTTTTTCCCCCAGGTATTGGATCAGCTTGGCCACATAGAAAAGGTACGTGAAAAGGATGAACTCACATGGATTTACTAAACTTTTTCAGGCAAATGTACACTCTTATATAACTTTTTTTCTTTTCTTTTTTTTCTTCTATTCAAAAGGGATTGCCGCTAATCAGTCCAAGAAAAAAACAAGCAACGCCTCAAGTACGCATGCCCAGTATAAAGCCAATGACAAGTCAGCTAGGAAAGTGACGTCAGCATTACATGCCAAATTTGGTAAAACAACAATTTCATCAAAAACCAAAGTTACAAAAACTGTCCAACAAGATTCAAAACTGCAACCAAAGAAAAAAGAGAGGGGAAAGACCCAAAGAAACAAAAATAAAGCGAGAAATAAGCTAAATGTTATACCAGAACAATTGTCCGAGAAATTCAACTCAAAAATCGATGATTTTCAAGTCGAATCCATCAAAGTTAAAGTGAACTTCTCTGAACTCAAAAAAGCATTGCAGACTCTCTCGCCTGAGATTGTTCGACGAGTGCAAAAAGATCTTTCTAGAATGCACAAAAAGGAACATAAGAACCACACCAGAGAAAAAGTAAACGTCGAACTAGAAGAAACACAGCAAAGTAATAATGAAGAATATGACGAGAACGATGTAGAGAGAATTCGTAATGAGATTCACAACAAAGCACTCAACCGATTGACCAACGAAAATATTAAAGAAATTTTAAGAATATTGAAAATTCCAAAAGCGGAGCTTAAAGATGAAGACAGTGGGAAGAATTTTGAAGATGCAATCAAAAGTATTCATGCTGCTAGGAAGAAAGGGATGGCACGAAATGGTATAAAAGCTGTGAATGGAAAAGATTTTGCACACGAAGAAATAGAAAGTTATAGTAGAATATTTTTTGATTTTCCGTTAAAACCTACGAAAGAGGTCTCAAAACCTTCGACGAGGAAAAAAGCTGGTATTGATATGAAAAAACAAAAAGATCATCTGAATAAGAAGATGAAAATTAAAGCACAAAAGAAAAATACAAAGGACAAATCAACAACTAGTATTAAAGTCAAGCCATTGAGAAAAGTTTACAGCAAGGAAAAACATCCAACAAAGATGAATGCTAATGAGAAAAAAATCAATAAGGATGCAAATCAAGTTACCAACACCAAGCCAAGAAAGGGAGGACATCTGAAGGAAAATACAAGCGCGAAAAGTACTGGTAGTAAAGAAGCACAAAGGTTGGAAGTACAAAGTCATAAACCGAGCTTAAAAGCAAAGTTTTCGAAGTTAAAAACCGTTGCAAAGACTTCAGATGGCAGCACTGAAAGAAATAAAGGCAAAAAAAACCCTTTCTCGCACGACAAAAACTGGCCTACCTGAGAAAACCGTAAAGGAAAGTAAGATGTCTTCGAATGACAAGCCAGCCATAGGCGGTGGAAATAAAAAGGTTAAAGCGAATAATGGTGTACAGAACGTCGTGGAGGTTGGAACACAGCCTGGCGTTGCAGCCATGAAAAACGCTCATTCAGGGGATGGGGATTTGAAGGCGTTGCTCAAGATGCCTCCTGAGAGAAAGCAGATTTCGAAAGGTGGAGATGTTAAGACAGCTGAAGGAGTGAAGAGTGTTGAAACGGGGTCCACCAATCGTATATCTAGGATTACTAAGTCATCTTCCAAGGCAAATTCTGCAGCTTTTCCTCAGTTAAATCAAAATAAAGGCAAAATTACACACATTTTGCCGGAACAAGTTGGAAAGGATAAGGGGAAAAAAAGGCCAAAGTTCTGCTAAAGGAAGCAAAGAAAGTCACGAAGACAAGCAAAACACAGCAAACAAGTTACCAGAGAATAACGATGAAAAAGTGAAAAAGAGTCTAAGCCAAAGTCAGGCAAATTACAACGGCGTGATAGAGTTAGATGGTAGAGCAAAACAGAATGATGATGAGAAATCTCAGAATAAAACATCAGAGCAAAAGGATAACTTAAAAGTAAACGTCGAGAATGAAGGAGATGAAAATGGTGTGATCTTCCTTGGAGCAGCAGCGAACCAACTTCAAAAGTCAAAGAAAAACGACGAAACGACAAAAGATGAACAAAATATTCCAGATTCTAAAAAAGTGAAGAAACTCAAACTTGTAAAAGAAACTGAAACTGAAAATATGTCCCCAGGTGTTTCTGCAGCTCAGAAGAAAGAGAAAAAGATGAAAGACGATAAAAATAAGACGTCAATGACGAAAACAAGTTCTGACTCTGGGAATGACAAGAAAGAGCAAAAAGAGGCAAACACTACAACGAAGCAGAAAGCAAAGAACAACCTCAAAAAAGAAACCAAAATTAAGAAGAAACATAAACAGGATGATTCGAAAAAAGAGCAACATAAAACAAAAGTTTTAAATGACAAGAACGACAAGATGTCTTCCAAAGAGAGCGAACAAAAGCTGACAACAGGAAAGAAACTTAAAATATTAAACTTGAATGGTGTTGCTGATCTGGATCCAGGAAAAAAAGACGTCGGTCAAAGCGATAAAGTCCTAGTGGCTCCAAACTCTGTACAAATGAAAAAACAAAGGAAGTTGGAAGCATCCGATTCCCATCCTGCCGAAAAACAGAATGACGCGGCCTTGTGGGATGGTGGCAGCGGCGCCGATACAAGCGGTTCGAACTCTGACGCACCTCAAACTTCTTTTGAGCAAGAAAACAAACTGCTCTCTTTTCAAAAGCAAAATACTATCTACGGCAAGAGTAGTAATTCAGCTTTGCAAAAAGGATCGATGAGTAGAGGAAATTCTTTAGAAAAGGTCAGCAGTACTAAAGGAAAAAACGAAGATGGAAGCCAGCCTGATTACAGTGGCATGACAGAGGCAGAAAAGACCACAGAAAGTAAAATAATCACCAAGCTTAACAATTTATTAAATAGCGGGAGCGGTGATGACAACTTTGAAAATGTTGTAAATGAACTTGAAAAGAATAAAATTGATGGTATTTCTGGTAATGGGGTAACTATTATGATGGGACAAGGTTCTGGAACGAATTCTAGCCAAGAAAACGATGAACCTGGACCTCAATATAGCGGTAGGTCTAGCTCGATGGATGGGAAGACAGTGCAGTCGGGCGAGGAGATGATGAACAGAAAGATGGGAAGAAACCCTATTGGGGAAGATCAAAACGGCAATGTTGGACAAGCAACGCTTGATTCAAATAATAAAGAAACTAGAAATTTGCCAACAAAGGCTGTGGGACTCAATAATGAAGTAGACAGTGGTTCTGGCTTAGAAAATATGAATAATTCCGGAGAACTTAACAGCAAGTATGCTTATTTTGGATCAGGAGCAAATAAGGAGGAGCTGCCTTTGATAAGGGCAGACGACCTTAAGCGTCTCACACAGGAACACAGAAGACATTCATTTGAAAACAGCGGAGAGAATCCTCAGCCTAAAAAAGATCTTCAAGGAGAACCTAATGGCAAGGAAGAAAAAGCTAAGCTACATCCAAATTGGACGAAACAGAGGCTTTTTGTCAAATCTTCCATCCCTAAACCACCAATCTACAAAATGATTTTGATTCCAAGACAATCAATGTCTACGAATAAGAAAAATGGAAACAAAAAAGTTGATGGAAAATTAAGGAATTCAAACGTAATTTTGAAAAAGAAAGCTTCATCAAAAATTAAATCAAGACATGGGATGTTTAATAGTGCAAAAATGGTTGGCCAAGAAAAGAAGAAGCAACTTGATCAGAGAAAACTTGTCGAGGGAGAGTCTCGATATCAGAGGGGAAAGAAACGAAGCAGTATAAGTAATAAAGTAAAGAAAACTACGAGAAAAGGAAAGTATTACTCTGATGTGAAAGGAGTTCGTGTTGTGAAGAATGGCGTTTCTTTCACAGTTAGTAAAAGTCCGGAATCTCCGAGTCAAAGCTCAAGACTAGAAAAAGGAAAGAGTAATTTGACAAATGGTTACTCAAGAAATCTTGGTGCACCTACAAACAACAGTTATCTCAAAAATAATAAACTCAAACTGCATCATATTTCGGAGAGAAGAAAAAAGTTCCCCAAAAAAACGGCTAAAATTTCCAAAACGCAAAGTAACAAAATGGCTGCCGGTGAGAATGAAGTATCTGACGATTCGCAACACAATCTCAAAGACAATGGATCCCGTAACCAACTAATATGGCGTGGAAGTCGTCTAAATGAACTCAACAGGAAGTTAGAAAACTGAAATGTTTATTACGAAATGACCAAAATTTTTGTGTGTATCCAAGTCATTCCGAAATAGGAATGTACGCTGTATAGATTAACCGCAGGTTCAGCTAATCGTTGGACTTGTATGAGAATAGATGTATCACATAGCAAGTAAGTTTAAAATAAGAGAAAAGAAATATAGAGTTTTATCATAATCCCCAAGCTGAAGCAAAACCAAACGCTTTGGAAAATAGAGATAATTTAGCTATACTGTTATTAGGCTGCGTTCATAGTGTATGGCAAGGGGGGAGGGGGGGGGGAGAAGGTGGGGCAGGAAAATCTTTAAATGACAAAAAAAATTTTAAGACCCCCCCTTGAAGTCCCACGAAAAATAGCTATCCCCCGGGGCAATCTTTAATAGCCTCTTCTAAAAATTTTGCATCCCCCCCAATTCTCTAAAAAAAATAAAAAAAATAAATTCAACCCCCAATCCCCCCCCCAACACACACACATTTTACTGGTAAAAATTTTTCCAATCCCCCCTAAATTTCACCGCCCCCCCCCCCCCCCCCCCCCCCTGCTATACATTATGAACGCAGCCTTATGAAATGATTGTTGGCAGTATTTTTTATATTACAAGTCGAGAGGTTCTGCTGTATAGCATCCCTCGATTCCTGCATGCCGTCAAAGATGTATTAAAGTTTATTATTAATGAGTATTAAAGTTTTGCAAGTCAGAAAACAGGAATTATTTATCATTTGTCGCAAGCGGGATGCTGTATGCTGGGTTTGGGTCGAGCAATATATTAAGAGAGAATTCTTTTCGTATTCTAGCGGTGAGCGCCAAAAACTATTTCCTTGAAGAAAGGCTGCTGTACAAGGCTAAAATCTTGTTATTTAGAAAGTTCAACTTGGTGGAAGTGGAGACAACCGATGAAAGTGGAATCAAAGTGTTAGACCCAAAGCAAAAATTTGAATCGAAAATGAGGTTTAGGCCTTCATTTGCTTATTTCCCATACATTTTCTATAAAAAAGCCTGACAATGCAACATTCTAGCACCAATGCAACAAAACATCTTTGTACAATTGAAAATACCGCTTTAAACAGGCATTTTATCATAGTACACCAGTTTCTAACTGTTAAAAACAGGTTTTCCATGTTAACCCAAAACGAAAATTGGCGGGGATCAAAACTCATACGAAAGTCTAGTTTTGGCGCTTTTTTGCTCATCATTGAAAAAAAAATCCTATTAACATGATACGAACAGAAAACACGGCATACGTACATGGATTAGTCAACTGACAATTAGTGGCCAAAAAAAAAAGTAGTTAACAGACATATAATCTAAAATCAATAGTCAACAGGTTTAACTGTTCATTATTTTGATTAATAGTATGGCTAGCGCTCGTAAAATTACCAAAGTTAACTGATATTCGGCCGAAAAATTAATAGTCAACTGACAATTGTATGGGAAGCACCCGTTGGCAGTCTCTTTTGATTTACATGCGGATTGTGAGGGAAGACGTCAAAAACACTGAAACGCCGCTGCTGCAAACGCGAATAATCTTGTTGTAGATTCAATATTTGCCAAGCCTTTCAAGTTTGACATCAAAATATCATATTATTGATTTGTCGATAGGCGGATGTCAACTACTGAAATATGAAAGAAAAAAAAGCGTAATTTGAACCAAAGAAAACGTAGAGAATTCAAAATTGAATCATGCCTTCAGTAAGACAGTGAGCATTAATATACCTAGTGAATTGCAGCTCGTATCATCTACTGTAGATTACTAACGAGAGTCTTTTAGAAGTCAAAACCAGTCTCAACCAAAGTGTGTTACCTATATTTGTAGAAATACAGAATACTTTTCTTTGCGTTGCATAGTAATTTTTAGCTTGATTCATCGCTAGTAAATCATAACGAGAGTCTTTTAAAGCAGTGTTAACCAACATGTTTTATCTATCGTGACCAATACATCTCTGTTTTTAGAAATACAGAATACTTTTCTTTACTTTGCACTAGTGAATTGATGCTCGAGTCATCGCGGGTAAATTATAAAGAGAGTCTTTTAGAAGCCAAAAACAGGCTAAATCTACATGTTTAACCTATTGTAGCCAATGCATCTCTTTTTGTAGAAATACAGAACACTTATCTTTAAGTAAAGATCTTTGTAGTATCAAATAATAGAGTGAGATCATTGTTAAAACCCGTAAAATAAAAATTACTAATCAACGTGTATAACAGTCAAATAGACACAAAAGAAAACAGTGGAATAAGGGTCTACTAAAAGTGCAATAATAAAAAGTCTATTTAACAGGTTTAATGACTTCACTCTAATTGATGGTTTTCAACCATTCCCAAGAGAATGAAATAACAAAAGACACGGCGGCCATGTTGGAGGATATAACAAAAGAATTCATCGACAATTCTTTTGTTAAGTTCCTCCAACATAACCGCCGTGAAAACCATCAATAAGATTCTTCTAGAAGCCAAAACCAGCAGACTAGACCAACATGTTTTACTTATTGTTGTACCCAATACATCACACACAATACCTTACTTTGCTTTGCATGGTGCTTTAGGCCCTTTGCAGTTAACGGTCGCGTGTCTGTACTGGTGAGCATTTTTTTTTTATTATTTCAAATTGGTGATTCTTTTTAGCTACTTGTAAAGAACTGAATGAAACGATGTGTAACCAGTGTGTTACGAAATGCAGTTTTATTACGATCTCTCGAAACAGGTTGTAGAAATTTTGTTTGCTCACCAGTATATTCACCCATGGGAATCAAGATATTCATTCATTTGCTCTCAGTGAATTAATCAGCACGTGATTACTGAGCTGCAAAGGGCCTATTGCACTGAGTTCGACAATCATCGTATTAAATTAACGAGAAGACAAAACCAGGCTAATCTATAATTAATCTGAAGCAAGCAATTCGCATTTCCCTTGGGAAGCTAGGATTTCTCATTTCATTTTCTTACATTTTCAATTTCTTGTATAAATTAAGTCTTTTGGAGACTAGAGCTCGAGCTTCTCAATTTTCTTTCGTTTTCTTTCTCATTTAATTAAATCAACGACACTTTACAGTCAAGTGTGAAGCATTTTTTTTTTTTTTTTTTCACTGAAAAATAGCCGGGGAGCTCGTAGACTTTTAGACCAAAATTAAAATGTTTTTTCAGACCTGATGAAATTTGAGATATGATGTACAAAAATTGACTTTAACTTTGCCTATTTTTGAGTTCTTTACTCTTGTTATTTGACTTTAAAAGAGCACTTAACTCTGGCACATTAAAATCCAAAGAAAATTCTTTTCGGCACGATCTAGTGGTCCAGAGAAATCTATATTTAGTTTAAACCCCCGGGGGGGGGGGTTACTCCCCTATATTCGCTATACGGGTACGTGCCGCCAAACAGGGTATAGTTTTCAGCGATTCTTCTCTGGAACAGGGTATATAAAATCGCGCTCTCTCCTCTCTGGAACTGAATTTCAGCGATTTGTACTCTGGAACAGGGTCAGGTTTCAGAGGGCTCAGCGGCACATCCCTACCCTAAACGGGCAAGAGTACCCCCCCCCCCCCCCCCCCGGGTTTAAACCTCAATGTCATGGTCGTCAGTTATCATCGATAATTACCCAATTTCAAATCCACCAACAAAATAAATAAAAAACACGTTCAAACCGTTTAAACATGTTTGTTAATACTCACAGATTGAGTAATATTTACTTAGCATTTTGATTGATTATATTACTGAGCTACTTATAAAATGAGTTCATTTGGTTCTCAATGTTCACTTGAATCAGTTTGCCTGAGATAAACTTCCTCTCGGAAAGATACTCCAAAAATATCTAAATATCTGTGAGCTGGGAGATTTACGCCATGTTGACGCGTGGTTTAGCAGTGCTTTTTGCCAGTTTTCTAGTATTGGAGAAGATGTCTTGGAGCAATGCAGCGCCGTCACTGACCCTTACGAACAACTACATGGATTTGAAAGGTTTGAGAACTTTGTCGATTTGAAAATTCTTCTGTTCTGTTCTGTTCTGTTCTGTTCTGTTCTGTTCTGTTCTGTTCTGTTCTGTTCTGTTCTGTTCTGTTCTGTTCTGTTCTGTTCTGTTCTGTTCTGTTCTGTTCTGTTCTGTTCTGTTCTGTTCTGTTCTGTTCTGTTCTGTCTGTTCTGTTCTGTTCTGTTCTGTTCTGTTCTGTTCTGTTCTGTTCTGTTCTGTTCTGTTCTGTTCTGTTCTGTTCTGTTCTGTTCTGTTCTGTTCTGTTCTGTTCTGTTCTGTCTGTTCTGTTCTGTTCTGTTCTGTTCTGTTCTGTTCTGTTCTGTTCTGTTCTGTTCTGTTCTGTTCTGTTCTGTTCTGTTCTGTTCTGTTCTGTTCTGTTCTGTTCTGTTCTGTTCTGTTCTGTTCTGTTCTGTTCTGTTCTGTTCTGTTCTGTCTGTCTGTTCTGTTCTGTTCTGTTCTGTTCTGTTCTGTTCTGTTCTGTTCTGTTCTGTTCTGTTCTGTTCTGTTCTGTTCTGTTCTGTTCTGTTCTGTTCTGTCTGTTCTGTTCTGTTCTGTTCTGTTCTGTTCTGTTCTGTTCTGTTCTGTTCTGTTCTGTTCTGTTCTGTTCTGTTCTGTTCGTTCTGTTCTGTTCTGTTCTGTCTGTTCTGTTCTGTTCTGTTCTGTTCTGTTCTGTTCTGTTCTGTTCTGTTCTGTTCTGTTCTGTTCTGTTCTGTTCTGTTCTCTTATTCCTTCGTCTTTCCTTACTTGACTCACATCATTAACTTATTTTACCTGTTCCTTAGGCAACGCGCATATCAAATTCTTGAACCGAGAGAAAAGGTTTGGCTGGACTTGCTAAAGGTAACTATAAGAATATTGTTCATGTTCTAGTGTTTAGTATAATGTGCAAAATCCATCAGTACGTTCAAGCAGTCGTGTCATTTTGTCTAAATGGGCCATTTCCAAGAATTGAAATTAAAGGAAGAAATCCCTTGAAGCAAGTTAAACCACGTAACGAATTCTAACGAATCGAACCCGGGGCGTCTCCCGACGTGCGAGTTGAGAGCCGAGTGCACTAGCTACCTCTACTCCGACCTTGACTCCCCACAACCAATCGCATACATGCATGTGAGCTATATAAATTTTTGTATGTTCTTGTCATCATTAGGCCATCGCTTCCCAGTATTGTATAGTGGTGATCTGATCGCTCTCAGAATGGCCTACACGTCAGGGAGTCTGCAGACACGATGGATAAGTTGTTCTACAAGCAGTTATTGTGTCACCTCCACGTGTCCTGGTGGAACGGTAAGCGACCATCATTTATATCATCTCCACTCAAATTCCTTCAATCATTATTGATTATTCTTCATCGTCATTACCTTCAGGATCCTTCTGCGTGTACAGCAAGCAAATTTTATTTTTTGTTAGGTTCGCTTTGTTGTATATAACTTGGGGTGCTTTATGTTTGCTCTGTTTAGTTGAATCACCTATAAAGAAACCCATTTTCGTAATGGCGCCAATTTAAAATTCTCTGTTGTTCTGGGTTACTTATATTAGTCTCGGTTTTGTCTAAAATATTCATTTGTCCCCTTTTTTTTTTCTTTCTTTTCTTTTTGTATTCCTTTCGAATTTTTTTCATGAGAATGAGAAAGCAATTGGTTTTAATTAACTAAACAAAAGAAAGTGTGCAAGGGATTGTGGTAGTTGTAGTATAGTGATGCTGTAATGTAGATGGCCTATTCATTTATATATCAAAGATATTCATCCTGTGAATGGTTTTGTTAACGTATAGATATATAAAAATATTTATCAAGAAGAGAAAATAAACTTGAGAAGGAATCTCTGGTATTCATGTTTGTAACCATCATAGGCACCGTTTGATGTTATTTTTAGAATCACATTTGCCATCCTTTGTTTTTCTGCACGCGCATACTCTCATACACGCGCCCTACGCTAAGTTGTTTTTTTGTTTTTTTTGTTGTGTTTGTTGTGTTTGTTGTGTTTGTTGTGTTTGTTGTGTTTGTTGTGTTTTGTGTTTTGTGTGTGTGTGTTTTCTTGTTTTGTTTTTTTTTCTTGTTTTTTGTTTTGTTTTTGTTTTTGTTTTTTCTTGTTTTTTCTTGTTTGTTTTTGTTTTGTTTTGTTTGTTTGTTTGTTTGTTTGTTTGTTTTGAAACACAAGAAAACATGAACAAACAGGGTATCTTGCATTTATATATTTCGTCTCAGGTAATGCCTGCTAACAAATGGTCCACGTGCAGGAGAGAATCGTTCTACATCCGGGGAGTCAATAAAAATGATGGCGAGCCAATCCACAGCGGTGATTACGTCACACTCGCCCCACGCTACCGAGGAGCGAATTGCAGACTCCGCTGCTCCAGTTCACCATCGACGAAGTGTAACAGCGCAACGTAAGTATGAAAATAGAATACTACAGGTATCCCAATTGGTTGGACGGACGGACGGACGGACGGACGGACGGACGGAAGGAAGGAGGGAGGGAGGGAGGGAGGGAGGGAGGGAGGGAGGGAGGGAGGGAGGGAGGGAGGGAGGGAGGGAGGGATGGATGGATGCATGGATGCATGGATGCATGGAAGCATGGATGCATGAATGGTTTAACAAAAATTAACAAACAAACTGTATTTATATTTCAAGGTGTGTTGCTGAAAACCACTTCAAGGGGAACAACGCCTTCATCTATTCATACCTCACATTCCAGATATTTTCTCGTAATGCGGTAGACGGTAAGGGATCGGTCCAGTACGGCGACACCGTCGCCTTTAGATACCCCTATTACACCGGTAGTTATTGGCTGTATTACTCTGGAGGATATTTCTATGCCAAGTCGGTCAGTTATAACGGCAAAACCTCGTGTGCTCGAGAAAATTATCCCACGGGATTTCAACTT
The DNA here is from genome assembly GCA_011057435.1 of Actinia equina. NCBI lineage: Eukaryota > Metazoa > Cnidaria > Anthozoa > Actiniaria > Actiniidae > Actinia > Actinia equina. The sequence goes on from WHPX01000836.1 coordinate 116,729, forward strand.
TTTAAACCTTTGTGAACAAAGATATAGTTAAAATGTACCCAAATCTACTGTCTTAGTTTACCATCTCACTAAGAACGAGGTCGCTTCCATAAGACTTATAGAAAAATACATTAAGCATTTCAATTTTATTCATTTGTGTTAACTTTAACATGATTATAATAAATGGTTTGCTAATTATGTCCTCATAATGTTGTAAAGGTTTTACTTTTTCTTTTCTTTTCTTTTTTTTTTTTCTTTTTCTTTTTTCTTTTTTTCTTTTTCTCTTTTTTTTTTTTTTTTTTTTTTTTTTTCTCCCTTTCTTTATCTATTTATTTATTCATTTATTTCATTTTTTATTTTATAGAATTTTATTGCTCCGTTTACACACGTCACAGGTTTTTGTTCGTATAAGGTATGAGGGCAAAACAATTGTCCTTTCACGGTATCCGATTTAGGGGGGAGGGGTGGTTTTACCCGGTACCCACACCACCTCTGGCAATGAAATCTTAGATTTTGTCACCAAATATCTCCAAAACTAAAAGCCATATCACAGAAATTAATGGACTGTCTGTCTGCATATATGCTAAAAAATATATTTGTGTATAGAAATTGACACTACAGACCCCCAGTATCGAGCATTTGAACAGGTCTCTGAGGGGGGAAGGGATATATACCGGTACCCACCACCTTAATTCATAAAATCAGGTCCCTATTTTGGACCATTATTTTGATCTCACCCCTAAATAAAACTTTTCAATCGATACCCTTAAGAAAACACTGGACTGAGTCAGCAAATCTAGCTCCTGAAATAGTAGAAGTAAATTGGAATAAGTTGCGGGTTATTTTTAATTTTTGCAGGAGAAAAACCTTTGACTAACAAACCCTTACTGAGTCACTTATCAAGACGCACGTGTAATAATTTACAAACACCCCCTCCCCCTCCCCCTCCCCCTCTCTACATCTAGCTTTCCCAATCTTTTACCCTATCGATGCGATTTAACGTCAATATCCAGCTGATCATAGTGGCTTAGAAACGACGTCTGCACTGCAAAACTGTAGAGTAAAAATTGACCAGCTAACGCATGCTAGCGCATGCTTGATAACCGTGACACAATAATCCCGGCCATGAGTTCTATTGATGGTTTTCAACCATTCCCAAGAGAATGAAATAACAAAAGACACGGCGGCCATGTTGGAGGAACTTAACAAAAGAATTGTCAATGAATTCTTTTGTTATATCCTCCAACATGGCCGCCGTGTCTTTTGTTATTTCATTCTCTTGGGAATGGTTGAAAACCATCAATAGAACTCATGGCCGGGATTATTGTGTCACGGTTATCAAGCATGCGCTAGCAACATTACTTTGATGGCCTGGATATCCGTGAGTTCAAGCGGAAAAGTGACACCTCGTTTTTCAAAGTTATCGACTCGGATTGGATAGGAGTTTTTCTCAGATCTGTGCTTGATATATTATATAATTGCTGCCTCTAAATATTATTAAATCTTTTTAAGAAGATGGAATGAACATTATTTGCCAGCTTCTGCCAGTTATAGCTGTTTTATTTGATTCAAGATATAAATTCAATAAGGCCTAGGGCAAACGTCGAACTTTCCATGCACCGAACTCATTAAAAACAATGGATATCAGGTGATAATGAGGCGGCATTCTTTAATGTAATTAAATTCGGTGCATGGAAAGTTTGACGTTTGCCCTAGGCCTAAAATAGGGCTTTAAACAACAGCAGACAGAGCGACGAGAGAAAGTTAGGCAACAGGTGGACAGACAGACAACTGCACCAAACTGACGTCTTTTTTTTTTTTTTTTTTTTCCCTTTCTTTCTTCCTTTCTCCCTTTCCTTCTTACTCTCTTTCTTTCTTTCTTTGGTTTTTCTTTCTTTCTTTCTTTCTCTCTCTCTTTCTTTCTTTCTTTCTTTCTCCCTTTCTTTCTTTTTTCTTTCTTTCTTTCTTTCTCTTTTATACGTTTTTATGCATTAAAAACACTGATTATGTAATAGCTATGATTTCGTACCTATGCGGTTTGGCTTCTAATAGGACACTGAGACAAACACACAGAATTTTCTTGCTGAATACTGAAGTAGAAGAGCCAAAACTGGACTGACAGCTGTTTCCTCATCTGCTATAAATGGCTACAAGAGTTAGCTTTTCTTAATATATCAGACAGCGTATTTGTTATTTCAGCTCCCAGTTTCGAACTTTTTCGTGTCTAGTATTGAGTTAACGTCATTATGGATAGAGATGTTGAATTTTCATGGATTGACACTTACTCATGTTTGCCTATCGATCAGACAGCTGACAAGAAAAAATCAAATACAAGCTTAATTGATTATTCAGTTTTAATGTTGTTATCCAAGAATATTATAGAGTTGTGATTTTGCTTCCAGCTCGAAAAGAAAGTTACATAATTATTAAGTAATTACTAACAGAACAGTTAGAGAGATTTTACTTCGAAGTCATTAAGTCCTTGAAATAGATATTTCACTATTAACACGTTTTATTAGACCCTAATTCCATTGTTTTCTTTTGTCGGTCTATTTGACTATTACACATTGACTCACGGGTTAAAAGCCTTTACTCTAGTAAAACAACCTCGTAATTTCCATTGTTTTCTTTTGTGTCTATTTGACTAATACACGTTGACTAGTAATTTAATTAATTTCACGGGTTAATATTAGCGTAATAATCATCAATACAAACTAATACGAGTTATTACTCATTAGACATCGAAGTAATAAAATACAGTCAATAAACTTTCACTGCAATACTAAGTTGTCTCACTGATAACCGCTATTACACAATAATATGCGTCAATAGAAGTTAATAGCTAAATTTTGTTTCACGGGTTTATGAAAATCACTCTAGATGCCCACACTCTAGTAGACACTAACTGCATTGTTTTCTGTTGTTTTACATTGACTACAAATGTCTACAAATTGCATCACAAGAGCCATTATTGGTTAGCATTCGAATTTTACCAAATAGGTTGCTATCAATAGACGTCACTTCCGGTAATAGCTCTTTTTTGATGGCTTGTAGAATCCTGGAGGTTGCTTTGATCTCTTGTTTTCTGGTTTGATGTCGTGAAAATAGTCAAATACAATAGTTTGAAGACTTATTTTGATATGTTTTGACTTAGCATCCGCTAGTTGCCCCCCAGTCAACCGCTTGTTTGCCCCCCAGTCAACTCCAAAACGTCACGTGATTGATAGTAAGCATGCGCAATTCATATATCTACGCAATATTCTATTATTAAAGAGGAAATCTCAAAAATCCAAATTGAAACTTAATTTTTAGTTTTTCATAACTCCAGCGGTGAAACTTAAATTGGCACATGTAATAGCTTCACGAAATACTACCTGACAGTTTATAAGTTTAATTTTGGTCCTCTTTCCAATACGATATGTCTATTGTACACTCTATATCAGGGGCGGATCCAGGAATTTGTTCAGGGGAGGGGTGCTGCGCACAAAATTAACCCAGGGAGGGGTGCACCCCTTAGAATCAAAGGGAAAAAACATTATTTTGTATTTGTTATCTTAGAAGTAGGGGCACAAAGTCGAACCAGGGAGGGGTGAGCATCCCCTGCACCCCTCCCCTGGATCCGCCACTGTATTTCTGATATTGCTTTCCATCAAACATACAACTGTTTGGAGTTGAGTGCATGGTGGAGGGAGGGGGGAGGGGGGGGGAGGGGGGGAGTTAAAAGCACAGATATTAGCGGGATCGGAGCTACTCTGTTATTAAATAATTTGAAATTTTCATTAAATTTTATAGAGGTACGATTCTCCTTCTTTTTGGCTTCAAATTTTGGCCAATTATCAGATTACCAAAGTGACTCTAAATTTCCAAAAACACAAACACACGCGCAAAGGGAAACCCTATCCCTTCTCCCACCCCTCCCCTCCTACCAAAACTGTTCAGTAAGCTGATGGAGATGGCAATGGTAACACGTTATTAGTGGAGTCACGTTGCGTAAGAGATGAGCTAGTGAATAATTGATTTGCTACATTAAACTTAATCCACTTACTTATTTACTGTATCTACAAGTAACAAGAAAAATCTCGCTAAAGAAATAAATATTAGTTAAAGATGTCGCTGAAACACTATATTTTTATTAATATGATCAATCTATTTAGAAACACAGGAATTATACTTTGAAATGAGAATACTAATAACATAAATGCAGCTTACTTGGATGAATTGGCCACATTGTAGAGACTTTGAGGGACTCTAGAGAACTTGTTAGAGACATAGAAATCCAGCCTTGTTTCGCCTTGAGAAAGCCGTTTACAAGATGATTGGGAAGAAGTGTTTGATTTTCTTCGTACTGCTAGTTTTCCTGGAGACAGCTCTGAAGATCGAAGCAGCTGCGAGTGTTAGTGTTGCAAACAACTACTTGAATCTACGAGGTAAGGCAATACTGGGGTGGAAGCTCTTCTTAGTTCTTTCATAATTTCTTTCTATATTTTTCGTTCCGGCAATCTTCTTCTTCTTCTTCTTCTTTTTCTTCTCTCTCTCTTAATTCGTTCGTTCATCACTTCGATCGCTCTTGTTCTTCCTCCTTTTTTGTACTTTACTCCCCTTTTCTTCCCCGTTTCTTGTTTTCTCTTTCTTTTTGATTTTTCCTTTCATCTCTTTCTCTATCTTTCTCTATCTTTACTTATTTCATCACTTCGATCGCTCTTGTTCTTCCTCCTTTTTGTACTTTACTTCCCTTTTCTTCCCCGTTTCTTGTTTTCTCTTTCTTTTTGATTTTTCCTTTCATCTCTTTCTCTATCTTTCTCTATCTTTACTTATTTCAATTTTCTGTCTCTCTCTTCATACCATATCTTATCTTATCCTATCCTATACTTTCTTTTTGTTCTTTCCTTACCTTTCCTTTCCTTTCCTTTCTCTCTGTTATTCTTTCTTGAATGAATATGTTTGAATGATATTCAAGATTTATTTTTTTATGGTAACATTTCTAATTTAAGAGGATTTTTTTTTTTCAATACTGAGCAATAATGGCAAAAAGCGCCAAAAATTAGACCTTCGTATGAGTTTTGATCCCAATTTTCATTTTGTGTTAACACTCAAAACCTTTTGTTAACAGTTAGAAACTGATGTACTATGATAAAATGCCTGTTTGAAGCGGTATTTTCAATCGTACAAAGATGTTTTGTTGCATTTGTGTTAGAATGTTGCTTTGTCAGGCTTTTTTTATAGAAAATGTATGGGAAATAAGCAAATGAAGGCCTAAACCTCATTTTCGAATAAAATTTTTGCTTTGGGTTAACACTTTGATTCCACATTCATCGGTCATCTCCACATCCAAACAAGTTAAACTTTCTGAATAGCAAGATTTTAGCCTTGTACAACAGCCTTTCTTCAAGAAAATAGTTTTTGGCGCTCACTGCTTAAATACGAAAAGAATTCTCTCTTAATGTAAACAATGACTGAGATCAATATGGACTGAGAATGGATTCTTTTGCCAAGCAACTCTTTAATATTATCATCTTAGTTCTTCAAAAGTCCTTTTCACAGTTCCCTGCGCCATCTTGAAAGGTAGCCGTGCCTTTGCATCGAAGCGAGACGAACGGTGAGTTTGCAATGAGAGAGACATGTGAATAACTGTCCAAGGTGTTAAAATATAAAAACGTCTTTATCACTGCAAGCTCACCGCTCGTCTCCCTTCGATGTAAAGGCACGACTACCTTTCAAGATGGCACAGGGAACTGTGAAAAGGACTATTGATATATAATGTGTTGTATATTGTTGCTAGGAAACGCCCATATCCAGTTTTTAGAGCCGCAAGAGCGAGTTTGGGCTGGTCTTTCCAACGGTAAATCTGTTATAATATCCACCCCTATAAATTGTGCTTGCAAACACGCCTAAACTAAAAACTGATACACATTATTCAGTAGCAGAGGTCTTGGCAGTCATATTGGATCATGACAAAACTGGCTTTTAAAATGAGCGTTCTTCTATATTATAAGTATCCACATTGTAGATTCAATCATTAGACCAGTTTGAGTTCCAAATAATTTTATCAAAAACCTTGCTTGTCCTCAGTATTAAAGTCATTGTCAAAACCTACATCCTGCTTTCCTAAACCCTTCACCTTCGAAGTACACGATACATGCAGTGTGCGAGTTGTTTTTAAAAGGTGACTGCCTACTTTTGGAAATTGATTTAAACTTTTTTTAAAACTTCGATTTTCCGAATTGAAATTTAATGCTGATTCCAAATCTGGAAAGAAAAATAGGGTGTCCCGAGCTCGTTTTCGAGATAATCAGCATTTAATGGAAGCCTGCGCACGAGCTTTTGGAGTAAAAATTGAGCTACCGGAAGTGATTAGAAAAAAATTAAGATTCATAAGATAATAGTTATTTGCAGACTATATGATTGCACGAATGACGGCTAGTCAATCATTCTACAATAATACATGGATATTTTCGACAAAAAGACAAAGAGATACATTGATTTGTCATATTTTGTACTTTCGGTGCTCTTAAAAAATCTCATAATGTCGAACAAAAATCCCTACAAAAATCTATTTTTTCATGTTTTCCTGATTTTAACTTTTCCTAAAATGTTGACATAGCCTTGATTTTTAGGAGTTTTTTCGAATGAGCTATTAAAAATAGAGTCCCGTGCAAAATTTGAGGGTTTTGCCCTGTTGAAGCTCAAAACGCGTATGGTTCTCCAATAAAATCTTGTAGATTTTTCAGCTGTTTTTGAGGGCGCGCACTTCGTGGGCTCAAATCGAACGTTCAAAAGTAGGCAGCCACCTTAAAATCTGATATGACGAGTAAGCAAGCTTTATTAAGGAATATCAATGCAGGTATTAAAAAAATCCTATCGTTTTCTAGCAAGAATATCGATAACATAAGAAATCATTAGAAATGAAAACTCGCAAAACAAGCATTAGAAAACCAATCTCTTTTTCTAGCAAGAATATAAATCACAAACTGAACACCAAAACAGGCATTAGAAACTAGCAAGAATCCCGCTGGGGGGGGGGGGGGGGGGGGGGGGGGGGGGTACCTGAGTCCTGTCCGCGTGGGCATAAGAACTAATAATTTTCAACCCCTGCAAGAGGTACCAATAGACCTTATTCGTTGTGTGACAATGTTTTCCCAATTCAGCGTGACAAACCTCTGGGGGAATGAAGAGCTATTGTTTTGAAACTCGTCAGGATATCATCGTTATTCTTTTCGTATCCTTTAGGATACTCATGAATTTTTCGAAGAGTAAAAACAAAAGAAAATGAATCATCTGGAGGTTCGTCACGCTGAATTGGGAAAACATTGTCACACCACGAATAAGGTCTATTACCTATGATCTTAATGACAGAAATATCTCGAAATAAACATCCAGTAAAAGTACAAAAAAAAAAAAAAAAAAAAAGTCAGATGTCATCATATACAAATCTTCCAAAGAGGAACTGGCTTAGTATCCCTCGCTGCTGCAAGGAAGTGTCGCGTATAAACGACACTAATAGCAGCTGCGAGGGAGATTTATATTTTAGATTTGTGTCACCCTAAGAGGTACTAAATTGCAGATCTTGAACCCTAAAAGGTACGACAAGCATCCCCGCCCTTCTATATATAGGACTGCCCCCCTCTCCCCAAGAATATAGAACACATAAACTGAACACCGAAATGACTCCATTACAAACTCCTTAATCGATAATCTTCTTAATTCGTGGATTAGGTCGTCGTTATCCTGTAATTCACAGCGGTGACCGTATCGCTCTACGAGTGATGTACAGTAGCTACTCGACCAGGTGGATAAAATGCTCCTCATCAAGCTACTGTTATCATTCAACATGTCCTGGAGACAAGGTATTGTATACGAAAACCGTAGAAATTTTATTAAATGTTGACTAGAGCCTTTATATAAAAGTTTGCCAAAATTAAACGAAGTTTCTGACAGAAAAACTGTTAGCATGATGGTACGTTGTTATGACCCCAGGAACTTCATAACAACCACGTATTTCTTGTCCGGCGTTGGTTTAAGCAAAGGGAGGTTTTCCTAAATAAAATTTGAAATATCTTGACTCTTTTCAGATAATGACCTCCAGCAAATGGTCCTCCTGTACGTATGAGCAGTTCTACATCCGGGGAGTCAACAAGAATGACGGACAGACGATCCTCAGCGGAGATTACGTCACACTTGCACCGTACAGGAGAGGAGCCACTTGCCGTCTCAGGTGCTTTTCTTCTTCCTCGACCAAATGCAACTCGGCCACGTAAGTTTATTTTTTACTTATTGCAATAAAGTCAGTCACCAAAAACGCCAAGAATAGAGACGTTTAGCACGGCACGGCACTACCTCAAAATGTATAGTCAGGCGTTTCCAGTCAAACGTTTGACATTTAGCAAGGCGTCATAGCGAAGTCGTTGCTTGAAGAGCCGCCATATTGAATGCCATTGATGCCGAGTGTTTTTCCATGCCCGGGGGGGGACTCTCTTGAAAAGTGGGTAGGGGGGCTCGACGGACGGGCTTAAATTAACTGAGATGCTGATTTCAGACCCTAAAAGGTACGACCACATTTAAGGATGGTGGGTACAGTTGTCAGCGCGCACTTTTACTGCGCACATTACGTAATCCACAGGAACTCCAATGTTTTCAAAAATATAAATAACAAAACGAAATAAATGCGTGATCATTGTTGTAATCTTTTTTTTTTTAAATAGCATTTTTTTCACGGGTGTCTGTATGGGATAGTTTAATTGTACTATGAAAATGAAAATGAATGTTGTGAAAAGGAGAAAACAACTTAAACTTCATAAACCCCCCCCGGGTCTCCATGTTTGTGGGCTTGTCTTTGGGCCTTATCCCTAGCGGTAAACCCTGTACTAAAGGTGTCTCATAGTGCATTCGCCTCTAACCTCTGCCATAAGCAGATTTAGGAGTGCCCTAAGGGCCCTAATTATGGGGACGATTCCCACTCACTTGGATTCACTTACACGTGTGAAGGCTCACAGGTAGCCCAATGTGAATCAGATTTCATCTTTTACTGATTTCAACAATCTTTTTTTCTAGGTGCGTCAGCGAAAGCTACTTCAAGGGCAACAACGCGTTCGTCTACTCGTATCTGACCTTCCAGATCTTCTCTCGTAACAGCGTAGACGGGCAAGACCCGATACAGTACGGCGACACTGTAGGCTTCCGCTACCCGTACTATAACCCTAGTTACTGGCTGTACTTTAGCGGGTCCTACCTCTATGCCCGATCGTGCAGCTCTAACACTAAACTTCTTGCGCTTATAAAGGCAATCTGTTTGGCTTCCAGATTTTCAAACCTTTGTAAAATCAACCCTTGTGAAACTTCACTCAATACGTGAGGAATTAATTTGTTACCCTGCCTTAAATAAGAATGAAATGTAATTAATCTATTAATTAATATCCATTAAAAATAAAGTCTATTGATCTTAAAAACTATTTTTATATGTCGATAAGGAATTTCATTATAATAATTGACCTAAAAGGACAATATTAACGCCTTCTCGATATACAAAAAAAATAAGATTAAAAAATTAAAAAAATCTATAAAAAATCGGTAGGAAATCTAAAATTTAACACCCCCAGTGAGCGAAAACCAGAGCTGGTGAATTGTTTCAGATTTCTGATCAGCTACGTTTTTTTAGACAGGTATATACACAGAGCCCTGAAGATTACATGGCAATCTCGTACCCAGAGCCCTTATTTCTTACTGCGCATGCTCGACGAAATAATTGGGCTCTGGAAAACTTCAAACCGGAAGACCCAGATTCTGGGTTTCTCGCACATGCGCATTATGACAGACTAAATAAATTCAAAATGGCGGACGATGTTCAACGAGCATGTGAATTTGCGCTTGGAAAATTAGGTTTTGAAGATGGTTTTCAGTTAAATTAACTCCGAAAATATCTATTGGATGGACATCAATACAATTTCCATTACCAAACAGGCAAAACTTTGAAAAATCCGGCACTACAGACTTTTTTGGTGTACTTAATTCGAGACGCCATCTTGTTTATTTTCCCTAGTACTGTAATTTTTACTTCCGGTATCTTCCTTTGTTCTCGAGAACCAATCACAGGACAGGAAATATTGGAGTTTTCCAGAGCCCAATTATTTCGTCGAGCATGCGCAGTTTGATTACATGGTTGGTTGTAATACTTATACGCGCATGCGCATACTTGGTGTACATATTTTATTTTTTTTCCTCTTCTAAATACATCTGTCAGGTACCTTGAGTAATTATTAAAAAAGACTTTAAGTTTTGATGGTTTTTACCTCTAGCTGATTCTTGAATGTCTTTTTCAAAATACATCCCACATGGAAAGAAGTATCCATGGCTGTTTAGTCTTCAATGACACAGGCGAAATATAGGGTTTGCTGGTCATAGCAAGGGATTAACCATCTATGGCTTAGGGGCCGACTAGCGTATCCCTTAGGATTTGGCCGATCTTCCTGATCAGTCTGTGATTGGCCTATTTCACTATAAAGTCCATCACAAAACAATCTATTGATTAAACGCAAAGGATCATGGTCGTCGCGCCCAGGGTCCCATCACCGCCCCTTCACCCCCGGCACAATTGTTCCCCTACAACCCGTCTCCATCCTTTTTTTTTTTCTTGCCACGCGAGCAGTAGACTCGCCCCGCCCCTGCTCCGCCTATTTTTTCGTCCCTCACACATCTGCTCTCTAGAACACATGGCCCTTTTCGCTTCTCCCTGGTTCGTACGGCGAGCGCCCGTTGGTTGCTGATTTTCTATTGGGATTTGGCTCGCCTTCTATTTTCGCCACTAGCCAGCAGTGCCTCATCGTGACCGTGGCCAATTCCTCCCGGATAGGCGGGTCGTGGCCCGAAATCTCCAGACGCCTCGCCCGTCCCTCCATACGCGGTTCATCAACCTCGCTGTCTGGAAGTCTGGTCCTGGGTAACCCATCCGCTCCCCCCCCCCCCCCAACTTACGTATCCTTACACACCCCGCCGTGTCCCTGCGCCCGAGATGAACTATCTGCCTAGGCCTGAGGACGGGACTTCTTGATGCCACCTAGTAGTCTTCTTGTGTAATCCAGTCTTTTCGACTCAATGTTAGTCGTCCCCCCCCCCCCCCCCCCCTTCCTTTGCTC